>SOPF01027507.1:0-81228 GCA_012979155.1 Hypericum perforatum
TTTTTTTTTTTTTGGGTGGGAAAAACCACACTACACCTATTTACAAAGTTACTGAACAAATATAAAGGTAGGGACCGTGAGACTCCGTTCCTTTCAACGGAAAAAGAACAAACGTTGTGTTAGAATCTTCGTATCCAACCTAAAACCTTAAGACAACAGGTTGCTGGATTTTCAACACTAACGTGGGATTCTCAATACGAGCCTTGACCTAAAGAGGAAAGGATTGTAAGAGAGACCCACTTACTAACGCCGTCAAGCTCTTCGGTGAGAGAGAAGTAGCGGTTGCCTGACTTGTCGGTGCCCACAAACCCCTTTCTCCCAAAGAACCCCGCGATCTTCCCAAACAGCTTCGACATGTGTTCGGTCCAATCCAACTCCCTTCCCTCCCGGAATCAAACGGCTGGCTACCTCCTCGGCGTCATGACGGTGGCCTCCTGGTCGTTCAAACGGCGGCGTTTCCTTCGCCGTTAATTTTCTACTTTTCTCTGTCTAAGAAGCCCATACCTGGACCTTTGTCTCGTTGGAACTGTCGGGGCTTCCAAGTGGGCTTCTAAGTTCTAATTGTGCTTATTGGCCCATACTCATGGACTCCTTATGGGCTTTGGATGGACTCTTAGGCCCAAATCCGTGGGCTTTCGGGCCCACGTATGATGTTCAAGTAAGCTTCCACGTGAGCTCCTATATGACTTTTTGTGTCATTACTCATTAGACTAAATATTTAAAAAGTTTCTCACATCATTAACGTTTCGCCTTTTAGTGATACCCAACACATATGTTTATATTTGTTACGTTATATTAATTATCTTTTTTTATATCATTATTATGAATTTTAAGTATTATATGATAGCGCAACATTGAATTGTAAATTTATTTTCTTCAAACATAATTATTGTATTTTTTTTCTAAAATACTCTCATGTAATTTAACGCTTATAACTGGTACTGCACAATTTTTTATACACTATCAACATATCAACTGAGTTTAATAAGAATAACCGAACACGTTATTGGAATATACAGATCATGTAGGAAACTTTGCTTCTTTCCAAGGTGCATGTACTAGAAAAATTGTAGACAGCTTCATCTTTTTTTTTTAAATAAAGAAAAATAGAAAAAAATATTCTGGACGGAAAAGCAGTGATTAATTAATATTATTAATAAATAAACAAATGAATATGTAACAACGGGTTTAATTGTAAATTTAAAAAATGAATTTGATTTTTTAAAATATAACAATTGTAATTTTCTATCACCTTCTAAAAAATTATCATAATTGTACCTTGTTAGTAGGTTTAAAAAAGGTTACTTGATGTTAACCTCCTAGGAAAAGCGGATGAAAAAACGTCGGCCGAATAGTAATTGCACGACTACCGCGCACTAATTAATCACCGCCACCATGTTTTTTTCCTCTTTTGAGGGACATAATTGAATGCAAATAGAATTCACCAGCTTAGTTTCGGTTCCACGAATAAACCAAGTTCAATATGCTAGCACACTCTAAATCGATTATTTCAATATAACTAAAAAAAATTACATTTCATGGTTGACAGCGGATTTGATGTTGACCCCAAAGAAATGCCCGAATTATTTAATATTAAATCAGATTTATTAATTTATTTGGTAAGATGTGCTTCAAATATCTGGCATTAGTAATTAGTCAAAGGTATTTTTGTCATGCTTTTTTTTTTCTTCTTCTCTCTCTCACTTTTTTTTTCTCTTTCGTTCTTTCTTCTCTTTTCAATCTCATTTCTCTCATCTTTCCTTCCTCTCTACACTACTACGATGTCGACGACGAAAGACTACATCGATGACCAAACCAACGATACTATCGACAAGTCTGATGATGACTAGCAGATCCAACGACGAGCGAAAAATCCAATGATCCTCGTGAAGACTCTCATCATATTGGAGGTTGGAAGATTAGATTTGATTCTCGTTCTTTTTGCCCCCCTCGTTGGCTAACTCCGACCTGAGATGATGATGAAAGATGACGTCGATAGAGGACGATACTGGTGGAGGAACACATTTCTGGTGGCAGCATGATAATAGCAAAATGACTCACATCCACCGGAGGTAGACATGGGAACCGGATCTAACTCTCATACACGATAGCCACATGTCCCAACGTCTAAATAGCAGATTGTGTTATATCTAAATAGTAAAGTGAGTTATATAAAAATGATAGATTAAATTATATCAAAATGACAGACTTGGTTATCATGATCGGTGAGCCCACTAGTGAGTTCCCGACTGTTATCTCTTCTCGATATTTCCAGGATAACATGTCTCAATGCGTAAACAAAAATACAGCATTTATACCAACATAAATATATCATTCGAACCAACAGAAATAAACTATTCTAATCAACATGAATACGCTATTTTTAAACTAACATACACATGTCATCGACTAACAAAAAGAGACCAATTAGACTAACTACACCATGTCATTTCGACTAACAACAAAAAATCATTTTCAGACTAACAAGAATACGTCATTTTTATACTAACATAAATATATGATTGTAGACTAACAATAACACGATATTCAGAATAACAATAACACGTCATTTTAACTAATGATACCATGTTATTCCGACCAATAGAAACATACAATTTTGATCAACAAAAATATGTTAGTTCAAACAATATAAACATGTGATTATAAGTGTCACATAGACTAAAGCAATCATGTTGGAAATAAAAATGTTCCAATATGGTTACAAGGATTGGATGGATCGAACCTAGAAGACCCAGCTGTAGGCGAAGATCCGAACCTACCTAATTAGGAAGAATCTTGAGTTAGTTGCAGCTGATTTCTGCACTAATTGTGCGAGCAATTACTTTCCCCCTCTGAAAGATTTGGATCAACAAGCTAGTAATCCATAATCCTTGCCATATTGGCTTTCGATTCATACAAGGAAAGAGTTGTTAAGCTACAAAGAAAACTTGCTACAAGATCTGGAAGATAGCTACGTAGTTCACTGTATATTCTCGTGTAAATCTACAATTACCTTAGTTAGATGATTGTTCCCTTAATTGGTCTAATTGACTGTTGTAATTAGTCCTATTTAGGTTGTACTTTGTAGTTTCTCTCACAATCAAGTCAATTACACGATCCTTTACTTGATTTCATGGTATCATAGCAAGGTTACTAAGAAATAATGGTGAACACAATACCAAATCCTGCTCCACCAAACCCATAAAACTCAACAACCTCTATACAATCACAAACCATCATGAATGGTGTCAAAAGAATCAATACGGTAGATAACGACTACAACATCAATCTCAAGCTCACCCCGATGCCACTCAATGGAGCCAATTATCTCGCCTGAGCACGAGTTGCATCATACTCGCTGAACATCTACTGAATGCTTGGCTACATCAATGGCAAACTTCCTGCCCCAGAAGCAACCAGTCCCAATTTCAAAATCTGGTAGGCCAATGATGACTAGTAAGTATGTGGATTCACAATTCCTTCAATGCCAAAGTTTATATTTTGTTTTCCTTGTCCAATAGTTCCAAGCAATTGTGGGCCAATTTGAAGGAGCTCAATAGCCAACAAAACAATTAATACCGTGTATTTGAGTTAAAGAAAAAAGGGAAAAGTATATTTAACCTACCTGTGGTATCACGTTTTTTATGTTCAGGACATGTGGTTTAAATTTTCTTTTTTAGTCCCTGTAGTTCAAAAATTTTGACAGCATATGGTCCTTACCCGAATGACTGGGCTTTTTCGCATGCGTGGCATGCCACCTTGTCACTAACTGGGTAGATGGCAATTTTCAATTTAGTCCCCAAGAATTGATATTTATTCCGAATTTATAATGATAATGACACAACATATTTATTCCATAAAATAAACCAAAAAAAAAGTGAACGGGTCGAATCAAAAATTTCCAAACCCAGATTATCTCCTCAAATACCCACTTACAGAACACCCCAAAGTTTCCATCTTTCTGTTCTTCAATGGAATAAAAGAAGGAAATTCATAAAAGGGAACATGAACGAATCGAATCAGAAGCACAATGCGGTAGAGAGTAGTAACCTGTCACTGGTACCGGCGGGTTCTGCTTCTAGCGGTGGGAAGTTCAGATCAAACAGTAGTGCCTTCTTAAATGCGATGGAGACGACGAATCGCAATCGATGTAGCCATCCCTGGCCGACAGAACCATCGTCGCCTTTTGGCTACCCCTGTCTGTCGAAGGGTAGCAAACCCTGGGCCCGCTGAAGGACTCCACCATACTGCTCATACTACTGGATGTGGGTCGATGAGCCAGGTTGCCGTCACTAGTGAGGGTGTTATTGTAATTCTCCCGCTGAAGGACTCCACCATACTGCTCAAACAAGACCGTGTGGTTGAAGGCAGCCAAAAGAGGCACGCACGGCATCCTCGGTGGAATCAAACATCCCAAGCCACACGTACGTCTTCCATAGGTCACTTACTCCCGATAGATTATAAACTTAACTCCACCCATTTTCTTGCTTATGTGTCTTAGGGATGGTGTTTTAAGGGTTTTAGGGTTTGGATTAGACAACAAGTTAGTAGAAAGAGAGAGAGAGAGGAGAGGAGGTTCAAGGAAGGAGGAAGTGGTCGGGAAAAGAAGGGGTGGGGAGGAATTAGGAGATGAGGGATTATAATTTTAAATAGAAAGCTTTGGATAAATATTAAAAATAAATGTCAACTCTTATGGACTAAATTGATATTTGCCATCTAACCCAGTCAGCGACGAAGTGGCATGCCACGCGTGCAAGAAAACCCAATTATTCGGGTAAGGACCGTATGCTGTCAAAAATTTTGAATTACAAGGACTAAAAAAGAAAATTTAAACCACATGTCCTGAACGCAAAAAATATGATACCACAAGTAGGTTAAGTGTACTTTTCCTAAGAAAAAATTATCTGAAGACAAACAAGGAAATAGGACTATCACTGAATATCTTGGGGAGCTTAAGAGCCTGTGGGATGAATTGAGCATATATCGCCTTCTTACAATCGACTTAATTACCCTGCAAAAGCAATTAAAACAAGATAAAATTTTCCAGCTTTTGTCGGGTCTTCGTACTAAATTTAAGTCTGCATCTAGTCAATTTCTAATAAGCAATAAGCTCCCCTCCTTAGGTAGTATCTGTTCTAAGCTGCAATAGGAAGAAACCCGGAGAAAAACCACCTACAGTGGCAAGGAAAAGGAGATTTCAGAAAGCGAGAATAGTGCTTTCTTTGTTGGCTCCAGGGGTGGATTCAACAACCGAAACTATAAAGGACTCGTAACATCAAAAATCACCCTCAAATTACCTGTGATCACTCTAAGAAACCTGGACACTCCAAGGACAAGTGTTGGTTCTTGAATCTGCACTTGCGCCCTCAATATGATACACGCGATCATCGTGACCACCTGACTACGAACATGGTCATAAACCAGGACAATTATTAATAGGGACAATCAGGTAACTTGATGGAACAAATTGCCCAACAGCTACAGTAGACCCAGCAGCTGCTCCAGCAACTAAGCAAGGGGATGTCTGGCCCAAAATCAGGCAATCAATTAGAAATGGAAACCAAAGCAATAGCCAATTCATCTCAAGCTTTCACTGGTATGTGTGATTTCCCTAGTTTTAATCAATCAGATAATTTATGGATTATAGATTCGGGAGCCAATGACCATATGACAAATAATTTGGAGCTCCTAAATCAAATCCATAACTGTGAAAACTCATCTGTTTCTATTGCTAATGGTAAGACCATACCGATCCAAGGAAATGGATGGATTAAGCTCTTTAATTCTAAAATTAACTCTCTTTATATTCCTGAGTTTACAACTAATCTTCTATCTGCGAGTAAATTAACTAATCAATTGAACTGCAGAGTAATTTTTTATGCTAATAAGGTTGTATTTCAGAATTTGAACTCTCAAAAAATTATTAGTAAGGGACGATTGAAGAATAGCTTATATATCCTAGATAGCTCACCATCTGCTCTTGTCTGCAATTCCACACCTAATAGGAACTCTGTCATATGGCATTGCTGGCTCGGACACCCATTTGATAGTGTTTTAGCTTTGATAAAGCCTGGGTGTAATGATTTTTCAAACTCTTGTGAAAGTTGCATCCTTGCCAAACAATGCAGACCTTTGTTTCCCTTATCTAGAACTAAGTATGATAAACCTTTTGAATTAATTCATTCGGATTTATGGGCTTCACCTTGTGTCTCATATGATGGTTTCAGATATTTTGTGAGCTTTATTGATCATATGTCTAGAGGTACATGGATTTACTTGCTGAAATCTAAAACTGAAGTTTTCAAAGCACTCAAAGAATTTCAGAAGCTGATTAAAAATCAGTTTAATTTGATGATTAAGATCTTGCGTACTGACAATGGTACTGAGTACCTAAAAGATTTTACAGATTGCTTGAAGGATCAGGGGATAATCCACCAAACTTCTTGCACTTACACACCTCAGCAAAACGGTATTGCTGAGAGAAAGAATCAGCACATACTTGAAGTAACTTGTGCAATTCGATTCCACACTAACGTACCAAAAGTTTTCTGGTCTGATGTTGTGCTCACCGCTTGTTTCCTAATTAATAGGATTTCAAGCCGTGTTTTGAAATCAAAGTCTCCATATGAAGTGTTGAGAAAGAGTACTTGTGATCTTTCATTCTTAAGAACATTTAGTTGCACTTGCTATGTACTACTTCCGACTTAAAAAAGGGACAAGCACGACAAAAAATCTATCAAATATGTATTTCTTGTTATTCCACAGTGTCAAAGGGCTTCAAATACTATGATCCAATCACAAAGAAGAAGTTCACTTCACGAGATATTCATTTTTACGAGGGCCAACCCTTCTTCACCAATAAATTGATAGAACAATATGAAGATAAACTTTAGAGGGAGAATCAACAAGACAATCGAGCAATTTCAACTATCAATTAGCTCGTAGGAGGGCAGAACCAAGCACCAAATACGATAAGGCCTACTTTACTACAACCAGAACAAGCCCAATCTCCATCCAATCCAATACGGGAGGAGCAAGATCAGGCTAATTTAGAACAAATCCAAGCCCAGGACGAAGGTATGAATTCCAATTCAATCAAAAATAGTAGCTTACATAAGGAATCCAATACAAGTAATCAGGATGAGGCGACCAGCTCAATCAATCCAGAGCCCAATCCAGCAATTGACACAAGGACAAGCAGACCAGCTGAATTACTAAGATCAATGAGAGAACATAAGCCTCCTTCCAGGTTTCAAGACTTTAAATCGTATAATGCAAACCTTTATCCAATTGATTAGTATATTGCATATAAATCTATGTCCCCATACTATAGATGCTTCCTAAACCAGCTTGATACAAACTTGGAACCTACAAGCTATGAGCAAGCTAAGACCCAACCCAATTGGAAACGGGCCATGAATGAAGAGTTGTCTGCCTTAGATAAAAACCAAATATGGAAGATCATCAAATTACCTATAGGGAAGAACACGGTTGGTTGTAGATGGATCTTTAAAAACAAGTATAGGAGTGATGGATCTCTAGAAAGACACAAAACATGCCTAGTAGCTAGGGGATTTACACAAGTTCATGGCCTAGATTATAATGAAACATTCGCACCCATGGCAAAAATGAATACAATTAGAGTCCTTCTTTCTATTGCCGTTAATCATAATTGGCCTGTTTATCAGATGGATGTGAAAAATATGTTTCTTCAAGGTGATCTTGAAGAAGAAATTTATATGGAATTACCACCAGGACACCAATTATAAAACACTGGTATGGTTTGCAAGCTTCAAAAGGCTATATACGACTTGAAACAGTCCCCACGTGCTTGGTATCAAAAATTGAGTAAAGAGCTCATAAACATTGGCTATAAATGTTGTGTGAATGATTACTCCACCTTTATCAGACATCAAAACAACCACAAGACCTTGGTTCTAATCTACGTGGATGACATTCTTATAACTGCTGACGATGCTAATGAGATTTTAAAACTGAAGCAATCGCTTAAAGATAAATTCGATATCAAGGACCTTGGCAAAATTAAATACTTTTTGGGAATTAAATTTGCTAAATCTGAAAAGGGGATGTTCTTATGCCAAAGAAAATATGTATTGGATCTTTTAAAAGAGACGAAGAACTTAGACTGCAAACTGGCATCAACTCCTGTAGAGTATGGCTCAAAATTTTCCTTGACTGAAGGGGATATTGAGTCTAATGTTGCTTCATTTTAACATTTGATATGCAAATCGATTTATCTTACTATAACCAGGCCTGACATTTCTTTTGCAGTTGGGTTGCTTAGTCAAGTAATGCATTGCCCTCGTTCCAATCATATTCAAATGGCAGAACGAGTGCTCAAATACCTCAAATCTTGTCCAGGTAAGGGAATATGGTTTAAAAACAATGGGTCTTTAGAAATTTCTGCCTTTTATGATGTAGATTATGTGGGTGATGAAAATGATAGAAGGTCGACTTCTGGTCTGTGCGCATTCGTAGGTGGCAATCTGGTTACTTGGCAAAGTAAGAAGCAAACAGTTGCCTCCCTATCCACCACCGAATCTGAGTATCGAGCAATGCGAAATGCCACTAAGGAGCTGATGTGGATCAAGCATCTAATGGAGGAGCTTGGGTACCCAATCGAAAGTCCCTTGAAGTTATATTGTGACAACCAGTCAGCTGTGCACATCGCAGCCAATTCAGTTTTTCACGAGAGGACGAAGCATATCGAAGTGGACTATCATTACGTCCGAGAGAAGGTTCAATCCAAAGAGATTTGCACTCCCTACATCAATAGTCAGCATCAATTGGCTGACATTTTCACAAAACCTCTTCAACCTCGACAATTCCAATATATCCTCGACAAGCTGGGAATGCTAGGCCTGACCACGAATTGAATTGAATTGAATTCGAATCATAATTTGTCAAATTTGAATTAACAAAATCACGATTCGTATTCAATTCGTCCAAGAATGAATTCGAATATGAATTATAAATTTTTGAATTCGAATTGAATTCAACCGAATTCGAATTACTTTAAATATTTTAATTTTTAAAAAATGTTTAATTTTTTTGAGAATAAATAATTAAAAGATTGAGTTTGTATTTAATGTACCAAAATTAAGTTGCCTACGTATCATTTGCTTCAAAAGAATCAAAGGCCAGGTAGTTCTATTTTGGAACTTCTGTTCTAAAGGACAAACGACTCATTTTCTTTTCATTATGGACCGGAATAATGACATTGGCAACTATTATTTTTCTCTATTTTTGAATTTTTTTCATCCTTTTATTTATGTAATTCAACAAATTATTCGTCGAATTGAATCGAAAATTCGATTCGGCGATGATTCGACGAATTGACGAATTTTGATTTTATCAATTCATATTCAATTCATCTTTGGACGAATTCGAATCCGAATTAGTATTCATTTGAACCAAATTGAATTCGAATTGAATTTTTTACGAATTGAATCGAATCGAATTTGAATTGGATTCGATTCATGGTCACCCCTAGGGAATGCTAAATCTCCATTCACCAGCTTGAGGGGGAGTGTTGGAATACAAATGTTCCAATATGGTTACAAGGATTGGATGGATCAAACCTAGAAGACCCATATGTAGGCAAAGATCTGAACCTACCTAATTGGGAAGAATCTTGAGTTAGTTGCAGCTGATTTCTGCACTAATTATGCGAGCAATTACTGTCCCCCTATGGAAGATTCGGATCAACCAGCTGGTGATCCATAATCCTTGCCATATTGGTTTCGATTCATACAAGGAAAGAGCTGTTAAGCTACAAGGAAAACTTGCTACAGGATCTGGAAGATAGCTACGTGATTCACTGTACATTCTCGTGTAAATCTGTAATTACCTTAGTTAGCTTATTGTTCCCTTAATTGGTCTAATTGACCATTGTAATTAGTCCTATTTAGGTTGTACTTTGTAGTTTCTCTCACAATCAAGTCAATTACACGATCATTTACTCGATTTCAAGCATTTTATTCTTGTCACATAAATCTTGTATGTCACAAAATGAGAAAGGCTCTATTGATGTACGTCTGTTTTTAGTTTAGACCAACTTAATTTAAATAGAATCTCCATGAACTGCCCTAGTTTGGGTGAAAGAAAAAAATTTTGAATGATAGGCCGAAAAGAACGACTTGTATCTAATCTTGCCCCGATGGTTGTCCAGCTTAAGGTTTAACTCAAATTCGATGAATGGCGGCTCCCTGATGGCGGCAGGTGGGCACATCGCGCTTTATTTAATACTTAAAACTTTTTATCTCTCCTCAAGTTCACTTCGGTTACAGGGATGACGAAATTTTAGTCCTGCCCCACGTCATCTCTTTTGTTTTCCTCATACGGTACTATATATTTTATTTTATAATTATTCCGGGAGAAATGATTCCATCTGTCGGTGTATTGTTTGTTTATACATAGGAACGATAAATTAATACCCATAAATTAGAAAGGTTACAAAGTTAATTAATTATTAGATCAACATGCCCGTTAGTGCACAATTAGAATGCTATTTTAATATTAAATTGAGCATTGAATAAATTTTAAACTTGCATTCTAAAAAAGTATAGCATATATTATATATGTCAGATACTTTATTATTTAACTCGAAGTATTAAAATTATAAGAAAGTATTTTTAAAAAATTTGAGATTACATTTATCAACTCCGTATGTAGCAAATATAATAATATGAAATATTTGCCATTAGGATATTAGGGAGCCTTTGAGAAAAAAGTGAGCTCCAAAAGGCGTGGCGTAGTGATGGGCCATCACATTGAAATTACTGCAAATTAAAAATCTTGAATTCCGTAGTGTCAAGTGGCTTTATACTATTGGGATCCTCATTAAAAAAAGTGGCTTTATACTATTGGGATCCTCGTTAAAAAAAGTATTGAAATAAGAGTATCTCCAACAGGGAAAATATGATATTGTAATATGGATTAACAGTATAACTAGACCTGACCACGGTTCGAATTCGAACGAATTCGAATCGAATTGGTTCGAATTCGAATTTATTTAAACATAAACCGTATTCAATTCGTCCTAAGACGAATCGAATTCGAATTATAAACGAATCGAATCCGAACGAATCGAATACGAATTATAAACGAATTGAATACGAATCGAATTCGAATTAATTCATACATATTTAATATTTAATAAAAAATAAATATAAATAAATATTCAATATTTTTTGAAAAAAAATTAAAATTTGCGCTTGCACTTAATATACCAAATTAAATTGCCTACGTATCCTTAGGTTCAAGTGTTTAAAAGTTTAATGGTTTAATGGTTTAGTGGTTTTAAGGTTTAAGGGTTTAAGGGTTTGAGGGTTTAAGGGTTTGAGGGTTTAAGGGTTCCTTGTTTAGTGGTTTAAGAGTTTAAGGGTTGGCGCCCTCAAAAGTGCTCCCACCTTATATATATATATATACGAATTCTAGGCAAATTTAAAACGAATTTTTTACGAATTAAATTCGAATCGAATTCGAATTTAATTCGCCGGTTTGACGAATTATTAAAATCATAAACCGAATTCAATTCGAACAATGACGAATTCGAATCGAATTTTTGACGAATCGAATTATACACGAATCGAATCGAATTATAAACGAATCGAATCGAATCGAATTACGAATCGGATTCGATTCGTGGCCAGGTCTAAGTATAACCCATTTCCAGGAAATTACAGTCAAAGAGCAAAAATCCCACCCTCTAGGCGGCTGTTTGCCTGTTTACTCACTTCTAGAGCCGTCGGTGATAAAATATAATTTATGTTATTGTGAACATGTGCATCTTCTATGTAATAATTGAGCCAAAATGTGATTTTTTTTCTTTTTTCTAACTACAATTTTGTGTATTCTCCATTTGAAGTTTACATGATGGCGCCGTGCTATTTGAAATAATAGTAAATATATTGACCATATCTAATTTACATGTGAATATATAAACCCTTCACTCATATAAATAATTTTTTGTGCAATTAATAATATGATAATTTCAACATACTAATTATCTTCAAATACAATTTATTTTACCGGTATAAAACATTGTAATATAAACCCCTTCTGATTGGGCCACGTCGCCCGGGGTAATATAATATTATTTTTTCTATTTTTTTTAAAAAATTGAAAAAAATTAAAAAAAATCGGAAAAATTAGGAAAAAAATTCTAAAAATTTATTTTACTTTTTTTGACTTTTTTGTGCAATTAAATTTTTTTTATTGTTTTTTGGTAATTTTATACAAATTTTTGAATCCAAATAATTAGACTTTAAAACCCTTAAACCATAAACTCTTAAACCCTTGATAACCCTAAACTTTTGCTATGTAATTTGATATAAAGTTTATATTTTAATATAATTTAATATAAATTATAGAATGTAGTATAATTTTATGTAAATTATAAACTCTAAACTCTAACCCTTACCCTAACTATAACCCTAACTCTAACCATAATCCTAGCCTTAAAGTTTTATGCACTTATATATTTAAACAACATATTATATTTAATTGAAAAACATATGTTATACATTTCGAATTCTATAAAATTTCTATTTCGTAAATTTTCGCACTTCGAAATAAATACGAAAAAATACTCGAGTTTCGCATTTCGAATTCTACCGGCTTCGCTTCCTCTCTGTGAAACTGCCTCACCGTCGCTGGAGACCACCCAAGTTCCGGCGCCTCAACATCCGATCCCTTCTTAACTACCATCGTCCAACAAACCTCCCTTAGTTCGAATCGATGTTAATCTCTTCGGAAAATGTTCCATTTATTTTAGATATGACCAAAAAATACCAAATCTGGATTTTCTATTTTCACTTCTTTTTTTATTTATTTTAAGCGAGAGAAAAAAAAGAGGGTGAGGGATGACTGCATAACAACCATCGAATCACAACGGCAGACCATCAAATCCGTGTGTACAGTACCGTACTGTACCAGATCTGAACCCCCATAAAAGAGAGTCCTACTTAATTTTTTTTTTTCAATAATGTGCACAACTGTTGATATGTGAAAAAAAAAAACGTGGGCCAGATCCAAAAAATAGCTAGCTTTCAGACAATTATCCGAAAGTACCTCGAACATGGATGGAATTGAGTTTTAATTTTCTTTCCATTTCCAAAGCACGTAAACAAATTTTTATACTTGGGAGGTCAAATACCTATATAGGAAATCTTTGTGGAGTATTAAATAAATTTTCTACAAAAATATATTTATGGAATATTCTGAAAAACCAAATCTTTATCCCATGTACTTGGATCTTTAAGTCATTAAAAGGTAAGAAATTATTATATTTCGCTATTTATCTATGGTCTCTACCAAACATTATATTTGTACACTAATAGCTTATATAAAACCATGGGAAGCATTATAAATACAACAAAAACTCCATCACCTCTCCTTTGATTCCAAAAAACCAATGATCCTGGTTGAATTTTTTTTTAGTGCTTAATTCGAAATACTAAAAAGTAGATGCATAACTAGAGACCAAACTGGTGCTTTGTCTTATTTATTGCCTCTTGCCTTTCCCCTCCTCGAGAGTGAATCTTTTAGAGCCTACACAAAGCACACTCCCAGAATAATTCCCTCTGCCTTTCAAATAATAATAATAATAATAATTCCCTCTGCAGATTATATCTAATCAAGGAATCTAGAACTTCTTCATCCTAGAAAACCAACTGGGTTCCGTCTCAATCTATCATATAAGTGAAGAGAATCGTGGAAAAGAAGGAAACCAAGTTGGAGACCCCTCTAAGAATCCAACAAAAGTTTGAGACTCTGATTTTGGGAGATTCTCAATCATACAAAAGGTGATTCATTTCTCTCTTCTTAGTCACAATTCTCTGCCTTTATTTGAGATTCCATCCGTTGCAGGGTACATATTACAATATCTCGAGTTCAAGCCTCAATAGTGTGTCAAATAGTTGTCGAAAGAGCTTTGCCAATTCCTGCCTGGTCAAACCTGAATCAGTAGGCCTAGTAGTCTGATGCATGGAATCTTTGGTTGGTTGGTTGGTGCAGGGTTCAATTATTAGCAATGGATCATCACTATGGCAATGGTCTAATGAGGCAGAGAAGTGAGATGTGGAGATCCATGAGAGATGGAGACTATGAGGAGGAAGATGTGTGGGATGTTCTAAGAGAAAGGAGAGATGATTCTGGTTCTTCCTCAATCCCTATACCCAGAAAGAAACCTTCTTCCGCTGCTGCTACATCCTCTAGAATGATTCCCACCAGGGCTTATTCATTCACTAGTGACTCCTCACAATCAGCACCAGTCGATATCCCGGATTGGTCTAAAGTTGTGAGGAGGAGATCAGAGCCAAAGAAATCCTCCAAGAAGAGTTCCGATCCGTGGTTCGAGGATGACGATGACGATGACGATGATGATCATCATCATCATCATCAAGACAATGATTTCGATGGTGCCGCCTCGGATGGAGAGGACAATGTCAATTATAAGGCTCCACCACATGAGATCATAGCTAGGAGGATGGCAAGGAGCCATGTGTCCTCATTCTCAGTGTTTGAAGGTGTAGGAAGGACCCTCAAAGGGAGGGATCTTGAGAAGGTTAGGAATGCTGTGTTGACCAGAACTGGGTTTCTTGAGTCACTCTGATACTTGGTGGTTGTTGCTTCTTTTGTTAGTCGTTTTGTTAGTCTCTCTCTCTCTCTTGTAGTGTATATATTTTTTTTGTTCTTTCCCTGCTCTGGTAGGTAGTTTTTTTTCTTCCTGATTTTGCTCGTAGGATGTTGGCAATTGCCCCTTTTTTTTTTATGTAAAATCGGAGTTGGTGAATTATGTGCTTATTCAATGATTTGGGTACTTCCAACATTGATTCTTCGGCATTGGCTATACCATAGTTGGGTAAATCTTAATTACTAGTGCTTCTCTTAACAATATTTTTTTATTTGGAGTGTTTGAATTGGGATATTTTAGAGACATTCAACTCTCTTACATTTGGATTAACTCCCATCTCAATCTCGGCTAACTGGTTTAAGCAAGAATTATGGACTTGTATTTTTTTGGTACTTTTTCAAAGTTTTCTCCCTCCAGCAACTATGATGTAACTTGGAGTTGATAATGCATCTACTTATATAAAATAATAAATACTCAATTAATAATGTGTTGTCATTTAGTTAAATTTGAAATTCAAGCTCTTAAAAATAAATTAATTTAAATACTTATTAAAAAAATAACTCAAAATTTTGCTTATTAAAACTTGCAATACCTGCTAATTCTCGATTATACGAGCATAATCTCTAATCAAATTGTTGTTCACATGTAAAACTATAAAATAACTATCGTATAAGACTACCATAGCAAGGGAACTGCACCACGTGCCTTATAGGCATGTGAGGCATGTCTCTCGAAGGTAACATGCAGCATGTCCTCATGCCAAGCTAGCATGTCGCTTGTGTGGCACGATCTTATTGGGCACATGGATTTGTTTTCCACGTATTTTTTTCAAAAATATTAATTTTTTTGTAACATGTTGTATCATTCTATTCAAACAAACTTTTTTTTGTTGTTATGACTTTATAAAATTATTTTTATCCAATAATTCAATTGTTGTGGCTCAAATATTTTTTAAAATTTATTTGGTTAAGAATCGTTTTAAAATTCTGTAAATAGAAGTCATTCTCATTTCATTTTCCCTCAAAAAATTCTTCTCTCATCTTTCTATAATCATTTTATTATATTTTTTTAATATGGATCTCAATCAATTTACTCTCAATTTAGTCAAAATCTTTCCAAAATTCTAGATTTATTCCAAAACTCACCAAATATTCAACCAACCTACAAGACCTCAACTTAATTTTCTCCAATACTTACTAAATTTTTACCAAACTCACCAAAATTACAACCAAATAATCTCTACTATCCACCAGGATATTTCACAAAATTTTTCCGTAATCAGCCATCAGTATACTAGCCAAATTTATCCCTCAAATTTACCAAGCCTTCAACAACCAAATCTGGAATCTTAAAAAAGACTTTGCCTTAATGTCTGCTTATTTTCAGAACATCGAAGATGCCTTACTCAGCAATAATGAAAAAGACCAAGACATTTGAATTCGAATCAAAGCATTATTCAAACAATCTCGAAAAGAAAAGTATCTTATGATTAATCAAAGAAATACGAGGCAGATAAAAAGTTGGGCTAAATGACTTAATCTAGTATATGACAAATAGATTGAAGCATACACTAAGGCAAAATGATTCTACAAAAGTGGACTGCTTGATTCGGATGTTGTGGCAGGAGCTCAACAAATATATTTTAGTATGCACAAATAATTTTGTGCTAATATGTATGTATTTACTGAAGTTATACTTAAAAATTCAAAATAGAACCATAAATTACATAGTTCCACATTTAGTCCTCCAACTGAGTCACAAGATATAGAGCGTAATGTACATTCCAAACAAACATGAATCACTGAAGAGGAGAAAAATTCAGTCCTTGCCAACCCTCCTATTCCGATGAGCCAAATATTGACAATGTCGTGTCCGGTTGGCAGAGATGATGTAGAAAACATAGAACATTCAAAGGAAAGAAAAAACCTACTCCAAACGATGCTTCCTTCGATATAGATTTTGAGCAATTACAAATTGTCCGTAAAAAACAAAGGCTTATGCAAAACAGTTGTTAGCTACTGTACAATTCCAGGAGAAAATAAAATATTGGTGAGCAGACAAAAGGTTATTCAAATTCTTGGATAGATTGTGAAAAAGATTTATCTTCTGGAAAAAAATTAAGCATAAGATAATATTGTAGTGGATAAGTTAATAGTTTATTTTTAATTTGATACAATCTTATTTTTCTAGTACAATTTTTAATTAATTATGTAATATGTTCTTAACTTAATATAAATTTGTATTTTGCAAAATTATTATTTTTATTAGTTCAAAATTAATTTTAGAGAAAATTGTCCTAACCTCTTCGAGTTTGCTAAAATAATCAATTTAGTTCTCCTATTTCTAAAATGTCAAATTTAGCCCATCTATTTTGCTCTAAGGATATTATTTAGCCTCTAACGGTGGAATTATGTGTTTTCTATGGCCAACGGGTATCTGAGTTTACCAAATTGCCTCTCATTGTTAAAAAGTTATTTTCACTTCTTGCAAAACATCCATTTTACTAACATACTATTAGGTGAAAATAAGTTTTTAATGATGAGCAGTTTGGTAAATCGAGATAGTCGCTGGCTAGAGAAAAAATATAATTCTAGCACCAGGGGATAAATAATGTCCTTATAGAAAATTAGAAGGGCTAAATTTGATGTTTTAAAAATATAGATGTTGAATCGGTTATTTCAGGAAACTCGAGAGGATTTAGGATAATTTTTTCTTAATTTCAATATTTTTAAATTTGTTTGAAATCATATTCGATTTTATATAATTAACAGCACTAAAAAAGAAAGCAAAACTAACGTGTAACAAAGGTACAATATTGTAGCGAATAAGTACTGTGATTTGTTGAAAAACATTGAGTACAAAAATACAGCTGACATGAACTACTACAGCGAACCCCCAAACTATCGTGTGTGGTCTAAAACTATTTGCAACAACATTCCCGAACCACCACATCCCTTGAATAAATAATTAATTTTTCACTGATCCACAACACAAACTATTTTACTTAATTTTTTACTCACACTCATATCCCATCCTAAACCAATAAATAATTAATATATCTCTCATCCACATTATCAACCTAATTTACTTTAATTATTTTCTCATGCACATACTAATTTTATTACATAAACTTATAAAAAAATTAAATATTTGTTAATGTAAATTTCTTACTTTGTATTAAATTTTTAATTTTAAACATTAAAAAATAAATTTTTTAAAGAAAAATATTAAACAGAAATAAATTCAAATTACTGAGAGAATATGAAATGATAAATTATAATACAATTAATGCTAATTAAAATTAACTGCGATGATATGTTAACATTTAAAACTCATTTATATAGGTAAAAAAAACTATTTACAAATAATTTATTTTTAAAAAAATTACAGTTATTTTTATACACAAAATTTATCTTTAAAAAATTTAGTTAGAGTAATAATATCGTGGCAAGTGTACGAAGTAAAAAAAAAAAAGAAAAAAAGGCCACATAAGCAGCGCTCTTAAAAATGACCCAGAGGTCAACCCGAAATTGGGTCCAACCTCTGAGTCGACTAGTTTGATTGGTCTAATTGTTGGTTGGACCAGTTTTCTTCTATTTTTTTGTATTTTTTGAAATATATATGTATATAATTAAATAATTTATATAATAAACTAATAATAACACAATAAATTAAAAATAACAAATAAACATGCTTATTTTTATAAAGCATACCAAATAAAATATCCGTTTATACAAACGGATAATCTCGAATCGAAGATAAAACTATTTTAAAAAATATTTTTTGTTTTCGAACCATCTGGTACGACCGGAATTCAGGTGGTTCGCAAGGTATGCATTTTTTCAAAAAAAAAGGGAGAGTATGAGAGGCGCTTCGCGGTCCGACTGGTCGTACCGCGTTAGTCGAACTGCATTTTTTAAAACCTTGCACATAAGTACTCCAACCCGAAATAGACCCATCCTTGGGCGGACCCGCAACATTTATTTTCTCTCTCATGCACGCACCTCATTCCCGCCTATCCTCGGGCCGCGGCTTACAGTTGGTCTAAAAGAGCCAAAATTCCAAGGGGACGACGGCAACCAAGAACGTGCTTAACATTTCTTACAAGTTACAGAAAGTGCAGATGACAACAAAAAAATCATGGGAAACTTGTGTTCAACCACGAGACAAAATCAACTATCGCAGAACAAGTGGTTTGTTTGGGTAGGGACGTTTCTGCAATTATTGATTCTAAAAAAAAAACTAGACGTAGATTGGCACGTGGAATTTGAGGTTAGGACAGAGCTGAAGATGATGAAAATTCGTTGTTCTTGTCTCCAATCATAGAGGAAAAAGAGATACACCGACAAAATTGAATTAATTTTGATATCACTACTACTATTTAAATTGACTAATTTAATTTTAAAAGATTTTGGATTATAATAAATGATTAATGTCTTTGTCAAAATTAATTTATTTTCAAAACTCAAACTTAATACTTTCTAGACTATTTAATGTCCATTCCACGTTTAGACTGTGCTCCGGCTTCTTATTTTTACTTCCATCTTTCACGGCAAATCAGCATCGGGGCTGTTTCTTCTTTCTGTAGGTCATGTGAGGCTGTCAATTACAGAGGTACGTACATATTCACTTCGTTCAGTCGTTTTCAAGATAGCGAACGGCGTTCTTCATCATCAACGTCAAGTCATGAGGTTTAGCGAGTTATGTATTTTTTTTGGGTAAAAAATAATGACTATGTTTAATTAATGAGCAAATTGCCCTCAGGTCTCTGTCCTTTGCTAAAATCACTATTTTCTTCCTCACTGTTTCGAAAAAGAGGATTTCATCCCCCATCTTTGCTTAATTAACACCCTTAGGTCCCTGGTGCCGGAATTGGAAAATTTCTCCGGCACCCAGGGACCTAAAATGTCTCCTTTGCCCTTGCGTTCAAAAGTTAAATAAAAAACACCGCCGTGAGAGGGGAGGGGGGAGAGAAGGATGATAGGAGAAGGAGGATGGAGGAGGAAGAGAGAGGTGGGAGGATATATGGAGGAGGAGGAGGGCAGATGAGGGGGAGGAAAGGAGGAAGAGGGGGAAGGAGGAGGGCGGAGGAGAAGAAGGGGATTAGATGATGAGGGAGGAGAAGGAGGGAAGAAGGAGGTGGGTGGAGGAGGAGAGAGAAGGAGGAGAGGAGAAGGATGAGAGGAGGAGGAAGAAGACTCTGTTTTTTTTTAAATTTTTGAATAAGGGCAAAAGAGACATTTTACGTCCCTGGGTGCCGAAAAAATTTTCCGATTCCGGCACCAGGGACCTAAGGGTGTTAGTTAAGCAAAGATGGGGGACGAAATCCTCTTTTCCAAAACAGTAGGGACGAAAATAGTGATTTTAGCAAAGACCAGGAACCTGAAGGCAATTTGCTCATTAATTAATTTTTTGAAGGTAACTTGTTCAATTTTTCGAAGGACACATCTGTATGAAGTTTTGGATAATTGAGTTGAAATATTTATGATGTCATTTTAGCAATTTTTTCCATAACTGTTCCAAATTTCAAAAATATTACTTTGAACCTTTTTAAAACATATTCACTCATTTTTTTTCTTTTCGTTTACTTATTTACAATAAGTTTTAAAATTTTGAGATGAACTTCTTGTTTGATAGAACGAGAAGCAACATCAGACGGTTCACATAAAAATTTGGTATTTTTATATTTTTTTAAATTACATAAATTAATTACCTATATACCTATATATTTCAAAAATTGCATAAAAAAAAATCTGATCAGACTAACTGACTCGGAGATCGGACCCAATTCTGGGTCAACCTCCGAGTAGTTTATGAGAACACTAATGCCAACTCCCAAGTCCTAACCAATTTAATTTTCAAAAAAAGTCCTAACCTTTGAGATGGGTCCAAATAGAATAAAGTTTGGGCCTTGAGTTTGAAACTTGCCCTTCAAGGCCAACCATGGAAGCCCAAGAGTAGCCACATATGTGACTGACAATCATTGAAAGAGACTGATCGGCTCCAGATGATTTGACCCTTATTTACTACTGAATACGTAATTTGAGTAGGGACATATTCGCACACTCATAAGATTGATTTGTTGTTTTTAATTTATGATACTAATTAGTTTTTGAATGTAATGTTGTTAAAATATGACATGAGATATATACACTTACGAAGTCAATAATTCAGATTTGAATTAGGTTTAATTTTAAAATATGACATAGTTCTTCCAATTTATTAATGACGTGTTTTTAAAAATTCTTAGAATATCTTAGTCAAGGTTAGAAGGATTTTCTCAAAATTCTGTGCAAGTGGTGGTATGTTAAGCTAAACAATAACTTTAAAAAATTATTATGTTTAATTTGTCATTGTGTACTATCATGCTACTCATTTTTTAACTATAGATCCATTAATTAAAACAGCTTTTTTTCGTTTTCCATGGTATCGAATATGGATCAAAAAATTAAGAATTGGAGAATTTGAATCTGTATCTGTATCTTCTTTTAAACAAGCAAATCTAGATCCAAATTCGATTGGAAGATTATCACCAATTCACCATACAGTAAACTGCAATCACTTTCTGATTTCCCGCAACAAATTCGATCGTTTTTCTTGCCTAAACTAATTGTTAGTATGGATGGCAGAAATGAGTTAGCGCGTGCTTTGACATGCTCAGTAACTCAAATAAAGTTGGTTCACTGATTTCTGTGTAGTGGTGTTTTTTCTTTCATGATTAAAGGAGTGAAGTACCATGAACAAGAGATTGGGAATTTTGGAAGAAGGTGAAAATGTTATATGGAGTGCAAAACTTTAATGGATAACTTTTCCGACCTCGGGAGGATGAATCAAGAGACTTTGACCCATGGTTCTTCGGATGAAGAAGCTGAAAAATGTATGCCATAAGGGGAAAACTTTGCTTCTCTCAAGTTTTGGGCATATGGGAAGCCCAGCTCAGGGGCTATTCCCAAGTCTGGGAATCTGTAACTAGTTATTCTTTAATTTGTTGTTGGAGGAGCCATTGTGCAAGTCTCCATGGCTAATCAAACTTCACATAATTTTATATACCCAAAAAAGAAAGCTTCATGTAAGTACCCAAATTTGGCTACTGTTTTTCTGCCACATGCTTAACAAGTTTTCCAGATTTTCAGATAAATTTGATTACAATGAATAGGATCTCGCCTAGAGAATCATTTCTCACATGGGTTTAGTTTGGATTGAGATAAATACATTACTAATTTAAGTGTGATGAATTTGTTTAGAAGTGCAAAGTACTATCAACTCATTGATTTCAAGTTTGGTTGGACACAAAAAATTTAATATAATATCAGAAGAATTAATCTCGATTAATCCATTCGTTGTTGTTATCGTACAATACTGTTGATTCTGTTTTAATGGGGTCAGAATCTGCTTCTTCTTTTTTAAGGTGGTTCCATTTGTTTAATGTGAACGGCAGAGTGACTGAGTGAGGACTGTTCGACGCCCGGGGAAGGACCCCGAAGATGGAGAATCCATCGTTTCTGCCATAATTGTACATATGACATGTACCTGACCTGGCCAATTTTCATTGGACATCACCTAACTCTTGACTGTGCCAGCTGCCTGCTTGGGAGGGAAACTGCTGAAGGGTATATTCACCAGAAGGGATAACCCTGTGGCATTTCATTTCATTTTCCACAGTACGTATCTCATACGATCTCTTACCAATGCCCTCTTTTTTAGTTGTCGGCAAGCTGAAAGTAAGTATAAATGAACCAAAATGTCTTGAGATTAATGTATTGGGTTGTTTATTTGAATTTATATACAATAAAAATTTATTAAGTTTTATAATTTTGAATTCGATACAAAATATTCTGAAAACAGCTAAATTGCTGAGTAATTTTCATCCTACTCTATTTTTGCCAGGAGATCCTTTTTTTTCCTTCTAAAACTTGACCTTATTAAAAGTACTTACAATTTTAAATCTTTGTGACTTCAACGAATTCTCTTAGTCCATTTTCGCTTGGAGCCAAGGGTGGTTGCGTTTTATTTTTAACGCGCGAGAAAGAACAAGGAGCCAAATGCGGAGGAATCGTATAAACTAAGTCCAGCATGATTGGTTTCTACACTAAAAGGAAAAAAGGCAAGGGGAGCACTGCTTCTCACTCTTTCCACCAAGAAAATTCCATTACCACAAGATAAGACCACTCCATGATGTTTTGGAAAACATTCTCACTTTTTTTGGGAAAATGTTATTTTTCGGAGTTGAATATTATCTATCATTATTTAAAATATAATTTTTTAAATAATTTTATTTACATTAGTAAGACTTGAACCTATAATATTTGTAAGAGAATCTACTTTTTTTTATCAAGTGTATTAACTCGGAAACCATTCTTTTCATACCACAATTAGTCTACATGTGTCCCTTATCTTTTCTCAAGACCTCACCAACACCCACCTTCTCTTCCTAGATTAAGACTTTGATGAATCTTGGTGTTCCTCCATAACCCAAAAAACAGGGAAGCTCCTTCCACACAAAAGTCAAAATGGCTCCAAAGCTCAAAGTCTTGGATCTCTCACTGAGGCTCACTGTGGTTCCTCTCAGTGCTGCAACTATATGGTTAACAGTGACCAACCATCAGGACAACAGCATATACGGGAACTTGAAGTATAGCAATTTGTTAGGACTCAAGTAAGTGTATTCAGAGTCAAATTATGTCGGTCGGTCCCTATTTCATGGGCCAGCTCTCCCGATGTTGTATTTTATATTCGTTAAGAAAAACACGTTTTGATGCTTATTTATTTTGCAGGTATGTGATTTGCATCAGTGCAGCAAGTGCATTCTTTGCCATTGCTGCTGCTTTGAGCACTTGGATTGAATTCCTGGCTTGTAAATCTTGGCTTTTCTTCGTCATAGACCAGGTTCGTCTCCATACTCTTAAAATAATTTTTTTTTGAACAAGTAAGCTCTTATTTATTAATAAATAAAACGTCAAAATAATTAATAATTAAACTTATTAAACTCTACAAATCTCCTACAAGGGTAAAATACAACTGACTATCTAGATAAACCAATTTGTTATATATGAATTAACTTTAGCACCATCTCCTACGCGCCTCAGTGTTACATTCTTCTATTATTTTCCGTCAAACAACTTTTAGCAGATCCGATGCATCCACAAGTTTTGGAAAACCCTCTTACAGAATTCATTGACTTAAAGTTTAAATTCGGTAATGCAGCTATTATGCTTATATTCGGCCTTGTCCTCTTTGTGGTTCTACTTGGATTGATCGTCCAATGAGCGTTCGGATACCGAGTGATTTAAGAAAAAACTTACTCTATCTTTCTATACTGGTTAACTTTGAGCAGATTATAGCCTACTTCATGGTGACATCCGGGGCAGCGGCATTCGAGATCCTGTATCTGGCTCAAAATGGTGACAAGGAAGTCACTTGGAGTGAAGCTTGTTCTTCCTATGGGAAATTCTGCCACAGGATGAAGATTGCTTTGGTTTTCCATGCCCTAGCTCTTTGCTGCTTTGTTGTCTTGGCCGCGATTTCGGCTTACAGAGTTTTCAGTCTGTTTCAGCCTCCTTATGTCCCTTCAAAAGATGAGCAAATTGAGAGAGCTCAGAATTGCAGATGAACAAGTTCAATTACACTTTTATTTATAGCCTTGTTTGGAATATAGCAATACAGAACCATGGCTATGTCCTCTGTCTTCCTTGATCATCTTTTTACTATGAGTAGATTTTTTTTTTTCGGGTTTCAACTTGTGTCCTCGGACATTTCTGGAATCGACTTCATGATATTGGGAAATGCGTTCGATCGTACAGAAGGACTAGATCGGAAAAAACCAAGACAACTATGATCATGATAGTGAAATAAAAGATTTTGCAGACATTGTTGCAGAACTCGAACCCTTCTAAACAATGATTCGAATTCAATATCATCTGATTAGTCGAAAATTTGATAATTGAAGTCAGCGAACTATATAATTCAAATTTGACTTGATTTGATTTTTGGTTACCCTACCTAGAGACAGGCATTTTGTGGTTACCCTACCTAGAGATAAGGCATATACACAAAGATAAAATATGATAATTTCCTCTTAATTAGCCTCCTGAATGTTTGTTTGTATTCACAGCTTTTGATTTATTCTACAATTTAATCTCTTATAATTAGAGTCACGCCCGTTCTTTTCAGCACAGTTCGGGCCCACACATCCTTGAATTGTATCATAACCAGTGTCTTGATCAAGGACTACCTGCACATCTCCCAAGAGCAATTATCTGTCGTGGTCCACCACGGAGGTGAACATGGAAGCTATTTTGTGCATTTCGAGGTCGTCCGCTTTCTCCCCCGCCAGAGCCAGAGCCAGAGCGGATGACCGGCCATCGGAGTTGTCACCGCCGGCATTGCTATTTCGGGTGGTGAAGTCATGGAATTGACAAAGCTGGTCAATTCTTCAGGAATTGTGATTCCTGCAGGAACCAAAATGGTAATAACTTTGAGTCGAATATGATCTTTTAATAATGTTAAAGTTCGCTCAACCAAAATTTAATATTGTTACGTTTCTTATACCTTACATGTCATTATAATGGTTAAGCTACCTGGACATTGAGAAAAGGAGTCGAAGTGATTCGAGGTTCCAGGTAGACCGTCAAAGAGGCCCTTGTCTTGGCCGTCCTCGTCCTCAATGAACATGAATTCTTCATCATCATCATCATCATCCTCTCTGTCCCGGCTCTTCCTCTTCTTGGCTGCTGTAGCATTAGCAGCACTAGTTGGCACGAACTGGGTTGATGGAACTTCGACATGTTATAGCTGACTAATCCAAGTTCAAGCATTCTGTTGCACGAATCCCACATTGTGGATTAAAGGGAGCTGCTGGTGGTGGGTGATTGGGGTTGATCTTGGAGAAGGGAGGAGAGAATGGTGAGGGGAGAGGGAGAGGGATGAAGAAGTGGGGAACAATGGCTTTGAGATTGGGGTTGTAGGGGAAGGGAGTTGGGTTTGGAATGTGAAGGACTTGGGTGCAGACATGGCAGGTTTCGCGGCCCCGCTTTGCCAAAGGGTCTGGAGCGGGTGGACGTGCGACGGATACAGCGGAATGCCTAGGCGCTAGTGCCTCTTGACTCTTTGTAGTACGATAGTTCTTGATTTTGTTGTCCTTTCTTCCTGGGAGCTGAGGTGTTGCAAGTGAAAGGAAAAAAAAAATGTGGATTACAAAATGCATAGATCATGGATCCACAATGATCCATTTACATTCACATCCTCCATCAATATAGCATCCTCCAAGGCCGTCCAGGGACCTTTCTTGAACTGCACGCCACCACCACTCCCATTCTGATCAGGCATTGTTGAAACATCAATACCACCGGCCTGGTCGTCGCGGCCATTCGCGGTATCAGACTCCCCGAACAAGCCACTCCAGCAAGCCAGATACCCGGCGTCCGCCGCGGCTTCTGCTGCTGCATTCGAATTATGCAGCATCTTCATTTGAACCCAATGGAACAAGAGCAACACACCAAAAACTGGTGGTGCCCTTGTAACAACAGCCTCAAACGGAGAAGCCCTTAAGCTATCCTCCAACTCCAATTCCAATTCCAATTCTCAATAACAGAACTGGTTTTTGTAACATTCGTGTCACTTGCAAATAGTAGAGCAACCAATTTGTAATTGACCATGTTGTATAAATAGTAAAAAGGAAGGATAGCTGGAATATTACTACGTTCTCTCCGTATCTTTTCTCTCTCTAATTTCTAACTTCCCACTTTTGTCTTGATTCTAATTCTCGCAACCCTAGCGGGTTTGTTACAGTTTTTTCTTAATTCTGTTTCCAGCACCACCTTTTGGAATGTGTTTGTTGGCTTAAGATGAATTGGATCTCTCTTGCTGCCAACTAGGAAATCTTTATCGAGTGCCTTTTTAATTGTCGAGCATCGGATATTTGTTTTACTAATTTAAATTTAAAGCGAATCTCTTCATGTTAAGATGTGTCTTTGACAGTATTTACGTCTGGATTATTACTGCTACAAGTTGAAACACGATTATAAATTCGTTATATTATTTGTGAATTATCTCACATGAAACACGATTAAAAAAGAAAAATACAATTTACAAACCTAATTATTTGTGCATCTCATTTGGTAAGTTAAAATTTCATTACAACTAAAACAAGAGAGAAAATTTGAATAAAACTAATCAGCAGATTGGGCACAATGTAAAATATCACTTGAATCTAGAGCTAATTGGTTGTTTTCGAAAAGTGACTTATCATATCGTTATCATATTATATTATTTTCTCGAGAGGGTGGGACCGACTCGTCTGAAGTAGACTTTAGATTCGTTTTCCGAGCTTCCAATACACAAATTTTTTAAACAGCCAATACCAGATCCACTAGAGATTAATGTACACGGCAAAATGGATCAAATGATTCATCGGATTCATATATTTCTAGAGTTCGATCATCGTCAACCTGAGCTCTTCCAATTTCTAATCCTACAACTACAAGAGGATGGACCCAAATGGCCGCCAATAATTCTCTACAACAGCGAAGAATCCCTTCAATAGCTGGTCTAAAAGTTACCTTTCTGGTGTTTTCTCTCAATCCCAGAACCAGAAAGAGTTTACCAGCTGTGTTTTGCTTCACGCATCGACCCAAGAAGGCGCACAGCATGATCATAATTGTAATGCAAGATCCGGCTGCTGAGAATCAGCCATCGGCCCGGATGACTGTTTACCAGGAGAACCCGGAGAGTGGAATCCGATGTTCAAGTCTGGAGGAAGGGTGTCTGGCTTTTGCCTCGGCTGGGATTGCGGACTATGTCCCCGCCAAGGGGACTGCATTTGGAACCGAGACAAGTCCGTTGCTACTAATTGTGGGAATATCATAGGCCTGTTTTGAAAATGTGCCCCGTCTGCTGCTGCACGAAATGGCTGTGGCATGAATGCTTGGAATGGGAAATTGTTTTTCTCGGATGGAACTTGCATCCCTGCCGGAAATGAAAACTGTCCTTGAACTCGGGAAACTTGTGGACGAAGTTGCCAGGTCGGATTGTACAATGATTCCACAGGGAACTGACCTTTTGGTGCAACAGAATTTTCTGCCGGTACTCCGTAACCCCCAGCACCAATCGACATCCACGCTCTGGCAGCAGTCACTGCAGCGTTGTTCGAATCGTTTCTGACAGATGGAGCCAAAGGCACGGCAGGTTTTTCAACCGAAGGAGGGTTCGTAGATTTCTGCTGATTTTGAGCCTTTTGAGCTGACATTCTTATTGCCTCAACTGGATCAGTAAGCCCTTGATTAAGATGACTTTGTGGAGAAAGAGTTGCTGGTCTGCCAACTGTGTTATGCGTGCCACCCGCAGATGAACTCACCATTTTGCTACTCGAGGAACTAATTGCAGATTTTCCATTTGATAAGCCATGGGAAGCAACTCCAACACCATCATGCTGCTTCGGAACAACAGCATTTCGATGATCTGTTTTTCCCGGCGTCTCTGTTGACTTCAGGGATGGGATTTCGGACTTAACGGGATGTTGCTTCTCTCCAACATCGTTATCATTGTAGCTGCTTGAAGGGGGCAAATTGAGTTCAACAAGCTTGGAGCTCTTTTTCCACTTTTCCCCGTAGTTTCTTGGGGGTGGTAGGTTTTGCTGCTGAGAGGAGGGGCTAACAACAGCAAGAGTCTCTGATTCAGCAGAACAATCTGCGGGTGAAATTCCATCTCTTACCAGTGTGTTAGTAGCATGAAGTATTGATTTCTTTTTCTTAGTCCCCCGAGTACTCTTAGGAAGCAGATTTTGCTGTTGGCACAACGGGCTAACTGGGGTGCTTGGTCTTGTTCTTGAAGAACTTGAAGGTGGCTTTCCATCAGATGGATTAGGTAAAACTGGCTTCACTTCTGAAGTACGCCCTTTAGATGGATGTTCTAAGCCAAGTTCTGGAGCTCTTCGAGTCGCATCACCATCCTGGTTATCAGAGGTACAGTGAAACTTCGAAGCAGAAAAAATGTTATCGCTCCGATTACATGCCTCGAGCATTAGTACTGGAGTTGGCAAAGGCTCATACTCCCCTACCCAGCCACGACCATACTTGTATCCAGGAGGCAATGCACGCTCAATTTTCTGAGATGCAACTTTCCATGCAACAGGTCCCAAAGTAGCAGCAAAACGAGCGAGGCTCCTAGCATAGGAATAATCTGCATGGAGCCCAACCTGTAGTGATCATATAAGGACATGTGAGTCCAGATACAACATAGCCAAGAAAGAAAAAGGTTGATGTTGCTCCACCACATACAGCGACGAGCTGCTTGATTTCACTGTCGAATGTTGTGAATACCGATTCTGATGTGACCATTGGATGGTTTGGTACATCATATGTCGCACGACGCTCGTCGGGCAACGATGGCTTCCTTCCAAGTTTGGTTAAACTACCCTTCCCTGCAACAATAGAGTAGTGAAATACTTAACATCACAATCATGAAGTGCATAGGAACTGGACTGATGCAAATATAAGCATATGTAACCTCAAATCACATTGATAATTCCACGGAGAATCATTTCCACCCTTCACCTACTACATTCAAATTACCACCTCCTATGAATTTAACTTTGGAAGCATATTTAAGCCAAGTGGATGAAAATAACCAAACTTGCCATACCTGAAGAGAGTTCTTCAACTTTCTCACTGGTATTATCAATTACTGCTGAGTTCTCCACATGCACTTCATTATTAATGGCCTTCTCACATCCACCACCATGAGCAACAACAAAACCATTTTGAGGGCCAACTGGAGTGGCTAGGGTGGCACCTGAAAAAAAATCAGAGCCAATTGGCTCCTGCACAGACCTACTCAAAGGCTTCTTCATTTGCTTCTTGACCAAGGAATTGGTTTCTATCTTCTGTTCTGACTTGGCCTCTCTCTCAACATGTTCGGAACGTGCAATCTTGAGCCTTATCTTCTGGAACTTCCTTTTTGCCAGTTCTTGGATGGTCCGTGCCTTCCAAGAAAGCATAGATGCTAAAATTAAATAGTGGCAACCGCAATACATTCAAGTAAAATAAAACTAGGCCGCCAACATTAATCATACCTGTTTATAGTACACTGTGTCCGATGAATTATATTGCATGGCGTTCGAGCAAATAAGAAACACATCACTCTGCAACCAAACAATTCCAGCTTTCAGAAAAGAATGAAACTGAATAAACCACTTTCATGGTATAAAGAACAGAGAAAACCGCATTTTTCCCAAGAACAACCAACATGTTGAAATATAATAGATGAGACTGGATCGGTTGAATGGCTGAAAACAGACAAATTGGCCCCTTGCAGAGTTCACAAAACGTACACCGGCAAAGAAAATTGAAGAAAAGAGGAGATTTTTATTTGGACTCTTGACAGCAGCAACTCACAGTGCGAGATTGAATACTTACAGCAAGTAGATTATCTTATACACATACAACATTATTTACTGCCTGATATGTTTCAGCGCTCAGAAGTTTATCACCATTAAGAGGATTTGACTCCAATTTGTGGGAGTATCGAAGTGAGCCAGCACTTAGCTAATGAAAATTCCACAGTTTTAAGACAACCGACAAGAACATGAGTCACCCAGTCAAATAATTGTTCCATGGAAACCAGAGACTATGACCAGAGCCAAAAAAAACAAAAGAGAATTGAAAGACTCCCACCTCAAACTGTTCCATGGTGGCATATGATCCATTTGTTAGCTTCTTCCTAACCGTGGAAAAGTCCATTGGATGGTCAACTATGTCTAGATAGTCAGGCAGCTACAAACAGCAACAATATGTAAACAAGCTAAGAACTTGAAAACCGAGTAAACATGTCAAACTTAATTAAAGCACCTGCCATTATCAACTTACCTCTTCAAGATCAACTGGCTCCGCATACACACCATATACGTCCTTCCTACCATGACAGAGAAAAATTAACATCAAGAAGATCGTCTCATCTCAAACAGCCCACCATCTAGAAAATAAGTGAAAAGATGGAGCAAGCACAGGGGAAGGCGTGCACGAAATTGTAACTCACTTTTGAAGCTTGTCGAGAATGAGCTCCAGGGCCTTCTTGTCCGGCAAAGGCAACTCCTTTGTGTGCTCGGACGGAGTCCCTAACCACAATCCCAATAAATCCTTATCAAAACAATGCCAAACAGAACTCCTTCCCCACATCGAAAACCAACCAAACAAAAAGAACCCACCAGGAGCAGAATCATCTCCTCCTCCTCCATTGTCACCCTTCCTTCCTCCTTGTCTTCCTCTTCCCTGCTAAAAACCCACAAACCAAACCAATCACCATTAGCTTAGACAGAAAGTTTTAAGACAGGGAAGGGAGTTCAGAAAAAGAACCGTGTGATAAAAACTGTCAGGACGTAGAGAGAGAAAGTGACAGCCCCCACAAAGAGAGGAATGGAAATGATGTGTTGTCTTGTGGGTTAGAGATAGAAAGAGAAAACGAAAATAAAAATCCTAAATCCCAAACTCCCCCCCGCTAAGTGTTCAACTACTTATTCCCCTTCTTCTCTTTCCTCTTCTCTCTTTGACGGTTGAAAAGTAACCGTCACTTTTCTCAACTCCCCACTCTCCTCTTCTCCCTCGCCTCCCCTAGATTCTGGATCCGTACAATCATTTGCTGGCTAATTCTGTACCTCTCGATCTTCTTCATCTTCGTCTTCTTCGTCGTCGTGTTCGAGCTCTTCCTCGTCATTTCTCCGGTACACTTCTTCCAGCTCTTCCTCCTCCTCCTCCTCGTCCTCACTCCCGTTGACTCTCCTCTTCTTCGTCAACGGTTTCTCCTCAATCTCTTCCTCCTCCAGCTCGGGATCTTCGACCACACGCGCAGGTCGCCCGCGCTTCCTCCCCCTCCTCCCTCTCCCCTGCTTCACCACGTGGAGGTTCTGGAGCAGCCTCAGCTTCTTCTCTTTCCCCCGATCCTCCTCTTCTTCCTCCTTCTCCTCGGGCTCATCCTCCTCCTCCGATACTCCTCGTTCTCGCTCGAGGAAGTCCTCGTACTCGTCGAGGTAGTCGTCGTAGTCCACGAAGCTGTCGTACCTCACATTCCGCCGCCGGGAGCTCCGCCGCCTCCCGGAGTCCTTCACCGCCGCAGCCGAGGCGACAACCCCCGCCCTCCTCGCCAGATCCGCCTTCGACGGCCTCCCTTTCTTCTTCCCCTTCACGATCTGCACCATCTCCGAGATTCTCTCTCTCTAGACCTGTCCACTCCGGAGTTTCTCTCTCTAGAAACCAAGCCTCGGTTCCTTCAAAATAAAGGTTTTATATTTTTTTCAACTTCACTTCTCTCACTCGCTTTCGCTCCGTTTGTGTGTAGCTTTTTCTCTTTCTTTTTTGGTTCGGATCCGAACCTGGGGTTTCTGTGACTACCGAACCTCAGGTTCGGACGGGGTATTTTGAAAATTGGCTAACCGACCGGGGAGTGGTTAATAATATAAATGATTGGTGCTGGGGATTTTCTCTTTTTTACTTTATTAATTTTTTTTGTTGTTGTTGTTATCTGGAGGGCATTTATTTATGCATGCATCTAATGAAAGAGAAAGGGAGAGCTGCTTTTATGTTTTTATCTTTTTTGTGAGAGATGCTTTGATGTTTTATCAATTCTGGGTTTTCAAATGAATCCGATGAAAAAAATTCAAAAAATACTTGACACAGTTATTTTGTTAAAATAGAACAACATCAATATTGATTCAAAATCAATACTTGTTAGTTGTTTTTATAGAATAGTACTAATTAGTTGTTAGGGGAGCTCTTTTGAAAAGTCAAACATCATTGATTCAAAATCGTCACCCAAATTTACTATTATTTTTCTCTGGGTTCTAGTTACGCGTACTTATTTGGATTGTAAATTAAATATTTATCTACCATGCATACAATAGTCAATATAATGAACATCTAAAAAACAATATATTCAATAAAAAATTTAAAAATAAATTAGTAAAATTTCAAGTCTATCAAATTAAATTACAACTAATGATTCATAAATCTCAATATAAAAGTCGCACTTCGACATATATCCATTGGAACTCTCGTGTTAAAAAGTTAGCAAAATTGTACCATCCAGATTTTTTATTTACCGTACACAACTATTTGCAAATTTGGTATTAAAAAAATTGTAAATTTGGTTTCCACACGACAAAACTGATGTTTTTCGTAATTGGGACCAATACACGAATTTTTTATATGTTCGCTAGAAATAGAAAAGAACATCGAACTCTCCTTCTCTCCCGACGGTCTGACGCTACTCATGACAAGCCGAAATCCGAGGCCTTCAGCCACTACTTGTATGAGCTCACTAGTATAGATTTTTTCCCTACAATGATATCTAACGACATCCCTCGTACATGTTCCTAAAATTTTGACCATAAATTTTTTCATCTTTATTCCTAATTATTTATTGGTTAAATATTCCATCTCTACAAGGACATCTGAATAATAATCTATAAATTTTTTCATCCTTACTAATCTAATTTTGTAATTCACTTTTCCCAATAAGATAGCATAGATTAATAAATCTTCGTGATATTTTGACCTTGCTTCTCTTCTATCATGATAATTAAAATCGATTTAATTATTATTATAAATTACTCAATCATATTTCACCTTTATTCTTATAATTTTGTGCCTCCATACTTTAGAAAATATCAAGATTTAATATATATATATATATATATATATATATTTGTTATGTTATTGGTTCTACCAACCTAATGAGTCTAACCAAATTGACAACTCATATCGATTTGAACTATATGAACAACTCAACTAGTCGATTAGTCCAACCAGTTTGACTAATTTGAGCGGCCTGATTAGTTCAACTTGTAATATTTAGTTCGACTAGTCTCATTTATAAAATTTAATTCGACGAATCCGACCAGTCCAACAAAATTAACCATCATGTTGCAGTTGATTGAAAATTGTTTTATCAAGTTAACTAAAGTTTATCACACTAAATTTGCTAATCATACTCTAACAAAATATCATATAAATACACTAATTAACAATCACATGAAATATTAATAATCAACTAATATCCAATTAAATAATTCAACGTTACAACGTAAAACCAAATATTTTAATTAACTAAGTTGTTAATCTATCAAAATAAGCTAAGTATCTATAATGAACAAATAAAATGTAAAAACAATTATGATGATAAAAATGTAATAACAATTAGAAAAATATATATCTACATACTTACATTTTTCTTTCGCACTTACTTTTTTTCTCTAGGCTTCCTTCTTCGTTTCTCTTCTGAGTAGATATTTTTATAGGCTAGATAGTATAAAAAATGATTGAAATCAGTGTATTGAATGAATAGGTTGAAAAAAATATGGAATATCCTATCTGAACAGTAATACGTGAAGTTTTTAAATGAGCTTTAATAGTTTTCAAAGTTGACTTGTAGTAGTAATTCAAAAAAATTAACTTGTAATAGTTCAAATATTTTATTCGACAAAATTTTGTAACATTTCAACTCGCATATCCTAAAATACCAAGTGATATTGAAAAACCATTACCTTGTTTTGATATGTATCCCTTCTTTTTTCAGCGAGTGATTTTGGTGTAGAGAACTTTATTGGTTTTTAGGAATCGGCTGATAACATTTTGAAACCTATTAACGAAACATTTCTTATGAAGTTAATTTCATTTAACTTATGTCAAACTAAATATAAATGGTAAGGTAAAAGGGATCATTTTGAGATGTTAGAGAATCTATAATTATATTATGATAACCTACTTTAGGCTTTAGTTAGCTAGGTTCAGATCCATTAACCTTAAAATTGAGCTATCTCATGTCTTGGAATGTCATAAATTATCAGCTACATGCATCGTGCGACATTAATTTAGTCATTAATTTACCAGTTATCTCATGTTAAGTTATTAATTTTATTTGCATCTTTGTAGATTCACATTGTTGAAATTAGTAATGGAATATAACCAAAAGAATCAATCTATCTAATTCAAAAAAGAAATACGAGATCCTTTCCTAGGGTTTTTTCTCCCTTGTTAGGGTTCCTTTCATCCTATCTTCTACGTCACTCTAGGATTTCTTCACGTACTAGGGACAGAAATGATATTAGAAAATATGGCAAGAGCTAATATGTAATAAGCCATTGTATAAGTAGTGAACAGGGGGTATTGTAAGGAAGAATTCACATTTTACATCAATATTGATTTTACATTTTTTCTTAATTTTCTCTCTCTCTCTCGATCTTTTCTATGGAACTCTTCTCTTTCTTATATTCTTCTCTATTGTACCCTTAATTCTCAATTTATTCTCAAATCTCTTCCCAAATTCTACTAACATTGAACCCAATTCAATTGGATTCGTGACAGTTGGTATCAGAGCTCGGCTCTAATGGACAATCGATTGAAAGAAATTTTGGCGAAAATGGAGGCGATGTTGGATTCTTGGTCCCGGCCCGTCACGGAGACCGACTTGGGTCTGATGGAATAAACTGGAACGGAGGCCAACTTGGCTCCATTTCAGCGACCCGCAAGAAAGATTTGTGATTAAGAATTTGGTCAAGAAGGAAGGAAGACTCGGAAAACCCATTCGTGACAAGAAAGAATTTACCTCATTTTGATGGATTTCCGAGACCCATTCATTCAAGAACTCCTCCAAGAACTCTTCCAGAGGCTCGTAATGTACTTCCTTCCTTCTCGGGTGTTAACCTAGTAGATTGGATTAACGGCATTGAAGTGTATTTCGATGTTTACCCATCTATGAACATTTATCAATTTAGCATAGTGGAGGAATTGTTGATCGATAGGGCAAAAGAGTGGGTTGCATTGTGGTCTTTTAACGGCAACTATGATGATTATTGGGATGAATTTGTAGATGCTTTGTGTGAGCATTTTGAGAATGAAGAGCAACTTGATGATGTTGAAAGTTCTGTTGTTGAAAAATTATGTGATTTTGAAGGAGAAAACCAAGTGGGATCGAAGGAAGAATCTGATTTAGGATGCAGGGTTAACGAACAAGAGGTTGCATTTGATGGAGTCTTGTTGGTCAAATCAAATTCTTGCATTCTTGTTGAAGGGTTGTGTGAAATTGAAGATGTAGCAAACAAGGAATCTGATTTAAAGAAACATGATGTGCTTGAAGGTGAATGCAACAAAGAATTTGTTGAGAATTTTAGTAATTGTGAAGGAGAGAACCAAGATGGCTTTAAGGAGAATTTTTGTGATTCCAGTTTGGAAAGTCGAGTGAGGTAGGACAGATTTGAAGAAGTTCGTAGAAAAGAAGATGATTCGGTGAAGTTGTGGCCTTCTAATGAGATGGGTGATTATGGACAATACAGGGAAAGGCCACCAGATTCTTTTTTTGGAAAGGGTCATAACGATGTGGATGGCAGCGGGCTAGTGAGACCCGAGATTATTAAGAAAATTTGTCTAGAAGTGAAGAGTGGTTGTAAAGATCAGGTATTGATGTCTACTCAAGCACTTGGTTGGTTAAGTTTGGTGGAGCCTAAATATCGTCATCTTGTTGAGGTTTTTTGTGAATTTGGAAGAGAAAACCAAATGGGTATGAAGAATGATATAGACGGGGAATGTGATGTTGGTGAGTTGGTTATACAAGCTGTTATAATGAAAGTTGCAATAGAAAGTAATAGTTCCTTAGATGTTGATGTTGATTTTGAATATTTTAATGTCAAATCTGAGCTGCCTCATAATTTTGGAGCAACTAAAGAGCTGAAGCTGAGTTGTTTAGGTGGGGATAACTTGGTTATAGTTTTAGAGATTTTGGAAACATTCAAGGTTGTGACAATTACTACAGGACCACCGAATGAGCAGTGGGCAAAATAAGATAGTAAGGAACACAATTTTGCATGTTGTGTTCATGTATTGTTAAGTTTGAATATGGTGTAGGGACAACTGTGGTTGCAAATGATGAACATAAGGCTGATCGGTTTAAAGACTTGAGATGATATAACTCGAAGGGATACTCGAATTACAGTGACAACATTAATGGTGCAAAGAGTACTGTGGTTACAAATGATGAATATAAGGCTGATCGGTTTAAAGACTTAAGACGATATAACTCGAAGGCATACTTGAATTACAACGACAACATTGCAACTTATTGTAATAGCAACGCTGTAATTAGATGAACTTGGAATTAAGTAGACCAATCTCATAATCGTGCTGCAGCCTTTCTACAATTGGTTAAGCTTAATAAAGCACTTATTGATGCTGAGACAACGATCAAATTGAGTCCTCGATGGGAGCAGGGTTATTTCAGGAAAGGCTATGTCCTTGAGGCCATGGACCAATTTGATGATGCCTTGGATGCTTTTCAAACTACTCTACAGTACAACCTACAGAGTACTGGAGTGTCTAGAAAGATCAAGAGGATAGCTCAACTATCCAAGTACAAAAAGCGAGCAAAAGAATTAGAGAACATGAGATCTAATGTCAACATGGACAAGCACTTGGATTCATTCAAATCTGAAATGGCAGAGAAGCTTGGTTCTGACAAATCTTGTGAAGAGTTGTTCTCATTCGTTGTTGAGACTATGGAGACATATATCAAAGCATGGCATCAAGATTCCAATTTGGATCCCAAAGTGCACTTCCTTCTCTATCAGGAAAAGACTAAAATAGAAAAATACGCTCCAGTTGTTAATGTTGACAAGGCATTCGAAGCACCCCATACACACAGCAATTGCTTCATAATTTTCTGGCAATATGCAGAGGAATCTTTCTCTAAGCTTGCTTGCTTAGTAGTGCCTAAGAATATTATTTCTTACCCACAGGTATGGAAAGGTCAAGGGTCGAATATTATTTCTTAGTTACTATCTCTTGTGATTTCAGTATCTATAGGACTACAATTGACAACCTGTGAAGTTGCTGATAGATCGATTGGTGCTGAGATGGTGTTCTTGTTATGGCTACACAAGCTTTTTGATAAGTGAATCATAAATTCTGCCTTTAGTTGTCGATATTACGATTTTGATGTTCCTTGAACCTTGAGGACATGGTTCTTTGGAGGGAGGAGTAATGTCACGTACTAGGGATAGAAATAATATAAGAAACTATGGCAAGAGCTAATATGTAATAAGCTATAGTATAAGTAGTGAACAGGGAGTATTGTAAGGAAGAATCCACATTTTACATCAATATTGATTTTACCTTCTTCTTAACTCTCTCTCTCTCGATCTTTTTTCTGGAACTCTTCTCTTCCTTATATTCTTCTCTATTCTACCCTTAATTCTCAATTTCTTCTCAAATCTCTTCCTAAATTCTACCAACATTGAACCCAATTCAATTGGGTTCGTGACAGTTTTCGATTCAGAGTTTTCAACCTTTATCTTACGTAAATTCCATTCTTGCCATCGGTTTGCACTTCTTACTATAGATCTTCATTTTTAACACGCAAAGATCAAAGCAGTTATTCGTCATGAAAGAGCAATATTGTTAGCGATGGGGTTTTATCTTGCATGAGCATGGAGGAGGATATCCGACGGGATCCTGTGAGTGCCAGAGACTGTGGGGGGGATAAGGTGATTCTGGACCTCCTAGTAGATTTGGGCAGTGGGCACGAGATGGAGGAAAGATTGTGTCTGGTGGGGATGGTTTGGACAGAAAAAACATTGAACTTGAAAGCATTTCTGAGCATGATGTGTAATCTATGGCGACCACATCATAGACTGGAGGCATAAAAAATAAGAGGTAACCGCTACCTTTTTGTATTTCAAGATAACCATGATGTTCAAAGAGTGTTGATGGGCCAACCTTGGCACTTTGATCGGTGTGTTATCTTGTTGGCCACAATACCAAAAACAATGTAACCCTCTAGGGTTCTATTCTTCAGAGTTCTTTTTTGGGTACAGGTACATGATCTCCCACTAGGCTGGTATTGTAATATGGTCATGAATCTTAACCAACTGGACTACCACGTACTACAAGAAGTCTGGTAGTGGGTTCAGAAAGGGCAGCGGACAGTAATATAGGTGATAAATAAAAGAATTTAGAGGAGGACACTAAAATGTATGGCGTTAGTGAAAGGTCTGCTTTTGCTTTAGATGCTTTTTTGGTGACTCTTGATGAAGCAGCGATCATGAGGAGGGAGATCGGAACACAAAGTTCTTTCACCAGATGGCTAAAGTATGTCATCAAAGGAACCTAATTATGGAAATTACTAATCTGTCTAGCGAGGTGTTACAAACTGAAGAGCAGATCATGAAGGCTTTTTGGGACTTCTATATTTCCCTCTTTACCGCCTTTGAAAATACACAGAGAAGCAGTCACTGGCAAAGTGGGTCAACAAGTTACCGAGGCGATAAATCTCAATATTGATGCAATATATAGTATAGAGGAGATTAAATTAGCCCTTTGATCAAATGTTCCCGACAAAGGCTCTTGGGCCAGATGGCATGCCTCTTATTTTCTATCAGAATCATTGGTCTACTGTGGGGCTGGATGTTATTAGGACAATGTTGGCCATTCTTAATGATAAAGCAGACCCTTCAACTATGAATCAAATAATTATAGCTCTGATTCCTAAGTCAAAATGGCCGGTAAAGTGCTCAAAATACTACCCTATCAGCCTTTGCAACGTGGTTATGAAAGTAATCATGAAGATAATTGCTAATAGGCTTAAGCTGTATCTTGATGAGATAATCTCCCCTAATCAAGGAGCTTTTGTCCCTGGATGCCTTATCACTGACGTAGCTTTGCTTGGTTTTGAAGCTTTTCACTACCCAAAGAAGAAGAAAATTGGGCGGGTGGGTTACTGTACAATGAAGTTCGACATGATGAAGGCATATGATAGGATGGAGTAGGCCTATTTGGAGGAGTTAATGATGGCGATGAGTTTCTTGGAAAGTACTGTAGAACTTATCATGAGTTATGTCCGAACAGTTTGCTACTCGGTGCAGGTCAATGGGAGGCTCACCGATTATTTTACACCGAGTAGGGGTCTTCGTCAGGGGGATCCCCTATCACCATATGTGTTCCTCTTATGTGCTTAGGGGTTCAGAGCTCTAATTGATGAGGCAATCTGGGATAGGACTCTATATAGTATTCGGATTGCTCGGCGTGTACCAGTTTTATCTCATTTGTTCTTTGCCAATGACTCTTGATCTTTGCGTGGGCAATGGAAACTGAATTGAGGAACCTTCTTGGAATTTTAGATATTTATCATGCGGCGTCGGGTTAGAAAGTCAATATGAAGAAAAGTACAGTCTCTTTTAGTAGGAATGTTAGTGATGCTGAGGTAGAGAGATTTTGACTGCTATTGGGCATACGGGGGGAAAATAAGATGATAAATACCTTGGCCTACCAATTGTTATAGGTCGATCTAAACAGGTGGTCTTTGCACACTTGGAGGATAGAATTTGGGAAAGAATCAGTCACTAGCAAGCTCGGTTCCTCTCTAGAGCTGGAAGAGAGGTATTGATTAAATCCGTCCTCCAATCCATACCAACTTATATAATAAGTTGTTTTCTTCTTCTGACTGGCACCTGCGATAGAATTAAAAAGATGTTATACAGCTTTTATTGGGGCACGGATAGAGACCGAAATAAGTTGCATTGGAGAAGTTGGGAGAAAATGTATAGGCCAAAATAGAAGAGTGGCCTGGGTTTTAGAAGGCTTGCAAACTTTAACACAGCCATGCTCGCGAAACAAGTTTGATGGCTACTCACTAAACCAGAGTCTCTCATAGCCAAGATTCTGAAAAGTAAGCACTACCCATGTCTCTCTATTTGGGATAGTGTGCCTACAACATGCAGTAGTTACACATGGAAAAGTATCCACTCAAGTATCTCGCTTCTACAAATGAGACTTGAGTGGTATGTGGAAAACGGTGAACTTATTTGTATATGGAAAGATGCTTGGATCCCGGGGTCACCTAATAGTCGACCAGCATATGTTTGACCTAGAATGGATAGTTATCGCTGGGTCTCTGAGTTGATGAATGAGAATGGGACAGACTGGAATGAACAGTGGGTAAACACTATCTTTGCTTCAGAAGATAGTATGCAAATTCAGACTATACTATTAAACACCAGACACCCAGCAGATGTTATCCGATGAAGGCTAAATGTGTACAGAGACTACACGGTACAAAGTGGTTACATGATGTCTTTTGAGAACTGGTGGTCGACAAGAAATACTACTGGTACAAGCAACATCCAAGCAGAATTGTGGCAATTATGTTGGATCCTGTTTTGTCCACCTCGTATTAAGACATTAGTATGGCGCGTTCTTGATAACAATCTCTCTATGAGGGAGAATTTATATCATCGAGGGATGATTGTTGAGGAGGGATGTCCAGGGTGCAGATATGATAATGAATCAATAGTACATCTATTCTTTCAATGCGAGTGGGCATTAGGCGTGTGGAGAGACATTGGAGTTGATCTCGATGGTACTCATATCACATTTGTTGAAAATGGTTTTTTGACTTTATTTTCTGCAGGCGATCAGATGGAGAGAAGCAGAAGGGCAACTTGCCTTTGGTCTATTTGGAAGATGCGGAACCTGGTGATCTTTCAATCTGAAGTGGAATACAACAAGCGACAACTCTTGGCTGTGGGTTTTAGGTATTGGCAAGAGTCCTTAGAAATGCGAAGTATGGTTACTAGAAAGGGGGAACCACATAACTTGCGTATTGGAAAAAACCTATAACTGGTTGGGTCAAAATTAATGTGGACGCGAAATTGCGGCTGGGGGGAGGGGGTCAGGTTGGCATTGGGGGGTCCTTCTTGATGGCAGCCGCTCGTATCTTTCCTCATATTCATCATCCGACACTAGTGGAGGGTCTAGCTGTTCGAACTGGTATTGAACTCGCTGTGCTATGGGACTCGAGAGGGTTTGCATGGAGTCTGACTGCTTGACTGTTATTCAACACCTAGGCAAGTCTACTAATGACAAAAGTGATTTGGCGGTGATATTTGAAGATTGTAAGTCCTTATTTTCTCAATTTAGCCAGATTACACCCTGCTATGCGCGACAAGAGGCCAATCAAGCAGCACATGTGATGGCAAAGATGATGGTACCAACAAATCACGAGACGCTAGTTTTCACTTGGCCTCCGGACGAACTATAGACTATCCTTACACAGGATGACCTTGGTAGCTGCTCTTCTTGATATGCACACTTGGTTTTCAGTGACTTGAGTTTCATTGCGCACTTATACCTTTCACTTAGCAGTGTTATCGGGGATGCTCTTTTTCCCATCTCCAGTTTTTTCCCGATGCGACGAATTTTCTGGAATGGGTTTTTTAACGAGACCAACGGCTCGTAAAGGGTATTTGTTGCTTTGTCGTGTCTTAGCTTATGGAAATAAATAGTGTGCGTCTGGGTCTTTTCCCAAGTTGTATTTCAGTTGTTGCTGTCCCTTTATGTAACTTATTGTCCAAGTTATCAATGAAGTATCTTTCTCCGCAAAAAAAAGTAATGGAATATAACAGATTAATACTCAGATAGATAAGATTAATAACATGTGCAATATAGTTCAAGTCACTCAAAAAATTGTATCTGACGTGTCCCGCTACAGCAGCGAAATGTGTAGAAGGTCAATAATGGAAATTCTGAGTCATTAACACTTGAGACAAAGGAAACATAACAGAAAAATAGAACATCAGTAATGTACTGTAGGATTTCGCAGGATAGAGGCGGGGCCGATGTAGCCGTCGGATGGATGACTTAAAAAAATTATTTTTCTTTTTTTGAGAGAGAAAATTTCAATTTTCTTTTTTGAGTGAAATTTTTGTTGAGGTGAGAATACTTATCGCTGTCCGAAATATTTTATCTTCGTTATGTGATATAAGAATATTTTATCTCGAATATAAAATTTGATGGTACAAGTACAATTATGCTTTTGTTTATTGTAATCCTCGTTGTAATGAATATTAAGTAAAGTACAAGGACGAATATAATAAGAAGCATGGGATTGAGGAAAATAATCTTATCTTTTAATGTAACGATGAAATTAATACATTTATTACTATTCATAATGAGAAAATAGATAGCTGGGACACGACAAGACAACCAAAATCATTTATTTATGTTACAATTTTGTTTACTGGTATTGTAATATGGTCATGAATCTTAACCAACTGGAATATTCCAAATCGGTTGAATTACAAAAGAGGCGCTTGTTGACCAACAACTTAATTGACGAATCAATCATTATATATTAACAGAATTAGAATTTGTGCTATTAAGGATACATATGTCTTAAATATTCTTTTAAATAATTTTGTAAGATTATAGGCTTAACTTAATTTCTCACCTCTATGTGAGTTCCAAGAAGTTGTGTGAATTAATTGCATCCAATTATTCTGCCCAATTGTTTTATTTCGTGTCATCGATGAATTTTTAGATTGAATTTTTGTCTTTAAAATTTTATTTAATGATTATTTGTGTTTAAGAATATAATTGATATTAGACAAATAAGTATTTAATTATGTTTTCTTAATTATCCTTCTTCCTTATTAACATTTCAAATTTTAAAATAAATTTTGTTTTGACTCACCATTTTCTCAATTCATATCTTTTACAATATTTTAATAAAAATTTTCAATTAACAATTAAAGAGAAGAATCATACCCTCGCCATTGCCCTTTTGCAATATTTAATTTTTTTTTCCTCTCCTCGTCATTGTCCTTCTAACCATATCGCACTATCTCGTCATTCAATTTTAGGTTTGGACGAAGGAGAACCAATTTGTTGTTACCGTAAGAGAGATTTATGAGTTTTTGTCTCTGGGTCCTTATTCTGCCTCCAAAATTTCTCTTCTCGTGCCTCTTGAGTTCTTCACAAAACCTTCTTAATCGTTGAATTAATGAACTCTTTAATATCATGGTTCGGATAATTCACATTCAAGTTCTTAGTCATTTCTGCTATGTCTAAAATACTGTTTAATCATAATAAATTTAGATGGTTCAACTAATAGATTGCCTACGTTTGATTAATTAATTGTAGCTCGTTGATAATAATAAGAAGAAGGGTTAATTACCCTCAGGTCCCTGTTTTATGGGTGAATTTGTGATAGAGTCCCTGTATAATTTGAATAATATGTAAGACCCCTATGTTTTAACGAAATATTGATATTCTGTCCCTGACTTAACCTTCGCTGACATCATCAATTTTTTTCCGTTTTTTAACATTGAATTGACCAAAATACCCCCCAAAATTAAAAAATAAAAATACACATTTAAAAAATAAAAACCCAAATTCCACAACTGCCCTCTCATCCCCCGGCTTCGGCTCTGATCCCCTCTGTCAGTCGCTCCGATGTCGTCTCCCAGCTCCTGAGGCATAACTGCCATCTCTCTCAGCTTCATCTCTTCGCGGTGGTCCTCCTCGATCTTCCAGAGGACAAAGCGGTGGGGCCCAACACATATCCCAGCAAGAACGAGCACGCCCTCGCAGGCGACCAGGAAGGAGAAGACCATCCCCGGTGGGCTCATGGTCAGCATAGAGGAGTAGATCCAAGCGATGAAGAATGACCCTCGTGAAGGGCGGAGGAGAGCGTCTGGGTGGAGTAGATCCCGGCGACGAAGAACAGCACTCTCAACGACGAAGAACCAGACTCCCCGACGATGACGAACAACGGTGCACCTCCCAGCACGGGACTTGGCCTCGATGATATAAATGGTGAGAAGGACCGCCTCGAAGCCCGAAAGGGGAGGGGCGGAGGCAGAATTGAAAGAGTGGAGGCAGGCTCGGTAGATGCCGGAAATGAGGGGGAGAAAGGAGAGGACAACGAAGTGGAGATGTGGTCGAGGGAGAGGTAGGTGGTCAGAGTCAGCGAAGGAGGAGATAGAGAAGGAGGATGGCGGCAGGAGGAGGTCGGAGTCGAGAGGGGGAATTTGGTTTTTTTTTAATTTTTGGGGGGTATGTTTTTTTGGGGGGTATTTTGGTCAATTCAATGTTAAAAAATGGAAAAAAAATTGATGATGTCAGCGAAGGTTAAGTCAGGGACCTAATATCAATATTCCGTTAAAACACAGGGTCTTACATCTTATTCAAATTCTACAGGGACCCTATCACAAATTCACCCATAAGACAGGAACTTGAGAGTAATTTACCCTAAGAAGAAAGAAGAGAAGAAACAGAAAGAAGCCTCAAGGAAAATCCAACCCGATGTCGCATCAGACCAGCTTATTGTCGTACGGGAACAGAATCGACGTGAAATGGACGCCAGAGGAGGAGCTAGCAACTATCGAGGAGTTGCTTTACAAGTAAGTTTTCCACTACTTCTTTTCTAATTGAAAAGTACGAAAATATTCGGGTTTCGAAATGCCATGGATTCGGGTTTAGGGTTTCTCTAGGAGCGAAGTATAAGTAGGTGCACCATGTGACTTGGAGGGATGTTTGTGACATATTTATCCTTCTTCTCTTAGCCTTGCCATGGCAAATAGCCTAGCCTAATTTAATAGTAGTTCATAGTTAAACCGATCTTGAAATGACAATTCCTGACCGTTCTTAGGTTTCTCCGCTTTTTCTTTTCAACACGTCGTTTATTTTTGTCCCTCGGAGAAATTTTGTTGCGGGTCGGATTTGAGCCTAGTGAATTACACAACGATAGCGGCAAAATTGAACAACAAACCGTAATCGACGTCCTGCTACGATGATCGAGGAGCGCATTTCAGTTGTGAAATAATAAAATAGCAGCAAAGGAGATGGAGATGGAGATTTTTCAGGTGGTGATCCACAAACCTTAAAACAACTGTATGAGTTTTGTGTTTCGAATTATCTGAACTTGGCTTTACCCATCTGCAGATTCGAACGACGACCCTATACAGGCTTCTTGGAGTAATGCAATGAATACTCTTTAATCGGGTGATCTGGATGTCGCAGATGCAGAAGTTGTCTCTACCAGGAGTGAACAATCGCTCATGAAGCATATGAGCTCGTCTGGCCCTGTGATCTATTGGATTAGAAATAAGACAGCTTGTTGTCTTGCATGCTATTGTGCGGTGGTTCCTTCTCGACCAAAGTTTGTTTAATATTTGCTTATCTTGGATTCAGCAGTTATGGAACTTCTTATTGATTTCGTGTTTGCTTACGCGACCTGTGTGAGCTAACGTCTGGATAAACGACCTTATCGTCCCAAATCATATGATGGTTATTTATTGAGTATCTAAATCTCGGCCTCTCTGTAGAGACAGACATGACGAGTTTCGTATTGGAAATTGCATGGTATTGGTTAGAGCTTGTTACCTGTACACAAAATGATTGTTCTTTTGATCATTTGGTTAAGACTGATCATTTACTAGAGGCATGATCTACATTCTTACAAGTTTCTTTTTGTCTATCAAACTAGAGTTGCTTCCTGTTATTCGTTTAACTCTGTCTTTTTCTGATATATTCCTTGACCTTTTTGCTTATTTGAGGACTTGACAACGCGTCGCGATTGCAGTTGGCTTTAGCTTGGGGAATTGACAAGTGATCACTCCCTAAAAAAAAGACATGAAGAAACTTCTCATATCTCTGTTATGTACAGTCGTTAGTAAATGGGCTTTGGGTGGATTTTTCTAGTAACGATTGTATCTAACAGTCCTCCATAATCTATGGCTCAATTATGTGCTAACATTTGTGGGTGTCCTTTGGTTTAGAACACACAAGTCTACAAGGAGTCATCTCCAAAGAAGCTACATACCCGAACCACTTCTCTTGTCTTTCCTGAAACAAAGGTAGTGTACTTGAAACCAAATGGGAACTTGATACCGATTATTTGAATACACTTATAATCATTAAAAATAGGGAAAATTAGGCTAAAGCCTTTGTACTTTGGAAATTCAAACATTTTAGTCCATACTGTTTGAAAACTACCCTTTGAGTCCCTAATGTACAAAATAACACAGACGATTAATCCCCCATTCCGACGCTGAACTTTTTTTCGATCAAAACCTTACCTACTTTGATGCTTTTGCCCTTCTATTAAATTTTCTATCCAAAGTAAAAAAAATAGAAGTATAAAATCCTTCTGCCCGAATCCGAACAAACCTTTAAAATAAAATTTCACAAATTCACAACCCCCAAATTGAACCCTAACCATAAGCCCCAAATTCCCCAAATGATGGATGAACCCTAAAATCCAAAACGCCAATCCAAAAATCTAATTCTCAATTTCACAAATATCAGTACCCACAAGCTCAAGACATTCTAACTCGGCACTCCCAAACCAATCCCTGAGCCCTAGTTATCCCTTTCTAATTCCCGGTGAAGTTGAAGTGTGGGTTGTGAAGTGACACAGGAGGGAGAGAGAGTCGGGTTCTAGGTTGAGGTTTAAAAATGAGGGTCATAATCAGATTTTTGGGCATAGCTAGGTCTCGTTCAAGTGATGTAGTTCGTAGTTGAAGATTGGTCAAAGGCATTCAATATCATCTTCAAATAGAACAGTTGAAGTTTCTGACCATGGACCAAGGTATAGCAATATCAATTGTGCATGTGGTATTCGTGCTACAGTTAGGATTGTTGAGAGTGAAAAGAATAAAGGGCATTTGTTCTATTGTTGTTCGAACAACACTTTCTTGAGATGGCTTGGTTGGTGCACCGAACGTGAAGTTAATCTGCAGTATCGAACACCCATGACACAGGGGAAGTAAGATAGCTCAAAGGCGTATATAGAAGATATGGTTGAAGAACTTAAAGTTGTGCAACATCTGTTGAAAGAGCAAAGTAGGCTGGCCTATGTTAGGAATTTGGCAATGTTGAATAAGCTTGTGATTGTTCTAATTGTACTAAATCTGTTTGTTTATTTGAAAGTGTTGTTTGGAAAGTGATTGTTGTTGTTTGTCATGAATTTGGTAATGAACTCGACACTGGTCTGTAATGTAATGCAAGAACTATAGAATTCTAGCAAGTGTATGAATGGGAAAATGCAGAAACTGAGCATAAATTTGAGCATGAATATGATCTTGACTATGAGCAGCTTAATTAGAGTCAAATGGCAGACAAAAAATAGGAAGATGTGAGCATGAGTTAATCACAAACATGTGCATGAAATGTAGAAATCGTAAACAAGTCTTGCGGTAATAAAAACATGAACATGTGCATAAAGTGCAGCAGTCGCTTGAACATCCAAACTTCTGCAGAAAGTGCAGAAAGTGCAAAACAGACAAAAGTAGACTACGAGAAAAAATGAAAAATGCAGAACATGAAACCCCATTTAATGAACACAAAAAAGTGCAGAACGGGAATATAAGAGAACAAGGAATCCAACAGAACAAGAAAAAGAAAAGTACACAACATGAAATCCGACTAAACAGAACATGAACATGAAGTTAACATTGCAGCAGCACAACTTGTGAATACAAGTGACCATAATTCTGAGACAAAAGTATATTTTCTGCATACAAGTTCTACATAAAAGATCAACTACTGGTTTGCATAGATGGCTACAACCAATTCAAGCTTGAAACTGAACATTAATTATTACATCATAAACGATCAAGGTTTTTCTATCTTGATTCTCCTTCCCCTTCCCCTTCCCCTTCCTCTTCCTCTACCCCTTTGACAGCAAACTTTGTGGCAGTAGCTTCTGAATCACATCCTCCTCCTACTTCTTGCTGTGATGGACTTTATCCTTCTTGCATAAGCTGTGATGGACCTTGTCCTTCTTGCATAAGCTGTTATGGTCCTTGTCCTTCTTGCATAACCTGTGATGGACTCTCTCTTTGTTACATAAGATGTGATGGACCCTCTCCTTCTTGCAACACTTGAAAAATACCATCTGCTACTTCTTGAATGACTTACAACCAACAAGAAATTAGACATTGAACAATTCAAAATACAAAAAACCACAAAGATGCACTAACCTCAGTCTCATTTGCTCCCTTATTCACTCGTGCTCTCTTTACAGCTCCTCTAGCATATTGCTTCTGCACACCAAAATAGAAATTAATAACTTTGAACATAAATTTATACATAACAAAAGACAAAGTTAAAGTAGGTTACCAGCAGTCGCTTCTATTTTGTCTTCGTCTGAGCTCCCATACAAGACCTCTTGTTGTGACTCATTATACCACAAATTGCACACTTGGCAGAATTGGATCTTGTTCTAGGTCTCTTCTCTCCCTCTTGCCTATTTATGTTGTGTTCCTTAGTCTATCGGCTCTCCTTGTTAGGAATAGAGGATGATATATTTCATGTTCACCTTCGATTAGCTCAAGTTCTGTGTTTAGAAAGGGATTTATAGGATATTCGTATATTTTTTTTGCCATATTTCAACCTTATAATAGTAATCTACCCCATTATCCATTTGTCCTTCTCCTGATGTGAAAATAGCAGCTACATGGATGCATGGTATCCCACTTAATTGCCACAGGTTGCAACTACACTTTTTGGCCAAAAGATCGACCACTTTACGCATACATTCATACAACACCTCATACTGATAATTCCTTGTTGGAATGATCTCACAATTCCTACAATCTTCACTCAATTTTCTTAACTGATCCATGACTATAGGAGCATATCTTTTTTTCACAATTATAGGCCATCATTTATCTACTATGCCACTTGTGCATCATCTTCACTCTTAATCCATCCAACAAATCAACAATGGGTAATCCACTCAACTTTCTAACCTAATTGTTAAATGATTCAACTAAATTATTAGTCACATCCACACACTTGACATACTTATCAAATGTATGGATAAACCATTTTGATGTAGGTATTTTCTCAAGCCACTGGGCAGGGGTTAGCATATCTGTACCAACCTTTTTGGCTGGGAATTTCTGCAATTTCAGTTCTATCATTCTCCTATTAAACTTAGTCCTAGTGGTTGCATAAACCATTCCCCAAATATAGGTCTCAAGTGGCATACCTCAAAAAGTTTGAAAGAAGTTAGCCCATATGTGCTTCAGACATCTCCTATGCCTTGAGTTTGGGAAAAAAGCTTCGATTTGGTCTCCAAGTCCCTGCACATTAAAGTTCAAGTATGTCAACCTTCAAAGTTACAGCCTGCAAGTATTAAACACTAAACAACAGAGTATTAAGTGCATACCTTTTGACCATCAGTCATTATTATCAAAGCTTTCTTGGATGCATGCGATCCAATAGCTATGTATAATAAATGGAGGAACCACTCCCAATTCGCCCCATTTTCTTTATCAACAATGGCCCATGCCACTGGCAAGATCTTACTATTAGTATCCCTCATTACGGCAACCAACAATGTACCACCAAAGAGACCCTTCAAATGACATTCATTCAGCCCTATAAATAGCCTACAACTATGAATGTTCACTCCTCCAAGACAAATAAAAACTCTCCCAAACTTCAGCCTCTCTGTATTGTTTGCTCTTGGCAGTCCTTACAGTTAAATAACTGAACCTGGATTTAGAGCTCTAAGCTTCTCATAGTACATTGCAAGCTTCGGATATGACTCCACGTATGTACCATATGTATTCAACTTGTGCATTGTTTTGGCCTTATAAAGTTTCCAGTCCTCATGAGCACAACCACACTTCTTCAACGCAGCCTTCATAGTCTTATTATCCAAATTTAGGTTTGCCACTAGGAGATTATCTATTTGCCTCGTAATCTACTTTGGAGTAGCCCAATATCCTGACTTAATTTTCATGCATGTGTGCATATTATTAAGAGTTTTTACCATAAATTTGGATTGTCCACTTAACGCAGAAGTGTGCATCCTCCATGGACACGAACCAGAACATATCATTGTAATTCTCTTAGTATCATTCTTGATGAACCGTAACTTGTAACCACCTCTCACAGCATAATCTCTAACTGTATTCCTAACCTTATTTGCATTCACAAACCTGTGTCTAACCTCAAACTTGATATCCTCGCCCTCGACAAAACTAAACTATTTTCCATCATAATCATACAAAGGGTCCATTTTAGCACTTTTTTAGATCTTCGATAAGCACCCTTATCCATAATAAATTCCTCCTCTATATCACTATCCCAAACTCTCATATTATACGGATCTAATTCTTCAAAATCAGAACTAACATTACCTTTATCAGGAGCTCTATCATCCTTACGAACTTCTTCCACGTTATCAACATCTACATGAGCCACATTCTGACCACTAACATGCTCAAAATTCTACTGAACTACCTCGTTGTTAGAGACTTCCTCCATTCCTTCTAGGCCATACTTGCTCAAGGTATGGAGGTTGGGAACCCATGATGGAACTCCATCCTCTAACTCATCCTCTCACTCATGTATGTTAGGAATCCACGACGGCCCTCCTCATAGTCCGGCCCCTCCTCATGGTCCTCGCTCTCGCTCTCCTCTTGTGTGCTTGTAGGAGGAGATGAAACATGTATAGTACCACGACGGGGGATTAAGAAAAATGACCTAGAACGACGCGAGATGGCCGAGCTCGATGGTGGTGAACTAGGCTCGTCGTTGTCCATGCCCAATTGCTGCCAATTTTAGGGTTCTTTGATTCTAGGGTTAGGAATTGGGAATTTCAATTTTTTTTGGGGGGGGCATGAGTTTTAGGTTTAGGGTAACGAGAGGTGATTTCGTGGTTTTGAGAGGAATTCCGGAGCAATTTATACAGTAGGGACTAATCGTCTATGTTATTTTGTACAGTAGGGACTCAAAGGGTAGTTTTCAAATAGTATGGACTAAAACGGTTGAATTCCCAAAGTAAAGGGGCTTTAACCTAATTTTTTCTTAAAAATATCATACCAAAATATCTCCCATATGTTCGTCTCAATATAAACGATTTAAAACAATTGAAAACCTTTATGGCTTCATGGTTTATACAATTTTTGCAATTTAATTTTGTTTTTCAAAAATGACTTTTTCTGATTTTGAAGTTATCCATTTTTTATAGAGATTAGGAAGATTTTTCGTGCCAAAATTCTCTCTGAACCTAAAAATTATCCAATTTTCAAATCCACTTCGCACACTAAATATAATATTTTTAAATACTTGACAAAATAAATCTGGCATGAATTAAAATTTTATTTTAATCCTTTATTTTTATAATTTTTTAAAAAATACACTTCTTTTTCTATGTCCTCTTATTTCTCTTCCTCTCCTCTCCTACTCTCTCTCTCTCTCTCATCCTCCGCCTCAGTCTCTTCCTTTCCATCTCAAAGTAAACACCTTAAACCCTAAACCATAAACCTCCAAAACCAATTCTTAAACCGATTTGGATATGCCTGCCCATTACACCCAATGGAGGATCTCGCCCAACTTTCACGAGAGCGACGACGAAGATGACCTCCCGATCTACGACAACAGGCAGATAGATTAATGGCTTTGACTCGCCGATCTCATCCTCGTCGTCCTTTACGGCCACTGTCTCCGGCAGGAGGAGCTCGAATAGACTCGAGCTCGAAACCCTCGAGGGCTCAAAGAATTCCATAATCTCCGATGCGGGCCCCGCATAGCTGTCCTTGTCTTCTTGGGAGAAGAGGGACTAGAGTGTGCTGTTTCTGCAGGCCCTAACGTCGCACGACTTCCTCTGCAGTTCGAACACGCCGGAGAACCCCTCGTTCTTCGACGCCAAGCGTCCGCCGGAGCTCCGAGAAGCATGACCCCGACCCGGACGAGGAAGATGTCCGTATTTGAGATGTTTTTTTTGCTAGATAATTCTTGTGGTTGTTCATCCAAAACATGTTTGGTACTTGGGTAATCTGATTTTGTCGTCCGTGGTGTCTAGACGATGCAAGTATTTATTCAATTAAAATTAAACAGATGTAGTGTTTGCAACTGGTTTTGAGAAATCAGTTTAAGAATTGGGTTTGGAGGTTTATTGAGGGTAGACCTGACCATTTGTCGAATTAGGTCGAACTCGAATCGAATTGGTTCGAATTCGAATTTATAAAATCTTAAACCGTATTCGATTTGTCTAAGGATGAATCAAATTCGAATTATTAATTATCGAATTATGGTCGAATTATAGTCGAATTCGATCGATTTCAAATTAGTTTGAATAAACGTTGAAATTTTTTTGGAAAATAAATAAACTAAAGTCTCGGTTTACATTTAATGTACAAAATTAAGTTGACTATGATTCAAAGTTTAGAGTGTAAGGTTTTAAGGTGTAGGGTCTGATTTGAAATTTAAAGTTTTAAAGGTTTGAGATTTAAGGTTGTAAGGTTTAGAATTTGTGGTTTTAAGATTTTATGTTTGGGATTGTAAGGTTTAGACTTTGGGATTTAAGGAGTATAATGTTAAAGGTATGTAGGGTTTGAGATTTGGGATTTAAAGGTTTAGGGTTTATGGTTTTAGAATTTAGGATTTGAGGTTTTAAGTATTTAGGGTTTGAAATTTTAAGGTTTGGATTTTACTTTCATTTTCCCTCCATTTTTTTTAATTTTACCCTCCTCTCCCCCCTCTTTTTCCCACGCAACCTCTCCCTCCATTTTTTTAATTTTTCCTCTCTCTTCCATTTTTTGAGTTTTTTAATATATATATACACGAATTTAATACAAATTCAACTCGAATCGAATTTGAATTAAATTCTTCGGTTTGAGGAATTATAAAAATCATAACCGTATTCAATTTGTCTCATAACGAATTCGAATCAAATTTTTGACGAATCGAATTGGTAACGAATCGAATCGAATTTTTGATGAATCGAATTATGTCGAACTGCGAATTGAATTTTAACAATGGTCGAGTCTAATTGAGGGTTACTTACAAGTTCATTTATTGACTTTTTCAGTATTGGTTAAAATTTGAACGCCTAATAAAAAATTAGTGGCAGAATCTCGCAAAATGGATCCGACAGTACCACCTGCTTTTATAACATTTGCTCTCGCTTTTTTCCTTTGTTCATTTTTGGGTTGTCACTTTCCGGACCAATTTTCTTGGGCTGTACCTTGCCCTTGAGCATCCTTGCTTGATGTCTGTTGGGCCTTTTCAGCAGCTGTGTGTCCAGGCCCAGCTATGATAATATTTTCATCAGTGCTTTAGTGGTAGAATACAGTATTTTTTATGTACACTTGAACGTCGACTAATAAAAACAGGATACGATGGTGATTTTTTTAAAAGTAGTGATCGTATGGGTCAAATTCTTACGATATAGGTCAAAGTAGTGTTCGTATCTTGTACATTGTCATCCTTTCTATCTCTGACGGTTGTAACATGCCATGCGTTGGTGATGGAAAATTCTTTAGCATTGAACTAACCAATTTCACCATCACACAATAATACAATTTAATCACTCGTGTATCATGTATGAGACAATAGGGATGGAAAAAAAATATATACCTTGTGGGTCGGATCCTTACTCTATCTAATGGATTTTAGTATTTACACATCATAGGTAGGGTATAATTTTGTGTCTATTAATTTTGATTAGTTATGGATTTGAATATGGTAAATATAAATCCAAACCTAAACTCTACCCATAGACACATTAGTTATACCTCAAAGTGATGTAAAATAATGTGATTAAGTTTGATACCTTCTTTTACTCAATAAATTTGGTAGAATGTGCAAATAATGTATAATATATTTCTATTAATAACGATATCGATAGTAAAATTTCAGGTATATACGATATTAACTTTTTTAATTAAACTATCATATATTAAATAACTAATTAAGTAATTAAATTTGATATTCGGATAATTTATTCAGAAGTCACATTGATTTGGCAAGAAATTATTATTTTGTAATTTTTTGTTTAACACCTATCAATTATTACTAACTTTTAAAATATATTTATTTAGTTAGTCTAGATATTATTATTTGATTTAAATTTAGTTTGATATTTTTTTTATATATATTTCATTTTTTTCCTTGATTTTTATATGGATTATATTAAAATTAAAAAAATTTATGTTAAAAAGAAGAGATCTATGGTCACAGCATTGATCTTTAATTATATCTTAAGTTCCAAGTCAGAGTATTTATAATAAAAAATCCATAAAATTGTGAATAAATGCAAAAACAATTGAGATACGAATTTAATTTTATCAATACCCTGATACCCTAACCAATGCCATCTATAAGACAATATTCCACTGGGACCACAACCATCAATTGTAGAGGTAGGTCCTCAAATGTATTAACTGTATCGATAGCGTCTTAATCGAACGCGGGAACATATGGGGAAACTAATTCGATTTCTCGGCAAGCCGGAAAAAATGACCCAAATGGGAAATGGATCATTGCACTCAAAATCTTCGTCCCCAAATCGTTGATTTTCAATTTATGATATAAAATTACGCATCTAAAACGTATAATCGAAAAATCCAACCAGTAAGAATTGGTTTCCCAGTGATAAGAATTTAGATTTGGATCTTCACAAATGGAAAAGATGTCTAGGAGTTCACATCAAATAAGATCGGACATTCTAGACACTATATTGCCTGGTCCATAGAAACTTGATGTGATGGGCCAAAGCCTTATTGTGATATAGTGGGAAAGGAGTAGTCCAAGGGACATTTGTGGCCCACCAAGCAAGCTGGTCAGTGTAAGGATTCCCACGGGGGACCCAAGTGCAATGAGAAAACAAAATGTTATTTAGCATGTAGCACAACTATTAAATTGTAATTCCGGTTCAAATCATAATTAGTATGTCTATTAAATATTTGAATATAATATTAAAACTTGAAAGTGAATATTAACTCATATTTTTCTTATTAATCACATGACTCAAAGATTGAACCGTGCTTATATAGTTAATGAGATTTATTGTCACTATTTCAGATCATATTTGACTCCAACCTTGATAAATCACTTTAAAAATATCTATATATATTTTTAATCATCAAAACTATAAAACTAAAATTATCAAACCAGCCAAAATATTTTAGAGAGACTCTCTTTTCAATAGCATCCGATTCCCCACCCATACCAAGAAACACGTCACTGGTTTAATAATTAGTAAGTCACCAATGATAAGGTGATAAGAATCCTCTATCTTAAATTTATTGATTTTAAGCACTTCCATTTCCGCATCCGTGGCTCACGTGTTTTTCCCTTAATGATCTCTTGGCGCAAAGTAATTGGAGCATCATCAAATTTATTTTTACATGTTAAATAACATAATTATAAATAATTGGAGTTAGGTAGATGGATAAAATAATAAAATATTTTAAATGTATTAAATGTTAACTTTTAACTTTTTCATATGTAAAGATATTATTTAGATAATCAACTTAAATATAACTCCGAATACAAAAAATTAATCAATAAACTAAGCATCACAATAATTATAGATTTTAATCATTAGTCAACTTCCAGCAATGCTAGCTAGCTGGTGACCATTTTCCCATCTCTTTTGGCAAATTCTGTATATAATCGATATAAAATTATGTAGTAGTTCATATAAATTTTTAAACTTTTTTATTAAAAAGCACAAATACAATATTTATCAAAAATTTTGTTCCAATGAATGTGGTTGAGATTTTGATAATGGTGGGTCCCATAAATTCTGAACTCAAAGCTGATCTACTTTAGTGCCTACGATGTTCCAGGTTCTTATAATATGTCCACACTTACAATTAAGTGCGAAATTTATAAAACACACTCAATTTTGTGTTTTGAGTAGAAGAGGTTATAAGAATGGACTGAAATTGAAAATTCAGTCTTTAATAAATATAATTATGACGTAAACATATACTTACAAAAAAAAAACTATTGATCGCCATAACATTAATGATGACAACGGACCGCATCGAATCTAATCGAGATCCGTTTTGGTACTGGATCCCGATCTGCTGCATCAAGTTAAGATTCAGGTGTTGATTAGTTGAGTAAGATCTGCATCCACTCCATGGATCTACTAAACATAGTAACCGTTCCAGTGGGTTTGTCGGTTTGATTTACGAGTACTAACATAGATTGTAAAAAATCTTCAATTAATTAACAAGTACAAAGTCTAATATTTTAAATGATTTTTTAAAGGAAACTTTTTTAACACCATAACGTCCGTCGCTCTTTAAATTTTGATTTTTCTTTTTAATTTAACAACGCATTGTGCCATAAGTCTATAGGTCCTTTGGCGTATACGTATATTTTTAAATCTGGTTCCGAATCCAAATCAAATTAGAAGTTAACATTATATCCAGATCCATCTTATTATTATTTCTCCTTTGTCATGACTCGTGTATATGGTAAAACAATCTATTCAATTTAAATAGAAATTGAATAGTATATAAGTATATTGTAAATTGAATTTCAATAAATCATACTATTTTCATTCGGAATAACATATTCGTAAGTCAGATGAGTGTAAAGAATATAATATATATATATATATATATATATATAAGTAGATCAAATTAGTTCAGTTTAGGGGTGAGCAAGTACAAACCGAAACGGATCAAAAAACCTGACCGAAATTGGAAAACACAAGATGGATCGGACTTTAGTTAGGTCCGGTTTAGACCGGACCGGACCATATTTTTTGGTTCGAATTGAAAACACCTATTAGCAACAAAAAAAATACTAATTTCAAAATGATACTAAGTTAGATTCCAACATAATTAATGCACTAAAATATCACACCAACAATAATTATCTCTATCGGGAACAAAAAATGAAAAATATTTGAATTTGTTTTGTTTAATTCCAGTTTTTTATCAAAACAACCAGACCAGAGACAGGCTGAACTGGACAGAAAACTATTTTCCCAAACTGGACCGGATAGTTGTTTGGACTGGTTTGGTTTGGTTTTTCTGGTCTAATTTAGTCCGATTTACCGGTTTTCGATCCAATGGCTCACTCCTAGTTCAGTTTATCATTTATATGTCTCCGGCATGATATGTCTGCTCAGGGTCAACCACCTGTGATTAATGGTTGTAGCGTCATAGGCTATATGAATGATTTTACACATAATTAGATCATAATTTAATTAATGAAATAAATTCATTAGACTGTAAATATAAGTATATTTACATATTATAGCGTGATTACCACATTATCTTAACAGAGTTTAGTTACTGGTCGGTTCTCGCTTACAAATGATTAAAGTTGAGATTCCCAACTCAACTATTTTTCAATGGACCGAATGATTGGATCTGGAGTGAAATTTAATTTTAAACAGTACGGAATGAACAACGGATCACGTTGACATATTTTGTTCTTTAATATTGTCATGTTTTATCTATCATATTGACATATTTTACATGTGATTGACATGTATAAGAGAGAGAAAAAAAGAGAGCTAATAGTGAATTTGGGAAAGAAGAGTAGGAGAGAGATGGAGGCTAACCTTGGATCTCAGAGAGAAGAAGTTTGTTGACTCTTCGCCGCCGTCTCCGATGGATGGAGAAACTATGTTGTCACTCATACTCTAAGAGAGCGACGTCTAGCTACCCTCTACCACCAATAATGAGAACTTGCATCTTGTCAACAATCTCGACTTCTTTTGTCCTCACCAAATACTGCTTTCATCTTCTCTTGAATCTAGAATTGCACAAGAAAAAAAGAAGAATATTTATAAGACCTCCCAAGACAGATAAAAAATATATCATACAAATATAACAAAAGATTTATACAATTCAGTATTACCATACAAACGTTGTGAATATTAGCATACTTTGAATGTCAATTTTGAAGAACAAATTACATTACTATAATAATTTCATATGATTTGGAATAATTGTTCTTCGTATGTGTCAAGCCCATAATACCTCATCATCAATTATGGATGACCAAAAATAAAAGCCTAACACTATCACTTGATATAACAACAAACAATTAGAATTAAATTAATCAATTAAGAGATTTTTATAGTTTAACTAACATTTTTTGAGTTAAAATATGTGATAACTTGTCAAATGAGTTAATAACGCAAAATTGTAAGAAGATATAATGAAAATCTAAAATTCAAATCTTAACGAGATATAAATATTGGTCATCTTCGAAAAAGGTTTGGAGGAGGATTTACCATCATCAAACAAATCTATTTCTATTTGCCTCAAATTTGAAAGTCCGGCTCAATAAATTTACGGACAGCGAGTTAAAATATGTGATAACTTGTCAAATGAGTTAATAACGCAAAATTGTAAGAAGATATAATGAAAATCTAAAATTCAAATATTAAAGAGATATAATTATTGGTCATCTTCGAAAAAGGTTTGGAGGAGGATTTACCATCATCTAACAAATCTATTTCTATTTGCCTCAAATTTGAAAGTCCGGCTCAATAAATTTACGGACAGCCGTGAAATCAACCAAAATAGTCATCACCTGATATAATTCAAAAGCTGGCTTCACTAGCTAGTCGTACAAATGTATGTTCCTTTTTTGGCATATATAGAAACTCATGTTCCATAATAGAACGTAACAATTAAGAGAATATAGTTTAGAAAAACATAAATTATGAGAATGTAGTGTTCTGGTTGCGGTCTACGCAACTAGGATTCCTAGGAGTGTATATATCTGGACAGTATTTCTTCATGGTCAATAAAATTAATATACCGTTTACAAATATATTATTTGAGAACCTTAATTCGTCTGATTTAAACAACCCGAAAGAGTAAAAAAAATACCCATGTCAGCTATAACTACGAACTCAGGGGAAAAACTAAATAGTTTATTTTAAAATTTGAATTCAATATTTTCAACCCAACTACAATTATTCAGGATTAATTGATGAGTTATTCTTAGTTGGATCTCGTCCACTACATCAGCAGTTCAGCACATAAACTAAATAGTCCCCCCAATAGCAGTTACCACCTTTTTTTAAGGTAACCAAGAGTTAATGAATAATTAATTTCCTTACTACCCTTGCCATTTACGTTAACACATATTAGGAACTAAAATTTTTGCATAAACTTTTTTTTATATTTTTGGTAATTGTTCGTGATTGAATTTAATCAATATTTCTTATATTGAGTTGTATACAAAACTCTAAAGACGGGAAGTACTTCAATAAATAAAGAAAGGATACATACTAGAAAATTCTAAAAAATATGTACATTAAATTAAAAGTTAACAATAGTAGTATTGTTAATTTTCCATTAAATTGATGGTAGAATAACAAATATAAGTCATATGAAATTATTTGGTTTACATGTTTAGATAAATGAAAATTTAATTAACTTATATTCATGGAAAAATAAAAACAATCTAAGTCAATTAAGAATGATACAAAAGGTTATTTTTTATGACAAGACCGTGTCATAAATAATTTTCTCTCTTTCACACTTATTTTCCAAAACTTAATCATTATCCTACACTTCCTCTCGTTCCCATCACCTTGCACCTTTTCTCCTATAAAAGCACCAACTTTCATTGTTTCTCTCACAAATTACCATTAGCTTGGTGTCCTTTTGCTTCACATATATTGTATACATACAAATGGAAAACTATAATATGCTAATTGCTTCTCTTATATTAATTATTAGTTTCTCCAAGTGGGCAAATGCCCAGATGGTTCCGGCCATGTTTGTGTTCGGAGATTCTTTGGTGGACGTCGGGAATAACAATTATCTTCCGTTATCCTTAGCCAAAGCCGATTTCCCTCAGAACGGCGTAGATTTCCCCAACAAGAAACCTACCGGACGTTTTAGCAATGGCAAGAACGCCGCTGACTTGCTAGGTATGTTTTGTTTCTGATTTGTTCGTTTATCTCTTGAGTCGAGTCTCAAACGTGTGTTATGTCCATTCGCTTGGACGCAAGCACAACCAAGGAAAAATAGGCAATTGTAGTAGTCCCAAGTATAATTTCAAATACTGACATTATTTTAATTTTTTGTCATTCAAATATCAAATATTTTTTCGTGTCAATTTATTCAAATGAAGTACGGTAAGAAAAAAATGATCTTTGTGGCATTGACTGGACCTAGGCACTACAAAATAGGCGAAAATGTTAGAGGTGATACATGTCTCAGGTTCTTAAGCCAACCACCTGTTATTGGCAATAAGCATGCACAAAGATCATTCTTTTGCTAGCTAACAAGTACGTTAACGGGGGAGAGGTTTAGATCACATGCAATTTAAATTTCATTAAATATGTTATTCAATTGTGTTTTCTAACTTAATAGAACTATTTTAAAAAAATAGAAATTCTTTTTATTTTTTGCAAAGTTTTTGAACTCTCAAATCCTCTATTTCAACTCGATTCTCCTCCACATCCAATTACCATAAAACATATCTCCCACGCCTTTTATCTAAGATAGATGTCACAATACTAATGAGACAAACAATAACGGATTTTTTTCGCTTCTTGTGGGGTAACTTATTGATGTAAAAGATATTTATTTTAGAAATACACTAATAAAATAAGGCTCTGAATTAAGAAATTGATGGCACAGTTATAAATATCTCAAGCTGCTTCATTCTTGTGGCCCACTTTATTCTGTACTCTGCCACCTATTATTGTTAAGAGGCATATTGAATTGACTCAATTAATTGTACAACGTCAATGTTGGAATTAAATGCTTCTTCTTTGTTCTCACTGTTAATTCCAATTAAAACCAATAAAATGGATCCCACTTTTGGGAGCTGAGGTTGTTTTTTGCTGATCATAAATCTGTCTTAAATGATTGGTGTAACAATATGGCACGATATGATTCTCTAGTTGTCCTTCTTGCATCCCGAATTTCCTTCAAATTGCCAACCAATTCTTTTATCCCTAACTATTAATAATGAACTAATATCTATAACCAAAAGAGATGTGTTGAGTTACAGTGTAGGTGAAAAATTCATTATAACACGATAGGTCTGTTTGGTATGGCTGATAAAATTTAGCTATTGGCTGTCAGCTGATCAGAAGTTGGCTGATGATATTCAGCTGATAGCTGATATCCGATTTTTTCAAAAGTGTTTGGTAAATTAGCATTGGCTGTCGCTGTTGAGTTTTAAAATTACTCATAATGGTAATTGACTAATAAATATCATTTTTTAATATTTAATATAATACATATTATTTATCTTTATGTTTTTGACAATTAAAAAATATCTCTCTTAATTTAATATTTAATATAGTACATATTATTTATCTTTGTACTCCCGCCAATTAAATCTCTTAATTTAATATTTAATATAGTAATATTTAATATTTATTTCTATGTTTTCGCCAATAAAAAAAGTGTCTCTCTTAATTTAATATTTAATATAGTAATATTTAGTATTTATCTCTATGTTTTTGTCAATTAAAAAAAAGTATCTCACTTAATTTAATATTTAATTAGGAATTATTTGAATCGAGAATTATTCAATAATTTGATATTGTAATAGCCATCAGTTAAAATAGAACAGCTATAAATTCTAGCCGTTGGAAAAATTGGCATTTGAATGCCAACAACTGTTTTTTTAGTTCACCAAACACCAAAAAATTGGCTGATAAAATATCTATCAGCCAATCACTGATCTCTAACAATCAAACCAATCACCCACGATATCATAGAAGGTTTATGTACTCTGTTGTTATTTGCCCAATTTTGTCATATTAAAATTTATCGCATCATTAATTGTGAGTAGCATGAAATTATTTTAAATTAAAAATTTGAAATGCCCAAATACATCACTAGTTATGTTTTGCCTTCGTCTCAAGTGCTTTGATGAATTTAATTTGTGTCACAACTTCTGTATTATTTTTTACTTGTTATGCAGATTTTTTACTGATGTTGGCAAAATTTTGTTATTTTGTATTGCTGTTTTGCATGAGCAGCTCAGAAACTGGGATTGCCAACTTCGCCGCCGTATTTATCCCTCTCGTCGACGAACGTATCATCCTACATGACAGGTGTCAGCTTCGCATCCGCCGGTTCGGGAATTTTCAATGGTTCAGATCTAGCCTTGGTACATATCTTTAACATCTTAAATACTAATTTTTTTTAGCGATTTTATAATGTTTATTCTAAACATCTTTAAACTAATAATTTTTACTTAACATATCAGAATTTTAATTTTTCTAATAATTCGATAAGTTTTTCTTCTGAACATCGGCCCAATGTGCTTTTTGAAAGTTGAAAGTCCAAAAGAGTAAAGATGCGGTGAACGTGGATCGAACACGTGACCTTCAGATCTTCAGTCTGACGCTCTCCCAACTGAGCTATCCCCGCATCGACGCACTTTGAGTTGAAAGTTTTGTATTATTTCAGAAACAATCCATTCCATTGACTTTACAAGTGGGCTATTACGGCGACGTTTACCGGGCACTAGCGGCTAAGATGGGGCCCAGTGGAGCGAAGAGCCACATATCGGAGTCCCTATTTTTTGTGGTGATCGGAAGCAACGACCTCTTTGATTATTCAAACTCCGACACTCTCAAAGCAAAATACAGTCCTCAACAATATGCTGATATGATGGCTACCTCACTGGGGGCTCATCTCCAGGTATTTAAATACTCGAATCTATATTTATCTGCACTTAAATTATCAATATTTTTCATTCCTAGTAAAATATTAGATTAAACTATTTAGATAGCACATTTAATTTGTCCAAATCTAGTTGAAAGAATCATTGACTTATTTATAAATATGACAAAAGTTAATCAATTTAATATTTTAAATTTTGGAGGTAGACGAGGAGATTATAATTAATATTACACTAGATTTATCACATGTTTATTCTTTTTTTCACGCAACTCATATTTCAATGTCATATGGATAAAATCAAAATCTGTATAAATTGTGTCTCGAATATGAGTGGTAACATTTTCATATTACTACTTGCATGTGTGATAAATTCGTTGATTGTCTAAAGTTGCTTTACCACTGCAAAAGATGAAATAATATTTTATGTGGCTATGTGTGGCAGACGTTACATGCAAGTGGCGCGACCAAGTTTGCGGTCGCCGGAGTTGGACCGATTGGGTGCATTCCGACGAGGAGAGCCAAGAGCAAAACCGAAAGTTGCGACGAAGCCGTTAATTCCTACGCGGAAGCCTACAATGCGAGGCTCAAGTCTCTCCTCAAGCAATTGCAGTCTAAGCTCCTCGGCTTCACTTACTCTTATTTTGACACATATTCCTATTTCAAATCCATGATTCAGGACCCGACTATATACGGTAACTATACACTATTTATATCGGTCACATTTTTTAATTTCTGTTGTCGCACCACCCAGATTATACTTTTTCTTGTTTAGATCAAACTAATAGTATGTGATTCCCTAAAAAAAAAACTAATAGTATGTGTTTCCCTAAAAAAAAAAACTAATAGTATGTGTTTGTTTTGGAAGAGGAAAATATTATGGCTTCAAACTGATATTAGAATGTTTTTTGCACAATATTTTTTAGCGGGAAAAACTGCCTATTAAGGTGGAAAACAAGTTCTCTTAAATAAACACACGTGAGTTCTTTTTCCAGAAAAATATTTTATTTTTTAATGTTGAGCACTTAAGGCACTTCCAAAGAAATTTGTCTTATGTTTGATTTTTTCTTTTTTAGCTTTATATATATAATTATATGTACATGTATGAGTGAATCAATTAATAAATTCTAGTATGCCATACTCTTCCATTTTAAATTCAGGGTCTTAACTGTAAGTTTCAATACTAAAAATTAAATTAGGAACGGCATTTTTTGGGTCTCGCAATAACACTCTCACACACATATATATTGGTTGATTAAATTAGAATAATTATCTAACGAATTTATTTAAGTGGTCATGTATAATTATAATGATGACATTTTTGATTTGGATCAATACAATTTCAGGTTTCACCGAGGTTAAGGCTGCTTGCTGCGGGGCTGGAAAATTGAAAGCGGAATTGCCATGCCTACCTGTGGCCACCTATTGTCCTAATAGAACAGATCACTTATTTTGGGACCTGTATCACCCAACGGAGAGAACTGATACCCTGACCGTTGATGCTATTTTTGACGGACCGTCGGATCAGGCATTTCCCGTCAACGTGAGGCATTTGGTCGCAGTTTAAGCGACTAATAGTTACACTGCTTAGACTTTAGTTATATATTTACCGACTAGGTTTAAATATTGCAGAAAAGGGTACTTTTTTGTAATGTTAACTATTCTATAGTGAAAGATTTTTATAGTTTTCTTCCATTTTTTTTTTAGAATTTTTTAGGGCAAATTATTCTGAGGTCTTGTTTTTTAACAAAACAATGAGTAGAGTTCTTATCGTTTTTACATCCCTATTTTCGTATTAAACTTTATTAAAATATATCTTTCAAGCCCCTAAATCTGATGCTGAAAAAAAAAACTCCGGCCAAAATTCCAAATTGTATGGATCAAAATATTTCTCAGTCAAAATAAACTCTCTCTCAAAATTTATTCCCGCTCTTCAAAAAGTAATTCCCTCCACTTACGTCCTACCTCAAAAATTTATCCCCAAAATTACTCACATTTTCTAACCCATCATAATTTTCAATACTCTACCATCGTGATCGATCACTAAAGTCGTCATGAACCATCTCCCCCTCTTTCAACCCTTTTTTACGATCATCGTTTGCCAAACTTTATTAAAATAATAATATTTAAATGAAATTCGCTATAATGGCACCTACATCATGGAGTTTAGACTCAACGCGGAGTTCGTATTCTACGACAAAGTACCCACGAATAAATATTATTATTTTACAATAGTTAGAGATGTCCATCATGCCTTTCTTCATGTGGTTCATTTTGTAAGTATAGGCTTGTTTTTGGTATGGGAATAGCAGCGATGCAAATGTGTTGTGGATGTTCCGGTGCCACGAACACCATGATCTAATTTAGGTACATATTGAGTCAGAGGAAGATGAAATAGCTGTTTGCCAGAATCCTAGCTTGTGTGGTCCAGTGTTAGTATTGGACTGAAGATGGTAGTATTGAGTTTGGTACCTTTTCAAACCTAAAAAGATGAATAAAATTGACCAATTTTTTTGTTCATCTTTTTAGATATATGAATGAGCTATTATGGAGATGGCATCGCAGGGTGATGAAGAAGCTTATACCAGCACAACAGTTGCAAAAATTAAGCTTAGAAGAGGAAGAGAAAGAGGGAAAGGTCGAGGGACTGGTCCAAACTTAAGTGAAGGTGCAGGAGGTCCGAAAGGTGTAAGAGGACTTCTAGATCAACAACAACCATTGAAATATGGTCACATATTAGATTTGGTTATGTTTTGTAGAGTCTAAACTCTAATTTTTTATGTGAAGAAGAGTTAACAGATGAAACTCATATCTAATATTTAGTTATGTTTTGTGTGAAGAAGAGTTAAACTTCACAAATTTGATTATGTTATGTTTTGAGATGAAACTCAAGGTGATGTCTTTTTCTTCAAGTTTAGTTGATATTGATTCAAATTAAACCATTTCATTGATAACTAACATAAATCATTAAATAATTACTTATTATTTATATAGTAACTAACCAATAAAACAAACATTATATTATCAAAACAACGACAAATTTTTTTTATCATCTTCAATTCTTCAACAACTTGATTCATCAAAAATATTGGTTGACGATGTGATGAACTAACTTTTTTTAACATAAGATCCAAGTCATCTACAACTATTGCAATAATATAACAAGTGACACTTGTTTTTTTCAATTATTGCAATCTTGACAAACACACAAAGACCACACCTGCAAATCATATTACTGTATCTGGCTGGCACCATTGTCAAAATCTTGGGATGAGTTGGAAAATGACATAGATGTTGAAACCTTCACAAACTTGGACTTCAAGCTTCAAGCTACAATTTTGAAGAGAACACAAATTTCTAGACAGAGGGACTAAGTTTTGAAAAGGAATTATTTTGAGTGAGAGATATTTCCACAAAAGTGAAAGAAGAAAATAGATATTAAAAAAGAACAAAGATCCTTAATGATTATTTTGTTAGAAAAAAAAGAGCCCACGAATAATTTTTAGCTTTTTTTAGGTTTGAATAAAATAAAACAACTACGTTAAATTTGCGGTAAGCAAAACAAATGGGACTAAACTTCAAAATAATCAGGCAACTTTTTAACTTGATTTTCGTAAAGTTTAATTTGTGAACGCAAAATATTTTAATATTTGCAAAATGTTTTTGGTAATTGAAAAATGTTTTTAGTAATTGAAAAATATCTATAGATCCTCACAAATAAATGTAATGTTTCGAGCACGAGGGCTATTAATAAGTATTCAAACAGTTTTCAACAAAATGTTGGTATTCTCATTACTCGATGTCCTTTACCAAAAACAAAAAGAGAATGTAGGCGCTGGATCTGATTCTGGTCGTGTGAACAAACTCTTTAAAATTAGCTAAAGAGGATAATCAGAATCAGTATCGGTATTTTGATATGGACCCGTTATTACACTCTAGATTTCAATTGACAAACGGACCATACTTTTAATTTTTTGAAATTTAACGGACCATACTTCTTAAGTCTTAAGCCTTTGAGCGTCTTAACTTTTTTGGGAAATATTACTGTTCAGTTTTTGAAGGAAATCAACGGAGAATAATGTAGATATAACTCTTCTGAACAACTATGGTCTTTAACCGTCTAGGATACATACAAAAAGAGAACATTCGTGGAGAAACCAGAATACATTTTAGTAACAACTTCTCACCCGTAGAAACATCTTAGCGAGGGAGATAGTGAGCAAATAGAAGCCGCATCTGGAATCCACATAGCTGAAAAGATAGATGCAAGGAGCAGGTTGGCGCTCGGGATACTCGGTTCAACGAGACAGTATCTCTTGGAAGAAGATGGTGAGATCGCCCTTATGCACATCGAATTCCAACATCTTGTCCACCACATCCTGCAGTTAGAGGTTACTTGCGGCCGTGGAACAATCCTCATAATGGAAGACCAATGAAACTAGTCTGAATGAATGACCTTATATTGTTGATCTTGTACTAATATAGATTCGCTGCAAAGCCGCCGAATACAGTTGTCGTGGTCAACCACATCCAACACATATGCTGCTCTTTGAATAACCTCGTCAGGCACACCTGCATGGAAAATTGAAGTGCATGTTTAAAGGATCCAAAGGAAAGATACATTGCACTTTCCCTGATGAAAAACTTCTACGCCAGATCGGTGAACCAAGTTAACTAAATGCAGCTGCTAAGCAAAGAGCTGCAAATTCTTGGTCCAGTTGTTCTGTGATACAGTTAGTTAGCGGGCATTCTAATGTTTAGCTATCTTAATAGCCACAAGAACCAGATTGTACTCATGCAGGTAAGCATCCAGAAGGAGAGTGATGATCTTTATATCTATAAATTGGGCGATAAACAAGATACATCGAGTCCAGGATTTACCTGCAAGTAGTGCACAATGCAGCCCTGCAGATCATGTCCGGCATGTTATTTCACCTGAATATTTTCTTAAGGACCAAAGAGTTGCGTACTTACCATAGCTATGATGTGCATGTCCAGGGACCAACCTGCCAAGGCAATTTTTAACTCTAAAATATCAGCAAAAGCCATAGAATTTCGTTGGTGAAAGAAACGGAAGGTAATGCTGGTCAACATATAAGGACGTGATCTACAGATCCAGTCATTCAATCTTAACTCAACAGCTTAAACAAGACTTCAAATCTTGGGGATTTGTTTCCAAACGTTTTTGCTACTGAAGTTGGGTAGAGATTATGATATGTACCGGTAAAGGAAAACAATATCCTCGACTTCCGCAGAATTACTTTCAGGCCTTAGGACACTCATGGTGTGGAACTTCACCTTCTCAGACTGTCGTAAGAGTTCAAAGTATCAGTTTATAAAGATGCATATAAAAATTCCAGATCACGAGTAACAGCATCTCGAAGGAGCATACCTTTGGTAAGCAATTATCATTAAACAACTCGGAAAGATGAGTGCATATCAGAACCTGTAGGAATGAACAAATTAGTAAAGCATACGTTTATTTGTATCCAAGAAATGGAGTGGGACTAACGACTGTCAAAAAAAGAAGAGAAAAGGAATGGGACTCTCACTTCAAACAGGCACACAATTGGTTCAGTCAAACTACAAGGAAAATCAGTCCATATTTTCCATATCTAAAATCACGACGATGCTGCCATTATTGACAGGAGTCACATGTTTTTTGCTTAGAAAAGCCAGAAGATCTGACCTTTGGAGGGTCATCAGATGTAGCAAAGTAGTTAATGGTTCCTCCAAGTAGACCAACGCCATCTGTGATAACATTGCACGAAATTCCCGCATTGATCACTAATGGAAGAAGTGAAAAACTGCTGTAACTAAATCTGGCCAATGCAGATTAATATGTCTCAGTGACTGTAGCAGAACATACCTTCTGTCAGAGTGCCTTTACCAAATTCATCCAACAGACACAACGATCTAGGAGTTGCATGCCTGAAAATCATAGATAACTTTTATGTAACAAGATACCAACAAGAATTATCTTGGAGCTAGATTAGAAGTTTTCACGTAAGCAGCAAATCTCAAATTCAATCAAAAGAATGCTTACTAGCAACTAAGGGAGGACCAAAATACAACGATGAAAATTGAAATTTTTTACGTTACCATGGGCGAGAGATTGGTAGCTCGAGGTTGGATTCAGTAGTGTACCTTAGCATCAAGCCGACTTGATGCAAATCTATCATAAAAGTAGATTGTTCTGCACTCATGAGCTTACTCCCAGTTGCACAAAATATTCTGTCAGGAAAAAATCAACCATACTGATTTGACGGAAGAAAATAGAAAAAATATAAACCAAGGGCACAATTTTAAAAATCTCGAGACCTGTCAGTCAACCCCACTGTTGCAGCATCTGCTGGTACAAAACTTCCAATGTGGGAAAGGAATACAATGAGAGCTACCTGGGGAAACATCATTATCAGATACCATTATCCATGTCAAGTTCATCAGCTTTGTTATGCATGTCAAAAGTAAAGCTGTACTTGTAGTGTTCTCGAAAAGAGTACGGACAAACAAGAGATCCTTATCATGCTCCTCATGATTCTACATAAAGAACAGAGACCCGGTGAAAAGGAATTCTCAAGGTAGCTACGGCCACCAACTTCACCAAGTTTGACTTTTTTCAATGGTAGACTTTATCAGACATGAATTTTGAGATGATTACTCCATCTGGCAAGCCAATAAATGGAATACAACACTAGATTTACTAAAACATCATTGGTATGCTACTTAAAGAACAAACAACCACAGCTCCTAAAAAACTATGTCACGTAGGAAAAAGCCATGCATATTCGTGAATAAATGACACTTAAAGACAAAATGTTTCTTCCATTAACAACTGTCTTCTTCGTCACATGTGTTCATATGCTTTTCCCATGATGCAATTAGATGTTACTAACCTGCTTTATGTATATACTTTTCCCTGAATAATTAGGGCCAGTAATGATATGAATTCGTCCTGGAAGAATTTCAGTTCATATAAGAAATGCAGACAAGAGCTACACTTCAAAATTATTACTTAAAAATTATTGTACCATCATCAATACTCCTTGTATCATTGGGAATAAAAGTGTCTACAGTCATTTCCTGCAAAACATGTCTACTAAATGATATAAATCAGTCGATTGAGAAAAGTAGCTCTATTGCTCGAGTCATAAATGGGACACCGTAAAAAATAAATAAATGGCCCATTGTGTCAGAATTTACCTTCCATTTTGTATGTCAATACAATTCTCTTCAGTCAAAATAGGTCTCGTGTAATTGTTTTGACGAGCAACTTGGGCCAATGCCAGAAGACTAATTGACAAGAATAATAGTGTGATCAGTATCTAGATAAGTTCCTAGGGTAGCTTAAAGCTTTGACCACATAATCAACAGGTAACATGATATCACAATAGGTAAAAGCTCCATGTTTGAGGATTCATACCAATCAAGTTCAGCAACGAAATTCACGGCCTTTAGCAAAGAAGATGAATATTGAAGTATACGCGACACCAAGTCTCCGGTGATAGCTCTCTCCATATCTGAAGGGCAAAATATTTACCAGGGACAAAGTACAACAAAAGTTTATCAGATTTGAAAACTACTAATATTCAAAATTCAGATAAGATTCAGCAAAGAAAATTATTTAATTGATGATGACCGATGAATACCTAGAATTTTATGGTAGATGTCTCCAAGAAGGTCATCTAGTTCACGTGTTTTTGGGGTACGATAAAAGAACCTTTTGATCTCTCCATCAGTGTCAGCAAACTATTAGATCATAAATTATATAAGTTGTGGTAGACCGTTGTGTTATGAAGAAGACTGCTTCCTCAAATCTAAGCATTGGCATACCACAAATTCAAAACCCTGAAGTGCATCTAGCGAGGCTTCATCAATTCTCTCTTCAAAAATACAAAGCAAGTATCCTGTAAAAAGGAATGCCTAGATTAACATTTCCACATTTCCAGTACAATGAAATGTTAATGAACAAGTCTAGAACCATGTTATTAGTGGAAGAAATATGATCCAAAGCAAACACATTTCAAGCATCTTTCTCTCTAGATCATTGATGTATCTTCAGATCTCCGAAAGAGAGAAAATGATTAAATGATGGAAAGTATACAGCATAGCTTCAATAAAGTGAGGAACACTGCTGTTCCATGGCTTCACAAAAATGAAGTTGGGAGTTTCCATACGCTGATGTTGCAAATTTTGATTTCGCGTATGGTGTAGTCAATCTCGGATAGCGCCGCGTAGCGGCGACCCCCTTAAAATGGCATAGCGGGCCACTATTTCCGCTATAGTGCCGCTATGGCGCCGCTATAGCAGGAAAAATGCATAGCGGGAGGCCTGATATTCCCGCTATAGCGCACTATTGACTACATACGGGTCATCAATAATTTAAAGGTCAAGATTTAAAAAATCTAATGATGCCAATGAGGTATACCTCACATTGCTTCCAGAAAGAAAAGAATGTCATGCAAACGCGGAATTGTCACATTACACCTTCGTATAGTAAAGACTGACCTATTTGATGTAGATAAACGATGGAAGGAACGACCGATGCCTTGCTCAAATGGGGATGCTGAGAAAGCTCGAGCGAAGTGACCTAAAGGACGGCAAGTGGGCCAGAAGTACATTGAAGTGTCAGCGTTTATTTCAAATTTTGTACACTTCCATGGTAATTTAAAAAAAACCTGCTGCAGGAATTCTGGAAGTTCCTCGTAAATTTGCCTCAGCTCATCCAGCTGCACGGGACAAGCAGAAAGTGTCAAAAGACGTTATTGATTTTAGAGCACAACCGGCAGTTATGTATTTGGGAGGCGATCAATCGAGGTAATTTAAGGATCTTTGTAAATGATTCAACAGGTAGACTATAAGAACCGAAGAAATATTATCAGGAGGAAAGGAGAAAAATGGGCAAGAGAAGTCAATTACCTCATCACAAAAACCATCTTTGACTAGGGTTTCATATCCTTTTTCTTTACTTCTGTGGATATCAAGAACGCCAATTACCTGCAAAAGCACCAGCGACGTTTTTGAACAGCTGACAAGATTAAAGTAAGATTTAGTGTGTATTGGATTGCTTGCTAGCAGAAAGTATACAAGATATTCTTGCAGAAACAATTAGGAAAGAGACACAAGCAATAATATGTTAGTCTAAGCTATGGTCGTAAGCACCTAATATGGGCAATAGAAACCTAGTACGGCTTATGAAAAAAATGAAGCTTAGTACATAAGAATGTCAAAAAGTCAACAGAAACGAACCAGTTCATAAACATATGCCAGCTCTGCAGTGATGCATGTAGAAGCCTGAACAAGTATTCCAAAGGAACCAAAGGAACAACTTTAATCAGCGACCGATAAAGCTGGCAACATAAAAGTAAGGAAAAGGGAGAGTCTGATACCATTTGAACAATCCCCAAGTTTAACTGCCTTGCCTGCTGTCGTAGGCTTTCCGAGATTCCTACTTCAAATATTTTGTCCACGTGTAGCAGTGAACAAACGCTCTTGCAAAAAATAAATGTTTGACCACGATCACCTTTATTTACCACACATTTTTGTACGAGGTGAAGGCATTAAATTGAAAAATAAATGTTTGACCACGATCACCTTTAAAAATGATGTCCAGTCACCAACTGTAAATGCAGAGCTTGGAGAGTTGAATTTCTTGCAAAAAAATTGTTACAGATAGATTAATAGGCAAGAAACTTCACTCTAAAAATATAAACAGATAGAGAAACCACTAGAAGCTGATATAAAGCAGCACAATTAATCAGGTTCTTAAGCCATTATATTATCATAGCAGCTAGAACTTTTCTATCTGGTGGATGCTTTTATTTACAGCATAACAATCGCAAGCTGGATACTATCTAGTAACAGAGATAAAAATCCAGCCTGTAATATTAAGCATGTTTCATTTGGCTCAAATTTACTATTTTTTGATTGGATGATATGTGTGCCCAGTACAATTAACTTGCTAATAATCTAAAGACCTAAGCTGGTATCACCATTAATCAAAAGAAGGGTATAGAGAGACAAATGAAATAATAGAAAGTCACCTTAAGTAGATATGGAATGTCCTTGATAGACTTGAGCGTTTCACGCAAAGAGAACAGCAACTCTTCGGACAATAGAAAGAATGATATCTTGGTTGTGTCAAGTGGCAACTGTTTGTCAACAATAGTGGCAGGTTGCAAGTTTCAATACCAAAATCCTGGACGCAAATAAGTGCAGCTCAAGAATTAAATTGAACAGCAGTGCCCAGTTTCTCTCATCAGCTTTTGTTCAGAAAAGAATAAAGCAAGCCAACTGCAGAATCAATCAATTTAACTTTCATGAGATAAGATGAGATAACTTCATGAGTTTACATGCCAATTAAGGAAAAGTAGTATCAGCAAAGGTTGATGATCGGATACAGCATTCAAGCGACCATTCAAAGATTCCAGGTCCAGCATAGGCCTCAGGAACCAGTTCCTGAAAGCATGTTTGTATTCGGTTCAAGTTGTTCCAGATGAATGTAGTAAGGAATTACTAAAATTGGAACCAAGTTAATTTAAGTACCTCAAGAGCCGTCGGCCCACTGGAGTAACACACTGGATGAGATTTAAGTTAATCCAATGTTCAGAAGATGGTAAATGACATGAACAATATTTGTAAGAAAACCTTATTCATCATCCCGAAGACAGAAAACCTGCATATATTACAAACTGAGTTGTCATCTATTTCAATAAAAAGATGGTAAGTACTTCAAAACTTACCCTTCTTTTGCTCTGCCAATTCCCATATGGCTTGGATGTTTATCTATTTGAAAAATTTGCAACGCTTCATGAGCTGCTGCATCAAGTTTAAGAAAGTTGTATCTGTTTTCATGTGTGAAGGAAAAACATGTGCAAACTTCGTACTGCTTGAACATAATACAGGTGCAGTTGAATCATCATCAGAAGCTGTAGTCCAAGATAGAAAGTAATTGCTCAAGATACAATGATATTTCCATGATTGAATCTATTGTAATTGCTGCATTCCCACTTTCCTTTTGCTCAAGGGTATCAACAATTCTTTCATTCTCCAGTATGGCAAGAAGACCTCCACTTGCTCGAATTTGAATGTCACTTCCCATGTCCATCATTGAACTCAGCTGTCATTTTCGTAGCGAAGGAAAGATTAACAAAACACGAGAAACTGTTGAAGTGCACCTCTAGTAGATTGAATGAAAAAAACTTAAAATAGGACAGGAATATCTATCCAGCTTGCAGCCCAGTACATCACATACAAAAATAAATATCACATCTTATAATCACCATTGAGAAATCACAGTAACAACATCAATGCCAGTTTCCTAGAAAGTGGAAACGAGTTATTTATTTTCTTTTACAAGTCACTGGATTAGAATCATGTGAATGGCAAATCACTTGTTGAAACTTAAAAAGCCTATTTTCAAATTGGCAATAAGCTTTAATCACTGAAGGTATTGACAAATGACAAAGTTATCAAAGCAAACGACAAATGCAACATACATAAAAGATTCTCTCCTTGATGCTTAGACCTTCATCCATCCCCGTTACTCGTAAATATATTAACCTATGAAGTCAGCCAAGAAGATAAGATCAATTCTCCAGCTGCAATGAACGACTTAAATTTGACATTGTTACAAAATAAGAAATATCTAAAAAATGTAAGAACTTGTTAATGTAAAACTCTATCAGAGAACTGGAACCTGTGCCATGCTTGCTCATAGCTGAATATTGAGCTTTTCACCAATTTAACAGAAGGAACCTCTTGTGAGCGATCTGCATCACTAATGATATGGGTCTTAAAAGAACAAGTAAGCAGCCTCCAGGGATCTAATAAGTTAGTAGGTAGAGGACAGCACACCACTTCGTTGCAGAGCAGATAAAAACAATTCTTCGCTCTTAGTGCTTGCATAGATGACCACGGGTCTAGCTTGATATTTCACTGCAATTTCTCCGTCACGTAATGTGAGAAAAATGCAGAACAATTGACACACAATCTGACGCGAATATTGGCATATTCTCAAAAAATGCTGCCATATTTAAGGTTTCCACGATGAAGCAAATTACAAAGGAAGGAAAAAGAGAAAATTATGCTCAAGCATATGTATACCGAGATCAATCAGAGGAAAGTCCGAACTGCCATCTTCCCATACTTCAAGAACATGAAGTTGGCGAAGGCTGCAGTCGTAGTAAGAAATCCCAACCCTGTAATTAAACTTTTTCATCGTCATAATTCTAACCCAAGGAGCAAAAATCAAAAGAAAAAACCTCCAATCTCAGATTACATATTTGTAACAAGCTAGGAAATACCCTCAGAAGTATCTACATTGTTCTCACCAATGCTTCAAATCAATCAATCAAAAAACTTAGAACTTCAACATCCAAGGGCACCGAGAGCATCAATCATCTAATTTGAACTTAAAATCGCATCAAATAGACCTAACCAAGTCTTTCCGACAGTCACTGAATTAAAACTTAACTAAGACACTCTCAAATCTCTCTACACCAAAACAATAACCAAGTATTAAGTTCAAAGTCAATACTATATATCCTAAATTCAAGAGATACACAAAAAGTCCGGCAGGTGACAGTTACCTTTGGCCTTGAAGAATACACGCCATATGTACCTGTAATTAGTACACCAAACGCAAAATCGGTCAAATTATCCTCCAAAATAGACCTAATAACATCACTTTTTCAAATCCCTCGCATCTTATCAGAAGAAGGTCATACGAATCTCAAACAAAATAGCTCATCCCAGCCTCGTACAACGGTGATTGAGTACTCGTGCACCCTAAGAAAAGACAATAAACGGAAGCACGCTAACTGTTTGTTTAATTAACTGGATCAGATTCTTCTTTCCGCGCCGAAAATTCAAGCTCCTATTTCTAAAACTCGGCAACTAAACAACAACCGCCGCAACGGTTTCCTCGGGAGCTCAAAGTTCAACTGCTCGAGTGAAAAGGAATCGCGGTTCAAAAGCGAACCGGAGGAAGCGATAAGAAGAAGTTATTGATGCGTACCTGAGACTCGGCTTCGGTTTCGTCCACTTCCTCCATTTCTTCTAGAATCTTTCTTCGCTTTGGTGACGAAAGAGCAGAGAACCACAAGGGCGCGAGCGAGGAGTTTAATTTTTGATTAGCGAGTGGTTTTTGAGCGAAGAGTTTTATATAAGGGCCCATCGGCTTGGCCCATTGGCCCATGTTGGATGACGACGCGGGTTGGGCTTGAAATTACCTTCTTTTATTTTCTCCTAGAGAAAAGGGCGGTTGAGTTAGAAATATTGGTTCCGCGTAAAACGACCGTGGCTTCAGGTTGCCTCAGGAAAACGACAGATCTCGGACTTCCAAACTGATGAGTTGCGTACGTACAAGTCGTCCGGAACTTGCGGACGAGACTCGATGTAGATTTATCCGTCGCCATAAAATTGATCTTTTGTAAACAACGTTGAAACTTAATGCATTACTCATTCACGACATATGAATTTTATTGCGACTCGAACTAACTCTGAGAAGATCTTATTTGAAGACTTGGAAATAAAATAACTAAATTTCAAATGTTGGAAAAAAGTAGGGCCTGAAGTTAATCCATGTGCGATGCTCCAAGAAAAAGTTTGAATATGACCAACAACAAAAGTGTACATGTACTTGAAACCGACACAGAGAACATGAACTTTGACCTTGGCATGGTAACAAGCTTCTGATTTACTTGTTAAGAAAAAAAAAAGCCTCTGGTTTGTTCAAAGATTGATTGATCTTAGGGGTTACCAAAGTGATTAATTATTGGCCAATTATTTTTAAGGGGTGTGAATTTCCTTTTTAATATGGGTTTGTGGTGTATTAACTAGACGTGGAAATGAATCAATGATGTGAGATAGATCATGGGACCCAAACATCGATTATATAATGGATTAATTATATTAAACATATCAGGAACTAACTTATAAATCCAAAGTTTTGAAAATTTCAACGCTAATCAACGCGTCAATATTAAACAAACTTGAAAACGTCACCTAAGATAGGATAGGGTTTAAGGCATCGAAACCTCGAATAAATAGACAATAAACAAATTCAACCCCATCCATGTACATTAGCATGGTTCAAGGTTTTGTTAAAATAGTTGTGCCAATACGCTTACAATAATAGCAATAACAATAATAATGAGACAGATATGTACTGATAAGCATCTAAATTAACTTAAATTAAGCTGCGAGAACTTGTTATAGCTAATAATAAAATAGATTATGATTAAAATTATAATTATAATGGTATAAAAAAAATTTGGGTTACGGGTTACCTACAAATTTGGAATAAAAAATCAGAAGCCTATTTGAGACTTTTTCTACATTCAAAAATGAGTCGAAGAAAACGTACTTTAATGTGCATCTATTCAAAATTGTACGCAATTTTGATATCAGTTTACATAATTAATGTGCTAATTTAGATTAGATGAAGAATATAACCTATTTATATTAAGTTCATATTATTTGAATAATGTGGCGTCCATTTTTTTTTCAACATTTAACTTTTTGCCCATAAAAACGATAATTCATCCGTTGCTTTATCAATTATTAAAGGAACTGTATTAACTCTTGATTTTAATCTTAAAAATATTATTAAAAATAACCTTTTAATATAGTTCTCACAGTGGTCCCTGCCTCCTGCCGGAGGGAGTGGTGTATGACACATCAGGAATTTTTTTCCCCGGTGTCGTCTTCCTTGTTAACAATCATTGTCGATGTTTCCTATACGTCCCCTAGATTTCTGCAACTAATCCACTTTGCTTTCTATAATCATATTTTTATTTGTAAATATGTGATTAAGAGTTAAAGACCGTGAAAATAACGTTACCCCGTCAAGTGGGTGGCACTGATACTTGCATAGGCTTTGCCTAGCAAAGTGTTGTTTTGCTATATTAAAAATTAGCAACACAATATTTTCAATAAAATAGTTAACAATATTCAAATTTTAAATTTTCAGTTAAACTAAAATAATGTTTTTAACAAAACAACTATTTTTCAATTAATTAAACTATTTACTACTAACTAGCAAAGCAAATTGGATTTACTATTACTGTGACTGAGACTCCCGATCGAAATTTATTCATTACAAATGGGCCTGAATTTTCTTCACAAAAAACTTTCATTACGAATGGCTATTATAAGATTCACTTTTAACAAAATATTATTAATCCAATAATAATTCTAATTTAAACTAATTCATATCGTAAATACTAGACTAAGATTAATTAGGGGTGAACAAATAGTAACTAGAATTGAATAAATTCATATATTTTTATAACTGATAGTTAAAGATTGGTAAATCCGTATTCGAAATAATTTAGTAAATTTTTATTAAAAAAATTTGGTAAATATTGGTATCCAGTATATAGTCCGAATTATAGATACTTTACCGAAAAAGTTCATTGACTACCAAATTTACCAATATTTTAATTTGGTAATTATCATCCCTCAATTTTTTTTACAGTAATCCAATTTATCAATACTATTGGGATAGTAAACAGTAGAATCTTTTTATTTCCATTTTTTCATAAATTTAATATTTTATTGCTGGCATCGATAAATACCGAATACACGGCCAACGCCGTAAAAACTAACCTTTTGCCTCTTTGAACACGACAAGTTTCCGTCGTTGTCCTCCGGTGCGATAGTCTCGACGCTCCTCGCATTAGTTAAATGGCTTAAAAATAAATGGATTTATGCTTCTATATTTAATTTGATTTTTTTAAAATGAATATCACTTATACAAATCAACTCAACTTAGAAATTCTAATACAAGAGGGAGCTTTGCTCAAAGGAGAAAAACGTTGTCAATTAGATGTAATATTTTCACGTGTAAACGACTCATAGAACAATAGACAACTTGATTTGCTTTCTTATGAACAAAAGTAAGTTTACATTGATGTAAAAGAGTAATGAAAAATCAAGACAAGACGGCATTGTTCTCAACCTATCAATATATGAAGCTTGTAATTCTATTGCCACCTTACAATCCATGCAAATAATCACTTCTTAATCATTGAAGTTTTGCGAAACAATCTTCAACGCGAATCTCATGGATTGCACTTTCTATCTAAGACGAAAATTGCTTTTGTAATCTGGTTAAAACATGTGAAATAAAATAGTTTATAAAAAAAAATTCATCAATCTTTTGTTTTAAAATTTTGAGTTAAATATATAAATCATATCCATCTCATTCTTGCAATATCTCTTTTTTGGAATACAGTGATAAGAGTTGATACTTGAAAAGTGTCATGATCTATTCTTACCAAACCTATATATGTTGTATTAGACCACCTGCACTCATATCTCTCTAGTTATTCATCTTCAGCCATTTCCAGAATAAATAATTAATTTATCATTCATCCACATTAATCCAACTTATTTTACTCAATTTTCCACCCACACTCACATCCCTACCTCAACCCATCCCCAACCAATAAACAATAATATCTCTCTCATCCACATTATCAACCTAATTTACTTTAATTTTCTTTCCCCTACATATTATATAAAATTATTTTGTAATCATATAATTTTTTTAAATAAACATAAATGTAAAATTTGTATTAGAAATTTAATTTACAAAATAAAATATATAATTTGGACTAATAAAAACTTTAATTAAAAGTAGATCGAATTATACAGTGAATACGAAATATTAGAATATAAATACAGATAGTGCAAATTACAAGTTAACAACCATCTCCAAATTTATACGGAGTAAAAAATGACTATTTGCAAATTATTTTTTTAAAGTAACAAATAATTATAAATTTTTTTCTACCTCAAATCCTATCTTTAAAAAATTTTTGTGCATGAATAATATCGTGCCAATACGAAGTAGGATTAAAAAAACACTTGTCAACCAACACACAAACAACCCCCAACCCCCCTTCCCCGAGATCGGGATGGTTACTCATTCTCGATCGGCATCCTGTCCTAATCCTTTTTTATTAATTTTGGTGTCGGTGATTCACGCGCCCCATCCCTGGGACGGATGGGGACGCGGGTGTGCTCGGTCTTAGAGACATTAATTTTGGGAAGAGACCATGCACCTTGAAAAATGGCTTCACCACCATATGAATTTTTTATGGTCAACCAATTGAATTATATTATGAGTAAATTACATTTAGCCTCCTCTAGTTTGACGTATTTTACATTGGCCCCCTGTCATTCGTAAATTGATTAAAAACCCCTCTCAATATGGAAAATTTATACCATTTGGCCCCTCTCGCTAGAACCGTTGAATTTCTCCGACGAGGAGGCACAAGAAATGAAAAATATACCTTTCTACTAAAGACAAAATTTTTTTCCTTCTTGTTCCTCTTACCACTTCATCTTCTTCATCTTCCTCTTATATAGAACACCAACTAAAAACTCATAAATAATAACAATCCAAGTAAAACAAACATTGTTGTTAATATTTCCTTGATAAAAAAATCTAGCAACCAAAAACTGATATTGAATACAAAATTCAGACCTTAAAAAAATCTTAGTTATTAGAGAAGCCGAAAACCATAAGAACTCGCATTTGTCCTTACTTTTAAACACCATATTCTTCAACCTCGCCACCGTTCAGCTAGAACCCAGAACTCGTCCAATTAATTTTTAGGGCTTTTCACCACCGTCAATTGTTCAAGTCGAATGGGAATGAGGAGGAGGACAAGGATGCAGTCGTCATTAGAGAGGTGGTGGCTACCATCGATTGAACCCAGCTCCCGCGTGTGGAGGAAATGGTTATGATTGAATCTGAGGACGGCTACTTCCTTGTCCTTCATGTCCAATCCCCACCGTCCATTGCTGTCGGGCTTAGTCCTGGTGCAATCTCTTTCGGTGGTCCCAGTTAAGCATGAAAGCCCCTCCCTCAATTGAATCTAGGTTTTTTCAATATGGAGTCTTGGTCTATTTTATCTATTTCACGATTGTAGCTCGAGTTTAGTCTGTTTCCACTTTAGGAAACGATTATATTTGTTGCAATTCTGTTTTGTTTGAGTACTTATAAATTGAGAGGCTTTGTCGTAGCATTTTCATGGCGTTTCGCTTTGGACCTTTCGATCTTTATCGATGATGTTGAAGATTTGTGGAGTTCATATTTTGATCTGCGTGGCTGTTTATTGGCAATGTGCTTTAATCGAGGATGTAAGATTTGTAAATCCAAGGGGTTTTGATGCAGCGAAAGGTACAAACACGCACGACAATAGTCTCAATTCCTTGATTCGTTTGGAATTAGGAAGAGGGACCAGAGAGTTGGGTGTAAACCCGGTTTTTTATTAATAATCAAAGTCTGCCGAAAACAAATAACATAGCTCTCCTTTTATAGGAGATTAAAGACATCGAAACCTAATAGGAATAATAA
>SOPF01027507.1:95433-115486 GCA_012979155.1 Hypericum perforatum
GAGAGAGAGAGAGAGAGAGAGAGAGAGAGAGAGAGAGAGAGAGAGAGAGAGAGAGAGAGAGAGAGAGAAAATAAAATTAAGAAACCGAAAATGGCGGAGGCGGCGACCTCATCCAATTTCAAGATATCTTTCGCGTCGAAAGCGAGGAGCGCCTTCCATTCCGCTGCTGCTAAAGCGGAGCGCGTCATCACCGACATCAAATCCGACTTATGCGATCGCTCAGGTTCGATTTCTAATTTCTAATTGGATATTTTCCAATTTCTCTTTCTTTCTTTTTTTTGTCCTCCCGCTCTCCGGATTTCTCGGCCCGCTCTATTTCCGCTCTCGTGGTTATTAATGTAAAAAAATTCGATATTCGAGGGGGAAAAATATCCAGCTGAAGAGAAAAACCGTCAAGAGTCCGAGAAGCAATCGCAGCTCGCTAACGAGTCTTCCCGCCGTGAAGGCGAGTCTAAGGTGAATTAATCGCCGATTAGAATTTTAACCTCGAGAAATGTTATTTTTTAATTTTGTTGTATTTTTTTTATGATTTAATGTGGCGTGGATGACGTGTGCTATGTAGATTGGCCACGAAGGGAAGAACATAAAGTGGAGGCCGGCGAATGTAGTTGCGAAGAACGATTGGCATGATAAGTTGAGGAATATTAGGATAGGGAGGAGAGGGCAAGAGAGTAGTTCGGGCGTCGAGAAACCGGAGGATCCGGCCATGTCTGTTCTGTATTATGATGAGAATCTGTACCTTCTCAATATGAAGAATGACGCGGAGGCTAAGGTTTGGGGGGAAATGAGATGTTGTTGCTGTTTCGGATAATCGTTGGTGTTTGTGTTGTATCGGTGAGGCAGGGTTTGCTCTAGTTGATGATGTTTTTTGGTTGTCCAGGGTTCGCAGTTGTCTTCTATCGTCGAGAGATTGAGTTCCGTTAATCCAGATTCAATTCCGCCGTCCCAGGTCATCAGACAATTGGGTGTAGCTGTTGAGTGAGTTTCTTTTCAGCAGAGGTCTTTTGTTTCTCTTTCGATTGTTTTGGGATGCATGAGCATAGGCTGCGGTGGTGTGTGCCAGTTTGTGGGAGTCATTTCTTTTCTCGTTGTGCTTCTGCAGAGCTACAAAGAAGTGCAAGTCCATGAAAGATCTTGTGGCATCATCGGCAAACTCTTCTCCAGTGAGGGAGAGATCGAGCTTGAGCCTTGCTGCTGTCAAGTCACTAGTTATTCGTGATAAGGATGAGAAACTTGCGACCGAGCTTGGCGATGAAGAAAGGGTCCTATGGCTAATACATTCGTTGTTTGAGGCAGGTACTAGGTGCATGCATCATGGAAACTTTGGACGATAAGCATCAGCTTATTGCTTGATTTTGCGAAGATCTTTTACTTCCATTGTATTGTAATGTTTTGAAGATATTCGCAGAGGGGAACTTTCTCAGGAGAAATATCGCCTCTGGCCAGGACACTTCATCAATGTACAGGGATATTCACGGCGCTCCTCCCGACAGCTTTCTTGTGAAGTTGTCTGAGGTGGTTGGTAGCTTTAGAACTTTGCGAAAAATGGGGTTATTTTGGTGCACGGCAGTTGAAGAGGTGAGTCTACCTTGCAGTGTTTGTGTATTCATGTAGAAAGGATGATCGTGAAAAATAAGATAGTCATTTTTCCTGTTTCAAATGTTTTCCCAATAAAATCATGATTTTATCTTGCAGTGCATGTTCCGTGTTTAAATGCATCTGACAAATACTCTTTCAAATTTACATTTTCTTGCAGCTAAGAAGACTCTGGAGTGAAGAAGTATATATACCCAACGTCCCTCTTGACCAGAGTCCGGATCTCAACTCCAGCCTTTTGTATCAGCAACTTCAGGTCATTAATTGCTGTCTTTCAAGAAAGAGACGCCACATTATTGCCACTGAATCGCTAGAAATGATCATGAGGGATGCCAGCTCTGATTCTGAAGAATTAGCTTCGTCCATTGATTCAACCCACCCAGCAAATATCTTGTATGCTAGAGTAAATACTGGAGACCTCATTCTTCGTTTAGGAGCTGACCATCCAGTTGACAATTTAACTATGCTGGAGACTGGGGAGCCTATTTATGCCCCAATTACTCAGGTTTGGTTGATAACTTCTTGGCAGTAATTAGTCTAACCAATCATCTGGACCTGTCTTCCAATCTTTTTCATCTTTTTTATAGGAAGGACCTCTGCTTACTGAAGATCTTATTAAAGAAAATGAAGAATTTGTGCTTCGGACAGGAAGGTTAGTTTTATCAGAATCTTCTGTTCAAGCTTTAATTTTCTGTAGATTCATTTCTTCAGACTTGGTAGTGTTCTGGATTCTTGAATCTTCTGTTGTCAATTTGGATCCTTTTTTTTTTACCAAATCTCGTAACAAAATGGTTGAATCAGCACATTGCCATGATTTCTTTTTTCTTCATGACTTATTTTTATCGTAGGACCTTCTCAAGTTAATGGGATACCGGGTGTTATGCCAAACATTTACTGCTAACGTTGGTAGCCTTTATTCATGCCAAAATACACGTGAAGAGCTTTATATAATATGTGAAAAGGGGGTGCTCAAATGCAGCTTCAGCGCATCCTCATTTGCACTCCCTCATGAACAAAAGGATTTGATGAAAATGGTGGTGATCAAGGATGATTTACTACGTTAACTGAAAGGGAACTGTGGCACCCCCTGCTATTGCTTTTAATCTATAAAAAATGCCTCCTCTGATGCATGCTATTTTTGTATCTTGTTTAATTTGTTTTCATATTTGGATTGAACTCTTGTGATAGTCATGTTCTATTGTTACACCACATCTGAGTAGGAGACTCTTGGAAAGGATTGTTGATACAAGTCAAGCAATTCAGCTTGGTATTGATACATCTCACTGTCTCTGTTTCAGTATGGGCGCTGGGTGTTCTCAGTTACTATCGGACATGCAGGCTTTCAAGGTGCACCCTCAGACATGGCTTGGCTGTTTGTTGTTTCTCCAAATGATTTATTTGTATAACAATGCCCTTTGTGATTATCTTCTCTTAGGCCGCAAATCCTGGGTGTATCTTGGAGGACTTCGTAAGATGGCACTCTCCTCCTGATTGGTCAGAAACTGAGCCAACTGATGACCCTAGAGCAGCAGTCTGTGGATCTGACTTATCTTCCACAAGAGGTTATCTTAGCAGTCGAATGCAGAAAGAAGGTCTTCCTCTTAACCCTTTCGTCTGGATGACAATTTTCTGAATTGAATCTCCCACTCAATATCATGTTTTGTAGAGTTTGCATGAGAATTGTTGGTGTTTGGGAACTCCTGAAAGATCTAGGCTGCTACAAAATGTTCCTCGTCAGCTTTTGATTATCATCTTCCATCATCTTCTGCTGACTCCTAAGCTGCACTCTTTTGCAGGAAATCTGTGGCGTGAACTGTGGGAAACATCCAAACCTGTACCAGCTATTAAGCAGGCTCCCTTGTACGATGAGGATCTGGCCGTGTAAGTTGTGTTACAGTTGCAACTGTCTGATTCCGTTTGCTGCGATTGTCTGATATGTGACGTGCGAGGATTCTTGTTTCTCTACCTCTGCAGAGAAGGTATCTTAAATGACATGCAGGATATCCCTCCTCCTGCCCTTTTCGGCCAACTTTTCATTTCTGTGGTAAGCATCTTACTTAAATACAATGTACTAGGCACTTGTACTGTTGCCAAACCTTTGGATTTTCCTTAAACGGGTATTGTTTTATTCGGGTGGATGAATATCATCCTTTATTCGAATTCTAGTTTCTCTGTCCTGAATTCTGGAAATTGATCCACCCTCATGAGAAACTTTTGAAGCTTTGCATTAATTTTCTCTGCAAGAAAAAGCAAGACTTTTGTCGGGAAGGATTATATTATGTCTACTATATATCTATGAGCTAAAAACAAATTCTATATTCTGTGGGAAATGACATTATATTTTTCACGTTTCAGCTTGGTTTAGGAATTACCATGGCTGAGGCTAAACTATCCGAAAATGAAGACTTTGCAAAGTTGTATAAAGAGTGCAAAGATTATGTTACAGTCGTTTGTCAAGGAAGCCTCTGGACTGAGAAAGTAGATGATCTCTGTCAGGTATGAACTTCAGTCGACGGCAGTAACAATAATGATTGTTTTTATTTGTTATCCTATTTAGCACTCGATCCTGATGAGTGTCTAATGTGCTTAGCTTTTTAAGGAAAACCAGCTGAATATGCCTTCTAAGAGCTACCCAAACCTTCCACGAACTTCAATTATGCTGCATTTGTTTGGCATTTTCTTTCGTTCGATGTCAATCCACATCCATTTTTCTCCTATAGGGAGAACATTGTCCAGTGAGCGTCTGGTTTCTGCTTTTGTATGTGTGTGTAATTAGCTGGCCGCCTTGAATTTACAAATTTGCAGGTGTATGAGACAGTGGAGTCGATGCTGATCAACCCAGAGGAGGTCTTGAAAAGGTTGAACCTCGCTGATGGTACCAACTCCAACGCGGGCGAGCAAAAACGTAGATTTAAGATGCTTGGCCTAAATTTCGGCATCAGGGATCGGAACTTGAGAAAAACGTCATCCCCATCCTCGCGCTCTCCTTCGCCATCTCCGTCACCGTCACCGTCACCCGAAGTGCAGAACCCAGAAGAGCCGGCTCGCGAACCATTCTCTTATTTCTTTGAAAACAAGTCATCAAAAAGACCCCCTAGATCCAATGGCACGACAGTCCCTTGTACAGTTGAAAACGACTGGACAATTGTTTAGCCAAACTTCTCTTTGGCCGCCCCAATTTTTTGGTTCCTTGGAAACGACAGGAAAATGTAAATTATTTAAGAAAAGAAATATAGAAAAGTGACGAGGAATCGTTTAGTTTAGAAACAGTGCCCTGCCTTGTTCATTACACACACTAAAATTAAGCTCCAAAAATGGGACAATAATAAACACAGGATTGCATCACATCTTCTTGCCTTCATCATCCGAATTCGTAGCAGATTATTCGTCGTCTGAATCCGAGTCAGATTCCTCATCTTCACGAAACTTATCAGATTCAAATTTCTTGGTGATGAAATATGGCACGACGAAGTTGGTAATTGTATACAAGAGGAACAAGGAGGCACTGCCATTGACACAGAGCAGAAAGCACAAGGTGAATGCAATATATATTTAATCACCAATTTGTCGGTTTTTAATGGAATTTGAATTCTTTTTGTTACCCTCTAGTTGTTCCATACATTTGCAAAGTGCTAGTAAAAAGATAACGAGCTCTATTTAACTTACCCCGTTCGTATCAAGACGGAAGTATCCCCTGCACCTGTCGGAATAGTCAACCCAAGAACGATCGAATCAGAGACGGCCATCGTCTTTGTTTCGGTTCTCCGGGTGCTGCTAGCAAATTTGACAAACGTTTGTTCTTTGCTAGGAGGCGTACAGAGCTTCAAACTGGTGGTCTTCGGTAGTTGACTTGGTGGATAGAGGCAAAGGGATGAGGTTTGGAGATGGATGCATCTCATCCTGGCTTAGATTCTGTGATATGTTGTGGTTTTCCCGGAAAATTTGATGCCTTGGCAGTTGGATAATGTTGTTGGAGGCTGTTCAGATAATTTTTGCTGCCCAACGGACGACTGAGAGGCGTCCAATCTTTTCGTATCGTGCCAACATTTGGGAGATTTGGCTTGTAGGCTGGGCCTTTGCAAGTTGCTGGGAAGCCCAAATTAGTATCTGTTTTTTGAATGGTCCAAAGTAATATCTGTTACTGGGTTTTGTTTCAATTTCTAAAGATATCGAGTTTGGAGTTTGGACATCGTACCATATGCACACAAAAATCAAAGGTTATAAAAAAAATAGTTCGATCAACAGTTTCATTGGTTGGGTTGTGACTCGAGACCAAACTCGGCTCGTTTTTTTCACCTAAATTCCGATAGTGTTGTAATTAGTGGTCAAGAGGACTAAAATCTTCTTCTACCAAAAATAATTGGGCTAGTTGGGCAGACAGACAAATTTTCTTATTGGATTTTTTAATAGTTTGTTAGGTTAAAAATTTAAGCTTAATGATCGTAAATATTAGATATTATTTATTTGATTTTTGACTACTGAATATATTAATATTATATTTATTTATTTAAAAGGTTCATGCTGGTGATCGGACCATGTGAATCAAGAAATAGAAAGAATCTTGAGTATCATCCGATTTATTTTTTGAAATATTCTAAAATGTTATTTAAAAATTAATATTTTAATAGAGTTCAAGAATATTTGATCCTAAATTCAAAATTAGTAACCTGATAAATTTTCTAATTTATCAAAGCTACGTGTTCCTAATTTTTTTCCATATTGAGTATTTCAAATTATTGTTCGACAATTTAGTTGAATATAATTCCATGTCCATAATATTTTAACTACAACTTTAAATAGCACCGCATGTACTCAGAAATTTATTATGAAGTTGAATTCTTTCTAGCTCTGATATGCTTACAAAAATGAGTATATATGATTCTCATTTCACATGGATTCTCTATATCTGAAATCAAAATTGTTATTAGTATAAGTGTCTTCAACGTCCTTCTTGCATCATAAACAAATTGTAATCAATATCCTTACATTTAGGGAAAATCTCTTACAAAAAGTGGTTATAGTTATAAAGAAATCTTACTCAGAAAACTAGTAATAAATTACCATTTTTTGCCGTCTGCCCGATTGCTATGTCCCGATTGCTATGTATGGCCTTTTTCCTCTGTACAGAACTTAATTGTAGGTAGTGATCGTTTTCTCCGACTGTGATTATAAGTTGCTAACTGCACAGTGTGATTACAGTACTAAGGGACCAACTCAAATATACACAAGGCCTCGACGATGCATTATACTGCAAATATCTTGAAGTGACCCTGAAGAAAGACTTGGACTCTCTTCTGGAGAAGGAGAAATTTTACTGGGCACAACGGTCTCGCGTTAACTGACTGAAATGGGGAGATCAAAATACGTTCTTTTTTCATACCTCAGCTTCGATCAGACACAAAAAAAATATGATCATTAAGCTAAAAGATACGGATGGAGTCTGGATTACTGATACGAATTGTCTTTCTACGCTTACTCAAGATCATTTCAAGGAGCTGTATTCAGCCCCTATAGAGATTGACCCTACTCCGGTTATTCGTTGTATTCCATGTTTGGTTTCAGGTGATATGGCTATGGCTCTGGATAGTGCTATCACAGATGAGGAGATAAAAACTTCGGCCTTTGCTATGGGCGGCAGAAAGGCTCCTGGTCCAGATGGGTTTGGCAGCCTTTTCTTTCAATACTATTGGAATATAGTACTGGCTTCTGATATCATAAAGCTGGTGCGCAACCTGTTTGAATCTGAATCCATCCCGATGACGCTAAATAGAACTTATATCTCCCTTATTCCAAAGATTCCAAATCCTGAGGTTATCCATGACTTTAGACCCATTGTCTCTTTGTAATTTCGCTTATAAGATTTATGCAAAGGTCCTTGCAAATAGATTTAAACCATGGATGTCCTCTATCATTTCTGAAAGTTAAGGGGCATTCGTCGAAAATAGATATATTCAGGATAATATTATGATGGCGCATGAAGCCTTCCATTTCCTCAGAACGACAAACAGAAAGAAAGATCTGTCAATGGCCATCAAACTGGACCTCAGGCTCAATTGGGCTTTTTTAAAAAAGACTATGGTTCAATTGAGCTTCCCGACTAAATGGATTTCTCGGGTCATGAGTTGTGTTTCCTCCACTTCCTATAGTATCCTTTTTAACGGCCAACCACTGCCTTGGTTCAAGTCCACTAGGAGAATTCGGCAAGGAGATCCCCTCTCCCTCTTTCTCTTCCTATTAGTTGTTGATACTTTGGTTCATGTCATGAATCGGGCCAACTCTGATGAGCTTATCCATAGACTAAAGTTTAATAGACACACCCCTACTCTCAACCAAATCCTGTTTGCTGATGACACACTGATCTTCACAAAAGCTAACAGGCCGAATATTGTCAATTTAAAAAATATTCTCTCTGTCTTCTCCAACTGCTCGGGTCAAGCAATTAACTACTCTAAGTCTGGAATCTTTTTCTCTAAGATGGAGAGTGAGAGTAACAAACAGATTTTCTCCAATATATTAGGGATTCAAAATGGCCAGCCTAATGATAAGTTTTTGGGCCTTCCTACTGTGTGGGGCCAGTCCAAGACGGATGCCCTAAAATTTATCCTAGATCGTATCCATGATCATGCCCTTAGCTAGAAACAGAAACTCCTCTCCTTGGCTGGGAGAGAAATCCTTATTAAGGCAGTTCTCTATGCTATCCCTACATATGCGATGCAATGCTTTCAATTCCCGATCACTTTCTGTAATAAGATCATTAGTATCATTGCTAACTTCTGGTGGTCGGGAAACCTGGATGCTAGAAATCTCCATTGGGTCAGCTGGCCCAAGTTAACCAAGCCTAAAGCAAATGGAGGTCTGAGGTTCAAGGACTTTAAGCTATTCAACCAGGCCCTGCTTGGGAAGCAGGCCTGGCATCTGCTCACAAACCAATCCTCTCTCTGTTTTAGAATTATAAAAGGTATATATTTTCTTAGTGGGAATTTATTTGAAGCTCGGGTGGGTAGCCGACCCTATTGGTTCTGGAACAGCCTTAGAGCTGGTGCCAAATTTCTTTCTGAAGGAATCTTTTCAAGAATTGGAAATGGTCTCTCCACGAATATTTGGAAAGATGCGTGGATTCCAGATTTCGGGAATGGCAGAATTACTTCTATTCCTCCAGAACCAAACCCTGTTTCAAAGGTGGCTGATCTTTTCATGACGGATAGAAGAATTTGGAATTGGAACACTATTAACCTAGTTTTTTCTCAGGCGGGAATTTCTGCTATTTCTAGGATTTACTTAACCTCTCAAAATATTCTGGATAAGCTTGTCTGGTCGTGGTCTAAAAATGGGACTTACTCTGTTAAAAGAGGTTACCACCACCTCAAACTTGCTGAATCAAGTAGATTCTCTTCCTCGATCGCTGGTCCTAGTAACTCTGCCATTGATGATCATATTTGGAAAGTTATTTGGAAGTCCCCGGTTGTTCCGAAAGTTAAGTTGTTCTTCTGGCGTATTCTGAGTAATGCTATTCCTATATCCTTGGGTTTAGCATGTCGACTATCATCCCTCTCTCCATTATGCTCCCTCTGTGCTAATGTGGATGAAGATATTATACACTGTTTGTTTACTTGTCCACATGCTCGAGCTACTTGGTTAGCTATCTCTTTGAATTTTCATGCTAACATGGGTGACTACTACAACTTTTCAAAATGGTTCTTGGACTTGATCCGTGTTTTACGTGGCCCTTGTAACACTTATTTGTTGTTGACTGCTATGTATACTTGCTGGTGCATCTGGTTGTCTAGGAAAAAATTCATTTTTGAAGGTGTCACTATTGATCCAATTGCAACTGCAGAGAAAGCTTCCAATCTGAGTTATGAATTTTTACAGGTCCTAAAATCGGAAAGGACTAGCTCGACACAATCCTCTTCATGGACTCCCCCGAACAAGGGAGTTGTGAAGCTCAACGTGGATGCCTCGTGGATTGACTCAAAACAAGAAGCGAGTTTAGCATTCATTGTTCGAGATTTTCAAGGCCTTGTCTTAGAAGGTCAGACTTTTGCGGTTTTTGTTTTCTCTCCTCTACATGCGGAATTGCTTGCCATCTCCAAAGCAATCGATTGGGTGTCTTCGGAGCAGCCTTTGTCTCCCTCGATCATTGATTCCGATAGCAACCTTGCTGTAATTTTTATCAATGATCCTTTTGCTACTCTTGATTGGGATTTAGAACTTATTATAATAGTGATTAGGAGGGACTTAGCCCTTTTACCATTATGTTCTCTTTCCTATACTCCTAGGCTTAACAACTTAGTTGCGGATTGGCTTTGTCGCTAAGCCCGTCATCACTTACTTTTGCCGGATTGGATGGTGTGTCATCCTCTGGAACTCATTAATCTGCTTAATGCAGATGCTCCCACTTGATTTCGAATATACTTGCTGTGTTTTTTAAAAAAAAACTTATTTAATTCAAAAAAATAATCTGTTTAATTTTATGAAAAATAATGTTTTGTTGGCATAGTCATCATTAAATATACACCCTACGCCCTACGGTACCCATCTCTTAAGTGAAAAAAAATGTACGAGAAGACAGCTCGGAAAATTCAAAGGTTAATTAACTAGAAGAGTGATTGAGAAGAAGTCCTTGCACCTCGTAATTGATCTTGGAGGTCTTTCACCGGAAAATATCGGTGATTTATTGCGTTCTGTCTCTGAATTTTGGTACACAAATATATAACATCTGCCAGCCAAATTAAAGCATGATGACTTTCCAGCGGGAGCAATAAATAAGCGTACCTACGATCCAGATTCCAGATTCCAGACTCCAGACGTTTGAAGTCTATTAGAGCACACGTTAAAATTTAGAATGAAGATACCCTACTTTACTCATCCTAAATTAATCAATTAAGTAAATATTATTTAAAAGAATTATTACATTTCGTAAGATTTGAATGCTTAATTATTTTAAATTTAACAACGCGTAACGTCGTTGTACTTACAAAGCCTTTGAAAAAATAAGTAAATATTTAGTTATTAGTTATTTTTTATACAAAGACAAAAACAATAAATCTACGTTCATTAATTTTTCCCCCAATTTCATCCAACTTCTTCGTATAAATTTATTAATTCAGTTTTAAATTATAATTTCACATATGTAGATTCAAAATTTAAATTCAAGACTCCTAATAAATGTAAAATAAGTCATTAGTAATTGATTAGTGATTGACATTGATCGACTTAGAAATAGCAACATGGAAGTTACATGTCCTCCCGCACATTTAAAAGTCGTACCTTCATTAATTGTCTCACTTTTCATCCCAAAACCTTGAAGCAGTCCACGTATTTGATATTGTGATCAGCTAATAATTTTGAAATTCGGTGCGTTACGCGTCAAATTTAACATTAGGTAGATGTGACAACTGATTAATTAATGCACTCAAACCAATTCGCACTCAACCAATTCTTATCAATTTTAATTTCAACCATATATTAATCACTTGAACTGATACTTATAATTAACATGAATGGGGTCGATATCCAATTAAATCATAAGCCGAAATTCACCTCGTACTAGTTAACTTATTATTCGTTTCAATTGTTATTTGTACGTCTACCATGGTTCTTAAAAATGACCCGGATGTCGACTCGAAATTGAGTCTGACCTTAGGATTAATTGGTCCAACCGACCCAACTATTGGTCGAACCACAATTTTCTATTTTTTATATTTTTTGAAATATATATAAGTATATAAGTAAATAATTTATGTAATAAACTAATAATAACATAATAGATTAAAAAATAACATATAAACATACCATTTTTTATAAAATATACCAAAGAAAGTATCCATACAAACGGATAATCTTGAATCGGAGATAAAATCATTTAAAAAATAAGTATCTTCCATTTGAACCATTCGGTCACACTAGATTTTTCGGACAAACTGTCCGGTCCGACTGGAATTCGTGCAATTTACCAGGTAGGTGTTAAAAAAAAGGGACGGTATGGACGATGATTCGTAATCTGATCAGTCAGACCGCATTTTCTAAAACCTTGCTACTGTATCTACCTTGACTCTGCTACATAAATAAATTCATACATCTTTTTAATCCGGTGAAAAGACATAAGTTTTTCTAGGGAAGTCAAAAGAAATAAAGTTGTGACTTGACGAATGTCACACATTATTATTACTTGATTTATCTAACCCCAATTCCAGAAATTAAGCCGAGAATAATTAGTAATTAAGTTCTGGCCAGGAAGTAAAGATGTCGATTGAGCAAGAAAACAAACTCGTGCATTCATGCATGCAAAAACTTGGTCAAAAAGTAAGAGCAAAATAATAGGTCCAACCGATATGAAATTCAAGTATGGAGAACCTTCTTCATGCTATTAAGGATGCAGAATACTAATTTTATTTATTTGATAGTAATGGATTAATGGGGTGATGGTTTATTCTTCGTATCCATTAAAAATAACATATGTAGATTTTTATCATAGTTGTTATCGATAGTTTTGACAAAAAAATCTATTAAAAATAACATACACATGTAACTTTTTTTCAAATATCATATTCAATTTTCAAATTTGTATCACTTCATAAAAAAGAGTTCTGGATTCACTGCAGTAAATCTATTAGTATACATCACCATGTTGGGACAAACTCGGATCGTTCGATCAATAAGAAAAATTAATTAATTGATTTAATGACCGAGACAAATAGAGGATAATTTTTATCTTTTGAAAATAAAAAATTGAAGAGAGAAAGTAGAAAAAATGAGAAAGAAAGAGCTCCCGGAGATCCATTGTACCTCGAAGAACCTTTCTGACAAAGACGATCTTGATGACAACAACACATTGAAATTTTTTCTTCGCTGATCTATGGTAACATCGCTCTAGAACTTCCACCTCGACATCCTCGCATTCGTGCCAACATCTAAACTCTACCTAAATTTTGGAACCATCACTTCGATGTTGTATTATCCCCGTGACTTTGCTAGCGATGAGTTTGTATTTTATCAATAAATGGGTAGTTGATTTTGTCAATAGTTTGATGAGATTATTGAATAATTTATCTAATTTAGTTTTTTAAATTATATTCAATAGTTTGTGAGTTATATTCATTAGTTTGCTTGGACAAATCAATACATTAAATTAAAGTATTGAATCAACCTAACCAAATTATTATATCAATCAGATAAATCTATTGAATCAAATAGATCAAATTATTGAATCAATTTGATCAATCTGTCGGTGTTACTATCGATGTAGGTGGAGATTTCTGATCTATTTTCTCTGTGGCTTGCCGAGGATGGGCTTGTCATTTGTCAATAATAGGTCGTTGATATTGTAGATGATTTTCTAATTATATTCAATAGTTTGCCCAATTATATCAAATTGTTTAGTTAGTTATATTCAATGGCTTGCCAAGTTACATCAAATAGTTTATCCAATATATTCAATAGTTTGCCCGATTGTATCAAATGGTAATCATGTTAAATAATTAATTTTGTAATTTGTTAAATATTTTTAGTCAAATAGATAGAACTATTAAATTAAATAGACTAAATTATTGAATATAAGTTTAAAAAATTATTGAATTAAATAGACCAAATCATTGAATTAGACATATTAATCCATTGAATCAGTTATACTAAACTATTATATAAATCAGATAAATTCATTGAATCAAACAAAATAAACCAATTAAATATTAAATCAATCTGATCAATTTGTCCCTATCAGGTTTTATTTTCTCTTAGGTTGAAGCATGTTTATGTTAATTTTGGGATTGAATGGTTACGCGAAGTTATTTCCTTGAATTTTTGACTTTCATAACTATCACCATTGGTGTCTCTCGTATCGATGGTGAATTTTCACGGTGATTAGGGGATTTAAGACTTTGTGAAGTTAATTACATTGATTCCAAACTTCTGTCATTATTGCGAGCTGAGAGATCCAAAATCTTCATCAATTTGCTGTATTTTTTTGGTTTGTCTGGATTTTTTTCTTCCCAAAAGATCAGAACGTTCGTACCTATGAGACTACAAAAGCTAGCGTGGTGTATTAGGTACTAAGGACCCCATAAAAAAAATACACTAAAAGTATTTTTTTATAATAATCTTAAAAGTCAAATTTAAGATATTTAATTTTAACTTATGACAAATAATATTTTTTTGAAAATAGAATTTTGTTTATTAAAAAATAACCAAAATAACACGCATTTAAAACTTATAATTTATTCTATCACTTAGTGCTCATGACCACATATTGTCTTTTTTATGTCACGTATACGCTGTTATAATGCTTGAACTCTTAATCCTTTGGTTGTGGTGCAAGCATCAACCAAGGAAGAGCAAATATGATTAATCTTAGAATTAATTCATAAAATTCTTCGATAATAATTTTCTGTTTAATCCCGAGACTTATAGCCACCCATTCATCAACTTAGAAATAGAGCATGGAATTGACATTAAGCAAACCATACTTAATATTGCATGTGATCAAGGTCGCGAAAAGTTGGTCCCCACGGAAAATTCAGAAGTGGTATTTATCTCAAAAGTTTGAAGCAGTCCACTAAACGGGTAGTCGACACTTATCTCCTATTAAATTGAAATTGGGTACGTGCGCGTTTAGGTTAATATCAGGTAGATGGGAGAACTGACTAATTTATGCCCTTAATATCAATATGTTTTGCTATTTGAATCGGTTCTTATACATTTAAGTAAAATAAATTCCAAAATTCACCTCGTACTTATTCGTTTTCAATTGTTGTTTGTACTGCCTATAATAGGGAAGGGGAAAAGCGAGTTTGCCCGAACCTCTTATTCTGAAAGAAAGGAGTAATAATGAATCCACCGTACAAAGTCATCATGAGTAGATATAAGATACGTACATCGTTTTGATCCGGTGAGAAAGAAATAAAGTCGTGACTTTACGAATGTCACACATTCTCTAAAAAAAATTGGTAAATATATTTTGCTGTATTCATTATAAATACAGAAACTCCACAGTTTAGTACATGAATTGCAATGGTGGACCTCATTAAAAACTCTTTTGGTACAAAACCTAACAACGGCATGAAAAAAAGTATCCTGATCTGCTAAAACAGCAACATGATTCTCTAGCTACAATTATACAATTAAGCTAAGAAGAATTAGTAATTACTAATTAGGTTCTTGTCCAGGTTGTAAAGCCGTGGGATGGAGTAAGTGAAGCACCGATGAATGCATGCATGCAAAACCATGTCAAAAGTGTGCGCATCCAACTAAATAATTCTCCATCACAAGAAACACATTAAAATATTAGGTCTAATCAATAAGAAATTCTAACTATTCTTTAGAATTACTTTCTGGTAGAAGGGTCGCTAATTTTACAAATTTTGATAATATTCGAGTGTAAATCAGTCTGTGTCCAATGGCATTACATCAGACACAGGAAACTAGTTGGATATGATGGGCCCAAATCTCAGGGATAGCTCATGTTTAGGGTCTCCCTTTTCTACAGCTTCTAGCTGGCTGGCCAATGGCATTTAAGACCCCCCAAGACTCTCAACACCATTTCTTCTGATGAGAAGTTGAGAAACTTTAATATTCCCAACCAGAAAATTTTCTTTAATTATTATCCTTTCTTGTTCATTTCTCCATCCTTATTTTAAATCCCTATATAAACCCACCTCACTACTTTCTTCTCCTCACCAGAGACCTGATTCATTACATAGGACAAAGATCACGATGAGCTCTAACTCGAAGTTTCTTGTTCTTTTGCTTCTTGGTGCCCTAGTTTGTTCCATTAATGGTGCTAGGGAGCTCAAGAAGGACTCCTTCAGTGAGAAGAAGAACTTACACCACCATGGTGGTGGAGGGCTTGGAGGTGGCGGCGGGCTCGGAGGCGGTGGTGGGCTCGGAGGTGGAGCTGGAGGAGGTGCTGGCGGTGGGCTCGGAGGTGGAGCTGGAGGAGGTGCTGGTGGTGGGCTCGGTGGGGGTTCAGGTGGTGGCCTAGGTGGGGGAGGTGGGCTCGGAGGTGGTAGCGGGCTCGGTGGGGGTGCAGGAGGTGGAGCTGGTGGAGGTGTAGGTGGTGGGTCCGGTGGAGGGCTAGGTGGCGGTGCTGGTGGAGGAGGCGGGTTCGGTGGTGGCGGAGGAGCAGGTGGAGGGGGCGGAGTAGGTGGCGGGTATGGAGGTGGTGCGGGAGCTGGAGGTGGGGTTGGTGGAGGAACTGGAGGCGGCGGAGGGTTCGGAGGTGGCGGTGGCGGAGGGTTCGGAGGCGGCGGTGGGGTCGGTGGAGGGTACGGGGCTGGCGGAGGGTACGGTGCCGGTGGTGGAGTTGGTGGTGGATATCCTTGAAGAGTACGTCGCAAGGAAACATAATAATATGTATTACGATGTTTTTGTCTTAGTGTTGATTATTTGTATTATGTAGTGATGATTAATACGAGCTATCACCATAAGGAGAAGAAATCTCGTGTTACTTGTATTAATTCAGCTATTAAATAATTAAAAAAGGCTTAAATTTTTGTGGGAATTAAAGATCCTTATGGCTTATTCAGACTAGGTCGACAAAACTCCTCCACTCTTAATTACGTAACAGAATTTCTGTTGAATGAGCAGAAACTTTATAGAATATCGGATTTTGTAACCAGATACCTCCAATTGTGCTTTAATTTTGCAGCGTCAAGGAAATAAATTCACGAACTAGAACGCTCCTCAAATAAATCACATGACGTTTTCCTAACTCTTAATTATTAGGTAACTATTGTTTATTGTGTAAATACTTTGTAAAACTACCACCATCCCACACAAATTAATGAATGACTAGAACAATCTTGAGTTTTTCAAATAGTAGTACCAAATTTAAAGTTGTTTTATAGTCCAACTTGAAATTTTGGTTAAAATAAAAAAATTGTTGGTTAATCTAATTATATTAAAATCTACTTTAGTACTGTATGATTTTGTATTTTAACACAATGTTATCTTATGTTTCTTAATACATAATTTTTAGTGGACTAATGATCAAGTGACACCCCCTGTCATCAACTTTACTTGTGTATCAAAATTCATTTTTAATTTTATATGCGTGATATACCATTGTCTCTCTATTTATATACTTCAATTTTCTCTTGATTTAGATTTAAATCTAAATATTATTGAATTTGTTTCTACTTTATGTTAAATTAGTGTCATGCATAAAATCAATGATATCCAATGACACAAATAATAGTTCAAAGTCACTAAAATTAGCAAATGTCATTTGATTGTTAGGAAAATATAACATCTATCGCATTGCAAGAAAATTAAAACCCACAAAGTGCTGGTACGTCAAAACACAAAACAACAACATATTAAAGTCGACATTAACAATTCTTGGTGGTTGAAATTACGTGGGTACAACTAGAACGTAAATAAATCTCTGGAAAATGCCAGCCAAAGCATGATGACTTTCGAGTAGGGAGAAATAAATACGCATATGTACGTCCATATATAACTTGAACATTTAGCAGGGAAGTCACATGCCACCTCCATGCAAAACCACAATTAATATTGCATGTGGTTAAGGTCCAGACGCTATATTTATAGAAGGCTGCATATTCGTTACTCTTCTTCCCAAAAGCTTGAACCAGTCCACTTTGTTACGGGTAGTTGAGATTATCTAATAAGAAATTTTTGAATAATAAATAAATTGATTTTTGATACTTATACAAGCTCAATACCATAACAAGGAAATTGTGCGAACAAAAACCAGTCAGATGATGAATCACTCTAGACCCAACTAAGGTTTTGGAAACAATAAATCACTGGATTGGCAATACTCATTCACCGATTTACAAGACTTATAATTAGTAGTGTGCTAATATGATAATATCAACAATTTGATTAAACGGAAAAACCATCGGTGATTCCTTCAAAGGACAACAACTCTCAACTCCAAGTACAAAAAAGTCCCTGTGGTTTCACCGATTCTCACTTGGGTACCTTGTGCTTTTTGGACCGTAGAACAAGTCCAACTTATGGAAATTTCCATCACGGACCGGTCCCGATCCCCGGTCTGCGAGTTTTTTATAAAACGATCCCGTTTTGCGTCTGACGTGGACAACTACGTGGAAATGGCGTGGCAGTAGCTAATTACCAAATCAGTACCTAATTAAATTTTAATTTTTTAAAACGCTATCTTTTTCTCCACCTCTCTCTCTCTCCTCCTTTCCTCGGGCCGGGTGTACTTTTTCTTCAGCATCTTCTACCTCACTCCTTCAACCAAGCTCCAGCGACTCCTCCACCACTGCCTCTCCTCTCCCTCTTCCTATTTTGCCCCTACCAATTTCCCCAAACTCCCATTCTCCATCCGCTCCAAAACCCTAAATCTTAATCCGGATCCAATCGCGTAATCCCTCTCCAACGTGCTCCTCAAACCTGACAAATCTGATCCCCTCCCCATCAACTAGCGGCTAAGCCTCCACTTTTCCCACCTCACCAGCTAGATCACCCCTTCATTGGTCCTCCAAGCGTTGACCCTCGCCTCCGAAGTGGGTCGGTCGGTGCTCGGGTTCCACTAGTGACTCGTAAAAACTACTACTTTTGACTAGAACGACGAGACCCTGTCGTTCTTCATGGACTACTTCGGTCAGAGGAAGGATTACAAGCTTAAGCGGGACAAGGAGTCTCTTCGGTTCGTGGTTGCCAAGTTGTGCGAGAATGGGTACGCTAGTTACGCCGAGAAGATGGTGAATAGTTTGGCTGATGAGATGTTCCCTGACGAGGGGATGTGCGATTTGTTGGTCAAAGGTTGGTGTGTTGATGGGAAGTTCGATGAGGCGAAGAGGTTGGCTGAGGAGATGCTTAGAGGCGGGTTTGAGATCGGTGCATCGGCATACAATTCCATTCTTAATTGTTAACCTGTGCAAGATTAGGAGGACACAGGCTGCTGCTCCCCTCCGAGAGATGCAAGCCACGGTCCAGAAGGAGATGGGTTCCGGCCAAGGTGTTCGTCGATAGATTCAAAGTCGTGGATCTAATTCAGTTTGCAGGGTATTGTTAGACTTAGATCAGTGTTGTTATTTTATTAAGTGTTTAATTAATTGGGTGTGGTTGTGTTTAATTGAGAGAGAGGAGGAGGAGGAGAGGAGACAGAGGGGAGGAGGAGAGGATAGAGAAGAGAGGATTTTGAAATATTGTGTAAAAAATTTAGTATTGAAATGAAATTTGTTATTAACTAAGTGGACCGCCACCTAGGATGCAAAACGGGATCGTTTTATAAAAAACTCGCGGACCGGGGATCGAGATCGGTCCGTGATGGAAATTTCCATAAGTTGGACTTGTTCTACGGTCCAAAAAGCACAAGGTACCCAAGTGAGAATCGGTGAAACCACAGGGTAATTGTTTGTACTTTTCCCTAATTAATTTTGCTAGTAATTTTATATCAATGTGAGTTGATTCCAGGAATAATAATACACAACAATTTATCAGAATTTTATTATTATTCAACTAAAGTAACTACTTGAATTCCTTACCTATCTCTAAACCCCAACTAACTAAGGGGACCCCGTGTCTCTGACCAAAACAAATTCACCTCGTGTCAGGTACTATTCGATTTAATTGTATTTTGTACAGTCTACGATAGAAAACTGAAAAAACGGAGAGTAATGAGCCATAATTGTTTAATTGTACTTTTGTATTCAATTTAAGAAAACGACCAGCCTCTAATTTTTTACATTTTAGGTCAGAAATTAAAACTTTAATATGATATCCAGAAGTTGAGTATTTACGTTTATTAACTGATTTATCTAACTATTATAAAAGAACCCCCATCACAATTGAGGAGAACTTCCGATATTGGTCGGAACACAGAGTCAAACTAGACCTCCGGATAGCTATAGTTGGAACTTTCTATTTTTGGTGACATATTGGGAGCCTCTATTGCACCCAACCATAAACTTTCACCTATTCTCTTCAAGCCTTCCAATTCCAACTCTATATAAACCCTCCTCACTCCACGTACTTCTCCTCACCAATTGTACTACTCATCATCTAACATAAGACAAAAGGAGAAAAAAAATATGGGGATGAGCATGAAGTTTACTGTTCTCCTGCTTCTGGGTGCCCTAGTTTGTTCCAGTAGTGGCGCTAGGGAGCTTCTGGGTGGGAACAAGGGGTCTTTCCCAGAGGAGAAGTTTTTCTTGTCCTCCCCGTTGTTGGGTGGGGGTCCAGGAGGTGGTGGTCTTGGACCTGATGGTGGGCTCGGAGGTGGAGTTGGTGGCGGGATTGGAACTGGTGGCGGGCTCGGTGGTGGAGCCGGAGGAGGAGCTGGTGGTGGACTCGGTGGAGGTGCAGGTGGCGGGATAGGTGGAGGAGTAGGTGGTGGAGCTGATGGTGGAGCCGGTGGAGGTGCAGGTGGCGGACTCGGAGGAGGTGCAGGTGGGGGACTCGGTGGAGGTGCAGGTGGCGGACTCGGTGGAGGTGCAGGTGGCGGACTCGGAGGAGGTGCAGGTGG
>SOPF01027507.1:115496-144387 GCA_012979155.1 Hypericum perforatum
GGACTCGGTGGAGGTGCAGGTGGCGGACTCGGAGGAGGTGCAGGTGGCGGAATCGGTGGAGGTTTAGGTGGCGGAATTGGTGGTGGAATCGGTGGAGGTGCAGGTGGCGGAGCGGGAGGCGGTGTTGGTTTAGGTGGTGGTTGGATCGGTGGATGTACTAGTGGAGCAGGAGGGTTCGGGTGCGGAGGAGGAACAAGTGGCATAGGTGGGGGAGCTGGCGGTGGGTTTGGTGGTGGTCCAAGTGGTGGATACGGCGGAGGATATGGTGGAGGAGCAGGAGGAGGAGGCGGTGGATACGGCGGAGGCGCCGGTGGTGGATTCGGTGGAGGGTTTGGTGGTGGTGGTGGAATCCCTTAGAGGTCGAAGATCATCAGTAGTACGTAATAGAGAAGCATTTGTAGTAGTAGTGCATGGTTATTACTTGGTATTGTTTTAGTTTATTCCTGCTATCTATTCTGAATGTATCCCATTGCATGATTATCACTGGGTTCTATGAAATAGTTTAATTAAAAATGTTATCAAGTTAAAATAGAACCTCTTCTGAAAAGGTGAATTACACCAGCTAGCAAGTTCCCTCTCCTTTATGATTATTCATTTTAAAATAATTGTTTGATAGTTATCCACTTTAAATTTTTTGATATTCTATTTTATAAAATCCCACATAGCCCAGACTGTAAAGATATGGATGGAACAAGAGAAAGTATCCCCATGAATGAAATCCATGCAAAAAACAGGTCAAATGTGCTTATCCAAATAATTCCCACGTCAATAGAAAAAAAGTAAGATTTCCAGTTAAAAATTTGTATATAGGGAAAAAATATTAATAAAAAGGTAAAGCATTGCCAAGAAAGGCAATCATATTAATTAAGATTCCCAAAGACTCTTAGTTGGTACACTTTCCATGATTGGTTAAAGATTGTGATCCTCTAATACACCAAACCAAAAACTTCCCCATATTCTCCTTTGACTACTCCCAACTTGAACCCTATATAAACCCTATACACTTTCCCAACTCCTCCTCACCAAAAGAGTTCTACTCATCATTTAGCCTAAGACAAATATAGAGGAGAGCTTGTGTAGGACGAAGATCATGATGAGCTCTAAGTTTCTTGTTGTGCTGCTTCTGGGTGCCCTAGTTTATTCCACTAATAGCGCTAGGGTACTTCTTGTTGGGAACGGGTCTCCCGAGGAGGAGAAATTTTTCTTGCCCAACCCTTTGTTTGGTGATGGCTTAGGTGGAGGGATTGGTGGCGGAATCGGTGTGGGGATAGGTGGTGGTGTTGGTATAGGTGGTGGTGTAGGTGGCGGTGTTGGTGTAGGCGGCGGGTTAGGTGGCGGTGTTGGTGGAGGAGACGGATACGGTGGCGGCGGAATAGGTGGTGGGATAGGTGGTGGTGTTGGTGGAGCCAGCGGGTTCGGTGGCGGCGGAATAGGCGGTGGATTTGGTGGCGGGATTGGTGGTGGAATACCTTGAGCTCAAAGATCAGTAGTAAGAAATAAAGAAGCATTTGTAGTAGTAATGCATGGATCATTAGAAATAATATTTTAAAATAATCTCCATAATGTTATATCTAACTTAGTCATCACTCGGTTTATCACTTGCGACATAATCTTGTTCGAGATTATATGCACCCAATTATTAAATCCATTTCGAACGCTTAGCTTATGTGTTATCATAATTCAACGTGTAATAATATATCAAACAAAAATTTAATTTATTCAGTAAACAAAGAATCAATTTTGGCCATGTCTTAATTAAACTCATGGGCTCAATTCAACAAATTTATATGATCCACAAACTAATGGGCTCAATGGGCCTCAAAAGAGAAAATGATGTTTTCTCAATCCGCTAATTCGCGTTCTCCCCGCTCCCGCTGAGGCTTTAAAAAAAAAAACTTGTGGATTTAGGATTACATAAGATAAGTCAATAAGGAACCTTGTGGATATCAATATGGTTTTAATATAAGCAACTTTGCATACTCATGATTTCATTCCAACTTATTATAATTGACAAAATTTAATGTTAATATATTGTTTGTTGTATTGTCTGTGGTTCTGCTGCATGTGCTCAGGACTCGGTTAATATATTGATTTTACTTCAACAAATATCTAAAATTTGAGTATTTTGGTTGAAGATATTGTATCTTTTAATATTTACTAAAATTTTTAAGTCAAATTCGAGCACACACAATCTTTCAACGGCGAAAAAATTGTTTCAGCATAATAAAACAGTGTTGTGTCTTCTAGTGTAGATTTATTGGTTACACTTGTTGATTTAATAAATATCTATTTGTATAATTTTTCCATAGTTCACGTTCTAATGGTTCTAGCAATCTCCCACGTTGCTCCCCCAAGATATTCCAATTTATTTTCCAGCCCTTAACAAAGGAGAGAGTCAAAATCGGATGATGCAAACGGCAGCGAAGCGAACCTCCTCCCCTCTTCGTTCAACTTATAACGCGCTCAAAAATGAAAAATCAACTTCGCGTGTTTTCTCTCTCCTAAAAAGCTAAATAATTTTTCTAGAAACCCTATTTTCTCTCTCTAGATTTTCCACTCCGGACACCGATCCCTTAGCTCGCCGTCGAATTCAGGTTATCCACTTCCTTCAGTTTATAACCGCCGCGGAATTAGAGCTCTCTTCTTCTCGTTTCTAATATATTAATTTGTGTTATTAGGAAGAGATCCAAAGAGAGGGTAACCGGCGATGCTCGGGGTTATACGTCGGCGTGTCGCCTCCGGTGGCTCCTCCGCCTCTCCCTCTTCGGTTCGCGTGCTGAAATATTACGACTAATTTATTTGGTTATTTTATCTGAGCTGGATTAATTTAAAGTTTGAATTCGGTTATTGATCAGTGAAATCTTATTTTGATTGGTAGATTTTGAGGCGCGCATCTCAGAGGCGATCCGCGCCTGGGCGAGCTTCCGCTTTGCTTGAGAAAGAGGTTGTCAACTTTTCTTGTGACGTTTTTGTCCTTGAATTTAGTTTTGTTTCTGCGGTTTTGATTTCATTTAATGTTAGGGAGTGATTAGTATGTTATTTGTCTGATGTATCTTGAGGCGCCTCACGGCGGTAAATGGAATGGGAATTGAAGGTTTTTTGGTTGCCTGTTTGTGTAATATGAGTGGTTTTATTGAGTTTTAATGTTATCTGAGCAGATTTTGGTTCAACCCAGAGGTATTTTGCATGCAAGGGCGTTCAGTCACCTTGTTGCCCCAGGTTGAAAATCTTCTCTTCGCCTTTTGATTGTGTTATGTGGCTTTGAATTTTTTTCCTGTCGGTGAAACTTCGCATTAGTTGAGCAAATGATTGATGGGCTTGTTCCGTGCTGTTGCTTGGTATTTCAGGTTCCTTTGCCAGTTCAAGGACTGTCAGGTGAGTGATTTGTACTTTCTTTATGTTTTTGAATGCTGTGTGATGCTATGTTTTAGGGGTTTTGACTCATAGATCAAAGGCTTCCGGCTGATATTCATGCTTCTACATCATGAATACAAATGTGACCGAGTTAATTGTTTACTGTTTGAAAGCATGCTCAATATTTTGGCTATTTTACACGTGGTTAAGTAATGTCTAGAGGTGCATAATGCAGACAAAGTAAACTTGTGTTCTGTTTCTGGCCTGGAGTTTTGTTGATACCGTAGTATGTCATCTTGAGACAGGCTTATTCCCCTCACTTTGTCATCTTGATGTGGGGATATCTTGTTAGATAGTGTAAATTGTAGGGGAATGGGGAAATGTAGTGATAGCCATAGGAAGAGCCTAAACCTACTTGATTGGAATTCAGTGTTGTCAATAGCGCGCTATAGCGGCGCTATAGCGGAAATCCGACCCACCCGCTATGCTTTTTTTCCCGCTATAGCGCGCTATAGCGGCGCAATAGCGGAAATAGCGGCCCGCTATGCCATTTTAAGGGGGTCGCCGCTATGCACCGCTATCCGCCATTGACTACCTTGGATTGGATATGGATAAGATAATTGAATGGATAGTTTGTTCGGAAATTTTCAATTTTCTGTTTGTATCATCTATCTTTTCAACTATGAATCTGCATGAAGCATACTGAAGGATCTAGAGGTTGGTTGGTTGATGAACTTCCAATCAGTTTGGGAATATTAGGATTTTGTATATTATCATGAAATCTGAAGTTCTGAACTATATTAGAACAATCGATGCTAATAATTGGAAAGGAAGGGTTTGATTTTACCTCTTACTTCTTTTGTTATGCAGAGATGTCATCACTAGTGGTAACCTCTGCTCCGTCCAGCAAATTTGGAGCAGGCCATTTTCTTCTGATGGTGCGAAACCCGGCTCATCATGTTTTGTGATTTTCAAAAGTTCTCCTTGGATAATCATTCATGCTTTAGGAGTGTTCTGTCCTTTTTTGTGATTCATTAATGATGGATTGATGTCACATCTTGGTCCTTGCCCCCTCTAGTATTTTTATGTGTAAACTGTAAAGTAGCTATGTTTCATTTTTTCTCTAATGATCTTTACTATGTTTCTGGTGTCAGCACTAGCAAGTAATTTTTTCCTTTGTTGCACGTCCTTATAATCAAAATTCCAACTCATGCTTATCCATATCTCCTTTGTGGAACAGGTGATCTAGTTGATGCAGTGGTGCCTTTTATGGGCGAATCTATTACTGATGGAACCCTTGCAACATTTTTGAAAAGTATTTTCCTCATCAATCTTTCATTTCGCTACTTCCTTTACTTGTTCTCTTCACATCACCGACTCTCTGAACGGCTTGTATTTTGCACGCAGAGCCTGGTGACAGAGTTGAAGTCGATGAACCCATTGCTCAGATTGAAACAGACAAGGTTTGCTGTTCTTCCACCTTTTCTGCTTTCTTCAGTTAGCAATGATAATTGAACTACGTGGTTATTTAACGTTCCTACTTTTGTAGGTGACAATTGATGTCACTAGTCCTGAAGCCGGGGTCATCAAAGAGGTAATCCATCTGATTGTCTATTTATCTCTCTTGTGTCAGTCAGATCGTTTTGTCCATGAGGATTATCTAATTTGACATATAATTGCTGAGCAGCTTGTCGCAAAGGAAGGCGACACTGTCGAGCCGGGTGTTAAAGTTGCTGTCATCTCAAAGTCTGGTGAAGGTGTAGAAGCTGCTCATGTTGCTCCATCTGAGACTGTTAGTCCCAAACCATCTGCTCCTGAAAAGAAAGAGGAGAAACCAAAGGCCAAAGTAGAAGCTGCTCCTTCCACAGAAAAGCCAAAGAAACCAGCACCAGCACCACCGCAACATAGACAGTCAGCAACAGAGCCCCAGCTTCCTCCCAAAGAAAGAGAGAGACGTGTAAGTATCAGAATTCTTTTAATCTTAGGTAACAAATATATGATTAGAATCTAAAGAATTATGAGATTACATTATTTCTCATATAGGTTCCTATGACGAGGCTCCGCAAGAGGGTTGCAACCAGATTGAAGGATTCACAGAACACCTTCGCCTTGCTGACAACATTCAATGAAGTTGATATGTGAGCATAATGTTCAAACTAAATATAAGCTCGTATCACACCTCATAATTGTCTTGAGCAATGCTGTGGCGTTTGTTGTTTGTATGGCTGTTTAGAATTGCTTTCTTTCAGTAAATGGGACAGATTCTGTGCATATTTTGCAATAAAAGTCTTTGATGTTTCTATTTCATCATTTCTGTGGTTTGTAGGACTAATTTGATGAAGCTTCGATCGGAATATAAGGATGCATTTCTTGAGAAGCATGGAGTTAAGCTTGGGCTTATGTCTGGATTTGTTAAGGTGGGATTAGAAAATCCTAGAAGGTTTTCTTGCATATCAGTTTATAAATACACACTTGCTAACATGAGTATATTTCTTCGTTTGGTCCATTCCTTGTATCTACAACACATCAGGCTGCTGTCAGTGGACTTCAGAACCAGCCCATCATTAATGCAGTCATTGATGGAGATGACATAATATACCGAGATTACATTGATATTAGCATTGCTGTGGGCACCCCAAAGGTATGTCCTCAAATGAGAAAATTTATCACTTCATCTTTAGATCATTTCGGAGGTTTATCGCATCTTGTTATGTCAAATTTGGATTGAGAAGTTTGTGCCATTAAAGCGTGATTGAGTTGATGGCCAAGTACCCAAAAATCCATCGCCTTTCAGTGTTAGCCTATTCAGTTTTCTTCCTTGAATAAGCATGGATAATGTTTGGTGCTCTTAATGCTTCAGATTGAATTGGATGGTCTCCAATTTTACGTCTTTATCCTTTTCTTGGCCGTAAAGAAGAATGGCTGAACTTGCACCTTTTTTTCTTTCAGGGCCTTGTGGTTCCAGTGATCCGCAATGCAGAAGGGATGAACTTTGCTCAAATAGAGAAGGAAATAAATACACTAGCCAAGAAAGCAGTTGATGGAACAATATCAATCGACGAGATGGCTGGAGGTTCATTTACAATATCAAATGGAGGTGTTTATGGAAGTCTCTTGAGCACGCCCATTATCAACCCTCCCCAGGTGCGGTGCTCAACCGAGAGAATGAGATTGATTGGATTTGTCAAACTTAAATTCTCTCTGACTGCAGCATATCAACTTAGTTTGCTTCGCTAACACTTGTGGTTTGTCCTTGTGTTTTTGACAGTCTGCTATCTTGGGAATGCACTCAATCGTGAGTCGTCCGATGGTTGTTGGGAAAGAGATTCTTCCGAGGCCTATGATGTACATTGCTCTAACCTATGACCACAGGCTGATTGATGGAAGAGAGGCAGTTTTCTTCCTCCGCCGCATCAAGGACGTCGTTGAAGACCCTAGGAGGTTGCTTCTCGACATCTGAGAGGTTGAAACAGCACCTCGGTTAAATTTTTTTCTGTTAAAACTTCATGGTCCTTGTACACCAATAAACGTGTTCAGTCTTTAAGGTTTGCAGGGCTCTGTTGACGAGCCCTTATATGAAGTTTTCTGGCTGCAGCCTGGTAAGTCAGAAACTGGAAGGGAAAGATTCTGGTGCACTGCTGTTTAGAAAGCTCTCATGTTTGGTTCTCTCGAAGTTAATATTCAGCCCAGGGGCTGGTTTCTAATTGATTCATTGCAGACGGATTCGTTTTATAACATCTCAGTTGCAACACTATGATTGTAGCCTTGTAGTTGAGTTATTTGTATTCGATACGGATTTCGGAGTGGAAATTCGTCCAGCGTGGAATGGGAATCAACTGCTAAGATTTCTAGAGGTACAAGTGAAGAAACATGTCTGGGAAAAATGTCTACCACCGACATACATTGACAAAAACGGATACCAAAGCAACCAGTCGGTTCTTTTGTGCTGGGTTGAAGCAATACACTGAAGCGACGTACACAGAAGCAATAACAGTAGGTTATTTCCAAGATCATTGACAGACATATGATACTGCTTGAAACAATCAACGACAAGGAGCTACGTACTTTAGCTCTCAAATATTCCTCTGCTGCAAATACAGCATCGCTTCCAATCGAAATCTTATCTTCCCCAGACCTCAAGTACTATGATGCAACTTCCAAGCTAGAGGAATACCCGAAAATGAAATTTTGGACATAAACATGCTTGTCATATTGGTTGCTCCATCTACCAGAAAGTTAAGTAATTTTGATGTACCATTTGCAGTTCCTGAAATTGAGATTGAGTTGTAGAGTTAAGTAACCACTGAACAAAGTACGACTATACCTTCCATTTGCATATGTGAATTCTTAGCGTCTAATACCCCCTCCAACTGTTAACGGCACAAAGACAATTTTCTGAAGTATATGTCTCAGCACTTGCAAAACACAACGGCAAAAAATTATGACAATGAGGCATCATTTCAGATCCTGGTCTATTGATCGTTGATTTTTTACGTTGTCCTAGTAATGACCAACAATGAACCTGCATTATTGGCAAATCGCCCAAAGGAAATAAGAAGTCCAGTGATATTCGGGAAGCTGACCTGATATCAATTTAAGAAGGTTAGTAGCGTACTATAAAAGGCAAAAGGAAGTTTAGTTGTTACATGTGTCCAGAGAATCAACAAACCTCATCAGCCCTGTCTATATAATATTGACCAGCAAGCTCAACTGGCTTGCCCAGATTCCTGACCTCCAAGGAAATCCCCTAACCACTGAGTACAATGAAACCGGACATGTAGCTGGCAAAATGACCAAGGAAAAGGTCAAGCTGATAGATAGACTACTTAATTGTGCAAGTAAAATATCTTGTTTAGTTTTCTCCCGACGGCAGGGAAGATCAAGTGTTCCGCGTTCAGTATATTGTTGTAACAAATCAGTCCCGAATGCAACAAAGTGAACAAACAAAGAAATTTATGATGAAAAGAACACCAACGAAACAAAGAGATTGATCACCCAGTTCGACGAGAACATCTACGTTCGTAGACTTACCAAGTCAAGAGAAACTTTCACTAATCTCACTTAGATCTTTACTTGATCTTTACAAAGGAAACTATCTTTCTAAATATCTAACTAGATATTTTGTGGAACTTGTGTGTAGATATTACAAGAGCAAGGAGAGGGGATATTTATAGGCAACTCAATGGAGGAGTAAAACAACCCATGACGAGTGCACTAATATTACGAACATCTTAATTTGAACTCAGGCTCTATACGTAACTTATATCAGCTAGCGTATGCACATAAGATGTGATATCTCGATCATCTCCAATTAGGAAATAACAAAATTGAAAAAAGAAAAAAGCAAAACTACAACAGCTCGCCGTTTCTATTTCCAAATAGCAAAAATAAAACAGAGAAGAAATCCGAAAACGAAGGGAACAAATTTAAACAGAAAAATTAAAAAAGAGCAGTAAAAGACGGTAATGCCTCTGGTTTGAAAGTCGAGCAGAGTAACCGCTACACAATTTTAATAACAAAAAGAAAAAAACATTTCATCGTTAAAATTGATTAATAATATAATATACATAAAAAGCTGAACCGGAGATGTAAATCAATATAAAATTAGAGAAGGGGTGCGTACCGGAGTCGGAGGAGGCGCGAACGGAGAGGTTTTAAACCAACAACGCTCCGGGAGAGTTGAAGTTTGACTTCATTTCTTGGGCTTTCCTTTCCTTTTATATGGATCCGCTCCGATTCGAATCTAGAAGCCCACGAGGTATTTGGGCCACCGTACTTTTTTTTTTTGAGAAATCCTAATCTATTACAAGGTGGGGGTTTGATCCCCTGATCTCTCCCCACCCATCCCAACCCGAATGCCACTGGACCATTTGGGCCACCGTACTTCCTACGTGTTGGAATCGATTAATTTTATGGTAGTCACTTCCCTTTTATTTAATATAGTGATTTTCCAACTTATCTTGAATCCGAATAATTTTTGTATATGAACTGAGATTCTTTGGCAAGATATTGTTTTCTAAAACAGTAGACAGTTTAAAAATGTTTTCACTGTAGACCAATAACCATATTATATTGCCAAAAGAATTTGAAGGGCGTTCCAAGATTAGGAAATGAAGAGTTCTTATTTGCGTATCCGACCTTTGATTGCCGGGATTATATAATATTCGGACATTAATACGCAAAAATTACCAAAGTGAGATGTCTCATTATTGATCATGAATTTTTTTTCAATTTTTTTTATAAATCACTAAAGTTATTTTTAGTAACCATTGAATCAGTCCATATTTAAAGGATCATGTAAATTCTCACTAAAAGAGACTAAAGAAGAGTGTCTTATTTTTATGAATATAGTTGATAAGAATTTAAAATATTTTGTTTTTCAGTATTGGCAAGTATTGACATTCCAAGTATGTCAATATTGGCATAGTTTTTGTGTTGACATTTATAATTTTTTTGGTGAATATGTATTAAATATTTTTGTTTGTCTTCGAAGATCTCTTGAACACTATTCTTCTTCTTTTGTTGGATTTTGAAATTTAATAGTAGAGTCATTGCAAGGACGAAAGTAGTTTTTGATTAGGGTGAAGGAAGCCGAGGTCATAGATGCTGAAAAAATATGAATTTTTGTCATCGACGGTGGCAAAAGATAGCAAAAGGAAGGAAGTAAAGTCTTTGTCAGCTAAATATAGCCCTACGTCGTTACTCTCCTAGAGCCGAGGTAGCGACACGACTTCTTCATCCACTAGAGACGACAACGAAGAGTACACCTGATTCTCTCCTCCCAGATCCAAGGTCAACCTCTCTCTTTCTCTTACTCTTTCCTCCCAGATCCACTGTCACCACCTCTCTCTCTCTCTCTTACATATGCTAATGTTGACATACAAATTATGTCAATATGACAGGCAAAAATATGTCAATATTGAAGAACAAAGTATACTAATGCAATCCACTATTTATTTTGTACCATTTGGAATTGAGGTTTACTCCAGACCTAATCCAGCCCTATAATTGGTATACTAATATTAATTACAAATCTAAAAATAAAAAATATAGATGTGAAAATTGTATAAATAGAATAAATCATTAAAAATATCACGTAATCTCTTAAATTATAATGATTATAAATTTTAATTTTAAAAAATTAACAAATCATATAGTAATCAAAGTTTATTTAATGATTATAGATTCTAAAAAAAGTATTTTGAAAAATAATAAATATTTATATCTTAGTGCTTCAATATTAATAATAAGGGTAAATTACATCTGACCCCCTCTAGTTTAGTGTATTTAACGCCGGCCACTTGTAATTTGCAAATCAATAAAATTGTCCCTCAGTTTGGACAATTTATACGATTCAGCCCCTCACATCCAAATTAGAATATTTCTCCGGCGAGGAGGTATGGGAAATGAAAAAAGTACCCCTTCACTTTTAACCCCTTTCCTCCTCCCTCTTCTTCGTTCTTCCTCCTCCTCGCTTCCTCGACCCTTTATCCTAGAAACCCCAATTAAGAGGCGGTTACTACTTCGGCATTGAAGATGCATTCTACAAATTGCCAAACCCATCATCAACATAACTTTTAGCCTCAGTAACTTTACTCCCCGGATTGACACCAACCGATTTGGGTTTGGACCCAAAATCTAGCAAAGAGCCAAACGGATCCTTGTTCCCACCATTGCCACCTGAACCCTTCATTGAGAACCCACCAAGACCAGAACTTTTTCACATTCCCATTACCACCGACATTACCATACCCTCGAATTCCACCACTTTGACCTGAGTTCCCTACCTTATGGAGCGAATCAACCACGTCCCCCATCGAATAGAGATAGCTAGTGCTCATCCTGCCACCTGGTGCGAGTCTAGTATCCTTCAAAGAAGCATTGGCACTACTGCTTTTCCCTCCAAGGGAAGCTGGGTAGAGCCGACTATATCGTCAAACAGGTTGGGGTCCTTCCCCATGATACCGATCCTAGAGGAGGATGGGGTAGTGCCCCAGCTCTTCTCGAAGAGGTCATCAACCATGGTGTAGGCCTGCCTAGCTCGATCTTCGATGGGGCGGGCTGGTGGGTCCACGCTGGCTTGTTGGACTATCACGTGGGTCTGGGCTGGGATGCGGTCATCTTTAAGGAGGATGAGAAAATTTGGGTCTTTTGGTCATTTATGCATCTGGGTCGCCCGGATCCGATACCCAGATCGAAGTCAAAAGATCCTCTTTTGCCGTAGCTAGAGTTTATTTTTTGGTTTCGTGGTTTCTTTGATCTTAAGTTTTTGCTGGATTTTGATTGTTCTTTTTTCTTCCTCATGTTGTTGTCGAGGTCAAATAAAGTTGATAGGTAAGGGATTTTGATTTTGTTTTGTTAATATGAACTAGGTTTGTTTTGTTTGTTTGGTTTTCTATATGGGACCAAAGGGAGGAGGAGGAAGAAGAAGAGGGAGGAGGAAAGGGGTTAGAAGTGAAGGGAGTATTTTTGTCATTTCTCCTACCTCTTCGCTGGAGAAATACTCCGATTCTAACGTGAGGGACTGAATTATATAAATTGTCTAAACTGAGGGGTGAGGATGTTTAATCAATATCCAAGTAAACATGTATCAATTTGCAAGTTAACGAGTACCAATATTCAAGTAAACAAATACCAATATCCAAGTACATAAATGCCAATATCATGAAAGTTAAAGCATTGGAAATTCAAGATCACCCTCGTTGTCTTCTACATCATCTATAGCATTGGCATAAAAAAAGTTGGATTTAACAGATAAAATTAAATAAAAAATGAAAAAGAGGCATAAAGAGTTTACCTAGAAGAACTTGGAGTTATAGTGAGGACAGGACCTCGGGGAAGCTTCTTAGCCTTTGCACAGTTGGATGTGGGGCTCGCTCTTGCATCACAGACCATCATTTCGATTTAGAGGGGGCGATCGATAGTTATTTCAAGAAAATCAGGCTAACTTTCAACCTTTTTAAGTACGTCCTTGTTTCATCTCAAAGAATATTTAGAAAGAATTAATTTTTGTAATTAGAATAAATTTTTTAAAAGATTGTAAAAGATATGTAGAGATATAAAATGGTGGGAAAAAACATAATTTCCTTTAAAATTTAAAATGTTGATAATTAAAAAAATAGATAATTAGAAAAAATAATTAAATACTTATTTTCTAATACTAATTATATCTTCGAACATTAATGACTCATATATATGAAATTTAAAGAAAAATTACTGAATTCAGTCTATAAAATTAGAAAGAAAAAATTGCTACACTATACCTCTTATATTCCTTAATTTAAAACTAAACAAGGTTTTAATAAGTAATTCCAAGCGTGCATCTCTTCAATTCCCATGCAACACATATCCAATTCTGCTTTGGTTCCCACAACTCCACAAGGTATAGTTCTTTGATTGATCCCCAAGTTTTGAAAAGCAATGCACGAATAATAATAAACAAACACAACACAACAGGCTTCGAATGACGTCCAAAATACTACTCGACTCCGACTTATGGTTTAAAAGAAGAAACGATTGTACTTATAATTGGACACAAACATTTATCAATTCCAATTGGCCCCTCCTCCTCCCAAAATGATTAATCTCTTGTTCATGCTGGTTTTTTCAGAAATGGGCCTGATTATGGGCCTTCTATTTAGGACTCCTCTAAGAAAGCTGATCATCATTGGGATAGATCTTTCCAAGCGAGGGAGAGGTCCCTTGGTTGCTAAAACGGTGGCCGCGACTCTGCTCGTTGTGTTTGGCTCAGTTATATACGGTGTCGTTCAAATCCAGAATCGGTCGATTGAAGCTGGCATCCTGAATCCGACCGACCAGGTTCTTATGGCAGAAAGACTCCTAGAGGCATCTCTTATGGGTAATAATTTTTGGGAAAAGAATTTTTAAGTACCCTGTGGTTTGCAAAAAAATCACTTTAGTACCCTGTGGTAAAGAACCCTTAATTCGAGTCATACCTCACCAATTTTTCATCATTTTGATCCTAAAATTACGATATTGCCCCTCCCTGAATCAGAATCTAACCAAACCCAATTCAACCGGACCGGACCTATATTCAATTTAACCCAATGGGGCGTAGAAAATAAAATATGACTCGGATTGAGCTGAAATTTTACAAGAAAAATTCTAAAAATAAGTAGGACATACGGAAAAATTTTCAAAAATTTTAGAGGCCCAAAAGTATTTTTTTTTCAAAGTACTGAAACTTCGTAAAATCATATAAAATAGAAAATACATCCAATTAAGTTAAAACTTGTCCTATTGAGAAGAATCCTAAAAATACATATGATTTAAGAAATACATTTTAGGAATTTTAGAGGCACAAAAGTATTTCTTTTATTTTTTGAAGTGCTAAAAATTCGTAAAATTGTATAAAATAGAAAATACATCCAATTGAGTTGAAACTTGTCCCATGAAACTTTAAGAACCTCCAATAAATTTAGGAACTAAAATGTATCCCTAGGACAAGTTTCAACTTAATTGGATGTATTTTCTATTTTATGTGATTTTACGAAATTTAGCATTTTGAGAAATAAAAAAAATACTTCCAGGTCTCTAAAATTCTTGAAATTTTTTCTGTAATTCATGTGTATTTTTAGGATGGTTCTTGTAAAAGTTTAGCTCAATCCGAGTCATATTTTATTTTCTACGCCCTATTGGATTAAATTAAATATAGGTCCGGTCCGGTTGAATTGGGTTTGGTTAGGTTCTGATTTAGGGAGGGGTAGTATCGTAATTTGGGACCAAAGTGATGGATAATTGGTGAGGTATGACTCGAATTAAGGGTTCTTTACCACAAGGTACTAAAGTGATTTTTTTGCAAACCACAGGGTACTTAAAGATTCTTTTCCCATAATTCTTTATTATAATTTGCATCCAATTCAAAATTTTAATATAATTTACATGACAAGGGTGAAGGTGTGGACTTATGTTCTAGCAGTATTATCGGGTACTCTATGGTGACTCAATTTCGTACACAATATGAAAGAATTCCATCCTTAGCATAAATGCACATAATATTACTATTACTAAAATTTTAACAATGTTTTTCAAATAAAACTCATCGAATTAAATTAATACGAGACTTTGACTCCGCCAACTTACCATGATATAGGAGTTAGCGAGCAAATAATTGATTAAATTTTTTACACTTCTAAACACACCCACGAAATCTGATTACGATTCGTAATCTCAACATTCTTCTTTCCCTTTGTTTTTCTTCATTTCATTCTTATGCTATAATCATCTTAATTCCAACATCAATCAACTAATTGGTTATTGGCTAAATAGTTACTCTGATTGACATTTGATAAAAAAAAATGTGCAACCGCAGGTTTTTCAATATTTTTGGCGATAATTGCGGACAGGCTACATTATTACATTAAAGAGCTCCAGTCGGTCAGGCAGGAGCTGAAAATGGTAAAAGAATCCTACGAGGATGGCGAGAACAGAAGAGACTTGAGAAAGGAACAGTAACATGAAGCAACACCTAGCTCATACCACAAGCTAGGAATTCCAAAAGAGGATGGAAAACTTTAGTAACTTTGTTCCTCAAAATTAATGTTGATGTACAAATACCATTGACCAGAATTCAAATCAAGCCCTATTTTATGTTATTCACTCTCGCGAAAGCGTGGGCTTGTTGAATGATAATTATTATGATCTCAACGTAATATTTATAAATAAAAATGAATAATGAATAAATAAATACTTAAATCGACTAGAAAAAATTATTTTAACTTGAGCTATATATTTTAAGTCATAGCTATTGAGAATGAAATAGTTTTATTTTTTATTTTTTTACCCAACTCAAATATTTGATCAGTCGACTTAAAAAGTGTGTTGGGTTTGTTTCTCATATATGCGCTGTGACCAACTTATAAAAAAAAACTGTGACAATAGCGAAGAAGTTATGCTTGATTATGCTCTTTGTGTAATTATTTATTCGAGTTAATGTTACATTTGTACCTACAAGAAGTAGGCCTGCACAATTGGTATTTCAAAACCATCGTTTTCGGCATGGCAATAGGCCAAATAATATGACAATTTAAAATGCACCTCACCGAAATGGATCCAAATGGATGATCTAAATTATATGAACAAAAAATGAACCATGTGCAATTTTTTTTTTGTATTTTCTCATTTTTATTAAAAAATAAAAATAAAATAATATGATTACTTTCAAAATAAATATTACAGTTTTGAACAAGTATCGTGATTCACCGTGACTACTATAAATTAGCCTAGAAACAGACGCCATTGTTATTTGGGGAAATTTGGGTAATAAAGTGTCTGGTTAGTAAAATGCGAAAAAGATGGAACCCGAACCCTCCTTCTCTCTCTCGCCCCCACCCCATTCCCCTCACTCACCCCCACAACCCAAACTGACAGACTTGAAACAACAACCACCACACCCCTCCACAGCCATCAATACACTACCAAATACCCCCTCACTACCCCTTCGCCGTCGACTACAACATAACCACTGACCCAAAATTCCACAAACCAGCTACCCATGTCGATCATACACCACGCCACAACCCCCAATTCTTCACCTTTATCTCCTCTACCCCACCTATCCCTAACAACCAAAACAACCCGACACCCCCAGACAAGGAATGAGGGCTCCCCTGACGCCCATCTTTCAACAACCTAAGGAAGATTGGTTGGCAATGGGAGTTGCCACTATAAACCTGACCACAGATCCGACAAAACCCAGATCCATTTGACAGAGCATGCCATAAAATAGCTGGAAGAGCCATAGAGGAAGACGCTACAATCGAATCGAGTAGCTATCATACCCAAAAACTATAATACAACTGGTCGATTTGCCCCCACAATCATTTTCAGGTATATTTTAATTCGGACAATAGACTATGCCTGTGCTTTGAATAATGGTTCGTGGTTGTATCAGGGTCATTATATTATAGTCAAGGCATGGGAGTCAAGCTTCAAGCTGTTGAAGAAGGCAGTCTCGTCAATAGTAGTTTGGGTTCACTTTCCCGAACTACCTATCCACAACTACAATAACGACTTACTATGGGTTATTGCTACCACATTAGGCAAACCACTCAATATCGACCCCAATACTGCATCAATAGTGTGAGGTCTTTTTACCCGAGTCTGTGTAGAAGTAGATTTAACTAAACTTCTGATTAGGGTAGTTTCAATCAAAAGAGAAGACCAAAGGGTTGAGTATAAAAGTCTCCACACTATATACTTTGGGTGCAAATGCTACGGTCACCTCTATGAGAAATGCCCATTCAGGCATCGGAAATAAAATGTCCCTCCTCCGTAGAAGGAGGCTGTAGCTCCACAAGAGAGTCAAGAAAACCCTAGGCATGCGGTTGGTGAAAACCCTTCATGTCAAGATCCCAATATCCAAGGAGAGAGCCTAGGCTCTTGGATAATTGTTACTAGAAAGAGCAAAATAACAAGACCAGCTTTTCCAAGTCATCAGACAGTGACCAGAAGTAGATATGGAGTTCTTTTCTCGCCAAAGGAGAGTTTGGTAAAGAGTGGACCAGAGCAGGACCGAGAATCATGCCCACCCACGAGCTAAAGAACAAGCCTAATACCTCATAAAAAATGGCCCCTACCAGAAACCACAAGCCTTCTAAACCCAGCCCACCAAAAGAACTCTTACCTATAACCCAACAGAAACAAAATTCCTCAGCAGCCAAAAAAGATCAAGGAACTTAGACTCTATATTCTTTACCAAACTCATCAAAGACATCACCCGATACAACCAAGATAAGGAAAACTAGTGCCCTACCAAATACTACCAACTCAATATACCAAAAGCCCCAATGCCCACCCATACTCCCCACCTTATCACCATCTCCATTACCATCCACTCGTAATACTACACCAACTAATACAAGAAGCCAATCTCAATGTTCTTCCAGACACCTTAGACCCCCATCCCCTTCCCCAAACCAAAAGCTATGAAGGGACTAGATGATAATAAAACCCCTTCCAAAAAGCTTCACTCAAAGCAAACCAGTAAAAAGGTTGACACAATAGACTTGGCCCAGGGGGCCATAGCCTAAACCCCTCCACCCAGACAAATCACTAGCCCTATTTCTCTCTTCTTAGGAAGAGGCTACCTATCCCAGTTTAAGCATCGTCAAGTCAGCACCCAATGGAGCTTAAAACCTTTATTTAGAACTATTGTAGAGCATAAAAACTAGAATTCCTTCATGCATTAAAGTTCCTCATTTGTACTCACGGGGTGAACCTGGTGACACTAGTAGAAAGACTAATAAGTGGAGCCTTGGCAGACCTAGTTTGTAGGAAGATTGGATTGTCAGCTCATCGCGTAGAAGCTAATGGCAAAAGAGGGGGGAATTTGGTTATTATGGTCCCCAGAAGTATCAATCACAGTCTTGAAGGAGACAGCTAAATTTCTTCATGTTGAAATCTTTTTCTAAAATCAAGCTCCTATGCTAGTAACTATGATGTATGCACTCTCCCTAGTAATAGGTCATGAAGAGTATTGGAACATAATTGCTCGCTTTTCCCTAAGAACTCGACACCATGGCTAATTACATGGAATTTCAATGCAATAATAAGTTTAGAGGAAAGAAAAGGAGGATCAGGGAGACTCAATATACAAGATATGAGGTTTAGTAATTAGATCAACAACAAAGGGCTGATTAACTTGGGCTTTGTGGGCTCGCCATTCACCTGGTCTCATAGCATCAGCAATAATGGACGTATGTCAAAGAGGCTAGACAAAGCCTTGTGCAATGAAGAGTGGTGCTTGCGATGTACAGAAGGTAAGGTCCACCATTTGGCCCACTATGAATCCAGCCACAACCTGCTATTGATCTATTTTTCAGATAAAGATATTGGAAATAAAAGGAAAAGACCATTAAGATTTCAAGTCGTGTAATTTTCTCACTCATCATTTTTCACGGTGATCTAAAACAACTGGGAGAATGGGATATACATTACGGAAGTTTTGGATAACCTCAGAAAGAAGCTGGAAGAATGGAAAATCTCAACCTTTGGAAGAATTGAAGTAACGAAGAAGCAGATATTAGTGAGAATGAGGGGTCTTCAAGTAGCCATTTAGAAGTGGCCCAATAAAGGTTTGCTCGCACTGTATGAGAAGCTCCAAAACGAGTTGGATCAAAGCTGGAATAGGAGGAGTTACTTTTTTTTTTTTGGTGAAAAAGGAGGGCAAAGCCCTAATCAAATAGCATAATGGCCAGTTACAACCTACTTAGTGCGGACCCCCTCTCGGCCTCTTGTGAGGTTGCGACCGCCGGCCTCGTTAAACCCCTATCACACAAAACCTCGTGGGATAAAAGCTGCAATAGGGGAAGAGTACCTCGGGAGATCGAAATCTCCCTTGACGTTTGGGATATCGCTAAATTGGGTCTCGCACCGTCATCTAACACATTAACCCTTCCCACTTGTGCCCCTCTACTAGTGTTCTCATTCAAATTTGCTAACAGCTGAGAATCTTTCCTATAAGCAGTGCTAACCTGGCGTGGGAGTCCACTATCCCCAATATCCTCTAACATGACTGTTTTAATTGCTAAAGGAGCTTCCTGTAATCTGTGACAGCCAATTGGTTCCTCGAACCCCATATTCGCCAACTTATCTGCACATTGATTTGCTTCCCGATAAGTATGAAGAACGCTCATCCTATGGAATCCTTTCAGTTCACTAAGGATCCTTACCAGGATGGGATTTGATCCCTTGCCACTGTTGATCATATCTTTAACCACCATAGAATCAACTTCAATAATTAGCTGTTGTATCCTTTTCTCCTTAGCCATTTGTACCCCGTAGAGTACTCCCCATAGCTCGGCGTTGACACTCGAACAACTCCCTACATTCGCTACATATCCTCCTATCCAGAACCCATTATGATCTCTTAGAATGCCTCTAGCAGTAGCGCGACATAACGAGGATCGCATTGCTCCATCCGAATTCAATTTAACCCATCCTTTTGGCGGTCTCTCCCATCCAAGTAAATAATTTTCTCTCTTTGCTGTAGGCTGCATTCTTGCTCTGGTTTCACATATCGTAGAGATGTCCATGTACTTCCGTTTTATTGCATTAAACTGATCCGTAGGCCGACATTCCCCCTCCTTCCAAACGTCATGGTTCCTCCAATTCCATATACTGTTAAGCGCAAGAATGAAAACAGATAACCAGTGTTCTGTCCCATTTAGATTGCTATCTATCCACTCCGTCAGATTCTTAGTAAAGAAACTGCCATCCGCAAAGCCTTCTTCCCGTAGTAACTTGGTCCAAAGGCGAGAGACTTTCGAACAATCTCTTAAAGCATGTAGCATGGTTTCTACCCCATTATTGCAACAAGGGCAGTTATCCTCCATGGACATATGACGCCTTTTCCTTACCATGTTAGTTAGTAGGCGGCCGTGTCCAGCCAACCAAACTACGCGTTTCATCCTTTGAGGACCGCTCCAATTCCATAGCTTCATCCATGGCCTATTATTATCTCCCCTCCCATGATTCTGTAGAAGGTCGTAAGCAGACCGGGTAGAAAAAAGACCATCCATAGTTGCGCCCCAACAGATTCTGTCCGGAACTCCATTCAAGTCAGGAACTAAATATCCTGCAATCTGTAATACAATAGGAGATGCAACGTAAGGAACAATATCCTCCCAGTTCCATGCTCCTTCCTGAGACACCAAATCACAGACACACTCATCAATTCTCTCAAAAGGAATTGGTTGCGTACAATGCTCAATGAGTGGCCCGATGTTGCCCAACCATGCATCCTTCCAAAACCTCACAGACCTCCCATTTCCTACCATCCATTTTGTGCCAAGAAGCATAGTAGGCCAGATAGCAACTAAAGCTTTCCATAAAGGTGAGCTATTTGGTTTAGCCACTACTTCCGGGATAATCTGATCATGCTTAATGTATTTACTCCAGAGAACTTGTGACCATAAAGCTGATCTGTCCGTGAGTAAGGCCCAAGTCAATTTCATGAGTAGAGCAGCATTTTGGACATTTCTACCATTATAAGACGATGGAGGAGTTACTTTGGTTGCAAAAATCAAGAGAAAAGTGGATAGTGGATGGAGATAGAAACTCAAGATTTTTCCACATTTCTACCATTATAAGACGATGGAGGAATATAGTAGAAAGTCTAAAATACGATGATGGCAGCTGAGTTGCAGAACTATTACAGCTAGAAAACATGGCTAAAAGGTTCTTTTCAAACCTGTATAAAGAGGATGAGCCTCCTCACCCATCCTCCTTTCTGAAATGCCTCTTCTGCTCGTAGATTCCACTTGAGAGGAAGGCAGCTTCCAAGAGTATAACCTTGAAGGAAGTCCATAAAGCTTTGTTCAACATGGCACCACTCAAAGCACCAAGCCTAGATGGTTTCTAAATAGTCTTTTTTTAGAAGTACTAGAGTGTGGTCATGCAGTCCCTGTTTGAATTCATCATAACTATTTTTGAGTCTGACGTGGTCTTCCCTAGCCTAAACCAAACCCTCTTAGCCCTAGCCCTAAAGATTAATCCATCATAAACTATCCTATAATTTCAACTGATTAGTCTTTGCAATGTAGCCTACAAAATCTTAACCAAAATCCTTGTAGCCAGAATACAACCCAAACTCCCAGACCTTATATCCCCGGCCCAAGGAAGCTTTGCCCTGGGTCAACAGATTTTTGACAATTATTATTTTGCAGGAAATAATCTATTAGATAAGATACTAGTAGAGAGCAAAGGGATAGATGGTAGTAAAATTAGATCTGGAGAAGGCTTATGATAGGCTTAGTTGGTACTTTATTGCGGACACACTAGAGGAGGTGGATCTACCCTCCAAACTCTATCGAATCATCATGTCTTATATTGAAGGTTGCTCAATGAGAGTATATTAGAATAGGGAGATGATTGAGAAATTCACACCCACCAAAGGACTGCGACAGGGTGACTCATTTTCACCATACCTCTTTGTACTGTGCGTAGAGAGATTTGCCCAATGGATAGAAATTTCAGCAAGGAAAAATGAGTGGAGGCCAATTTACATTACCAGGAAGACACCCAAGATCTCCCACTTATTCTTTGCGAATGACATAGTACTCTTTATGGAAGCATCCTCTTATCAAGCAAATCTAATTAAAAAAAATTGGTGGAGTTTTACCAAGCTTCTAGGCAAAAAGTAAGCAACACCAAATCTCAGGTTTTCTTTTCAGCTAATATGCGCAAAGAGACCAGAATCTAGCTTAACAACTATCTTGACATTAAAGGTACAACCGACCTAGGAAAGTACCTTGAAATCCTGACTCTCCATGCTAGAGTAGTTAAGAACACATTCCAATACCTCTTGGACAAAGCTCAAGCTAAACTAGCTGGTTAGAAGGCTAATTAGCTATTGATGGCTGGGCAGATTATCTTAGCAAGATTAGTACTATCCTCCCTTCCTTTTTACGCAATGCAAACCATCCATCTGTCGAAAAGAATTTGTGCCAGTCTCGACGAATTCAGTTGAGACTTTATCTGGGGAAACAATTTGGAGAAGAGGAAGATGCACCTTGTGAATTGGGAGGAAGTATATAAACCAAAGGTGTTGGGGGGTTTAGGATTATGCAACACTTCCCATGCAAACACAACCCTTATAGCCAAGCTCATGTGACATTTTGAAACTCAACCAAGTTCTACTTGGGCCTAGATTTTACAGGCTAAGTACATAAAATAGAATTCTCTTCTGATGTCTTAAAAGAGCATGCCAAGAAATTCAGCAATCTAGGCAGGAATGGTGAAAGTAAAGAGGTTCTTCAAGAAAGACCTACAAAAAGTATTGGGAGATAGCTCAATAGTGGATTTTTGGCAAGACAAATAGATTTTGGGCGAAAAGGCCTTATCCAACAAAGTCTTTAATATCCCCACTCACTATTTAGGAAAGATAGTTAGGGACTACTAGGACGAGTCTCTAGGTTAGAAATAGGAGGCAATAGAGAATTTTCTCCTTAAGATATGGAAACAATGACTTACAGCCATAGTTGTTAATGCACAGGGTCAGTCAAAAGACTCACTATCTTGGAGACACTCTACCTCTGGAGAGTTCATTTCAAAATTAGCCTACCTAGCCCTCATCGAAGAACCCCCTTTAAGACAACCCGACTCTAATATATGGTATCTAATATGGAAGGTAAAAGTACTGGAGAGAATTATAGTATTTCTTTGGACCTGTTTGAAGGGCCGCCTCTTAACAAATAAGGAATGCTATAAAAGAAAGTTGAGCCCAAATCCATACTGCTCATTTTGTAGTTTCAAGGGAACCTTGCTACGAAAAGGATAGAGTTCACAACCTTACCTTAGAATACAGTTTTTGCAATAGTATACTGGTGGGCATAGAAGTGGAGGAACCACCTTGCATTCAATGCACATGCCTTTGTAGAAGATAAGAAGGTCTTTATAGTTGGCCAAGCTATTGAATTCAACAAAGTATGGAAGAGCTTGATGTTGAAGGATAATGAGACCAGCCTAGAAAAAAGAAAATCATGGACCCCTCCCACCGGGGGCTTCAAAATGAACACAGATGGGTACTCGAAGGGAAACCCCAGACCAACAGGATGCAGAGGCATATCAAAGGAATACAGCCAAGAAGTAGGTTACTACAATGTGATTTGAGCAAAAATGTGGGCACTATTACAAGGCCTCTAGATTGCAGTAGAAGGCTAATTTAGCCTCCTAGTAGTCAAGTTGGACTCTCAGGTGACTATTAAATATCTAGCCGAGGGCGTGGATAAGGGTAACCCTATTGCACTACTGGTGAGCAAATGTAGGGACCTCATTTGCCTTCACAAGCATGTCGAAGTCATATTCTATCCTAGAGAATGTAATGAAGTAGCAAATTGGTTGGCAAATTTTGCTTTTAAATACCTGATAGGATGCAATATCCTAGAGCTTCCACTAGCTAGGTATGTTCCTCTTATGGAGGTGGACTAGTTAATTGTAGTACCTCAATGAAAGAGTGCCTAGCCACTCACCATTCCAATAACAAAAAAGAGAAATAGATGCCATTCGCATTTCCTAAGTAGGTATTTCACTAACCCAATTTGTTTCTTTTGATTGTCGTTTCTTTGCGCACTTTAACCAAACAACCTTCCAACACAAGAAGACAACAACAATATTAAAAATGTATAAAAAAGACATAACTTAAGCCTAACTTTGTTTAAAATCTGCATCTGGTTCCCAGTTGTTTCACTACCCAAAAAAATTGGCTCCTTTCTTTTTCATGCCTCGGGAAGTGGACCACCACCAGAAACACTACTTCCCACCTGACTTGAAGTGTTAAGCATGCTGCCAAAGCTAGATAAATTTGATAACCAAGTTGACCTGACTATAAAAGTCATCTATTTTTCTTTTAATTTTAAAATCAAAACTATATGAGAAAAATAACACGTTAGAAAGAACAAGCGAGTTAAATAAATTTATAAATGTAGATAATCTACCCACTTATTCAATACAATGTGAGAGTAAAATCACTTATATCCATGATATATACATGTCTCGGATAATCCGAGATATATTTACGTGAGCAATCTACTCAGTGACAACAATTATAAAGAATGAGTCACTAATATAGCAAACGTCGTTTATGCAACATACAAGTTTTGATTCGTGGATGGAACTATATGTTGTCCAAAAATGACATCAAGTGATCATTCACTATGGTTGCAATTAGGGTGAGCATTTCGGATAATCTAAATCTGAATATCCGAATTTGCCATTATACGAAATATCCAAAATTATACTTTTTCTATCTGAATCTAAATCCGAATAAGAAATTATCCAAAATATTAAATACAAATTATTTCGGATTCAGATTCAGATAATCCGAATTATCCAAATTTTAAAAATAGATGACTGGTCATCCGAATGGGTCCATTTTAAGCACAAAATAGTCATCCTATCATCCAAATTAAATAGAGGTAAAGTGGATAAATCATCTTGTGAAAGTCGGTCAATTGCCAACACAGGTTCAACATGTAAAACTATTACTTCTTTCTTCCAAGAACAATAACCAATACCTTCATACCAACATTTAAGTTCCCTCCATTAGAAAACATGGTTAACAGCCGATACAAATCCAAAAATCATATCTAAGAAACAAACGAATAAACTAAGACAAATCGACAATTATACCATTTGAATTAAGCTGAGATGACCAGATTCGTGGTTGGCGAAGAAAACCCAAATGCTAGAGGGCGGAGGCAAGAGCAATTTGGAAATAAATTTTTTAGGGTTTGTGTTCTTCATTATTTTAGACTAATGACAACTGCGACTTCAATTTTATTATAGTTTTTTCTTTCCCTTTAATGGGCTTTTACTTCAATTTTATTTAAGGTTATGGGCTTCATGGTTGTACGTTTGGAAGTTCTTCTTTCCCTACTCATGCTCTCGGTTTATTACACTTAGCTCAGGGGCTTTGTTGGATGAAGTATAAGCCATTAATCTGCTGTCGAGTTTATGTGCGAAAAGTGCATGAGTAATTTTTCAATGCAATTTTCTACCAGGAGGGAGAAAGAGCAATTGAAGTCTTTTTCATGGGCTTGGATGAGACTTTTGGAGTTATCAAGACATAGATCTTGAGCATGACACTATGACATTATCCTTCAACATCAGAATTGCCTATCATCTTATAGCAAAGGACAATCAATAATGCAATCTGTTCCAAACACAGCAGACCAACCATAAAGGAACAACTTTTTAGGTCCACGCTGAGAAGGACAATTCACAATGGGGGATGGTCTAAGGGGAGAAGTCATACTATAAACATTGTGGGAAGTGCAACCATGTGGAAGACCAATGTTTTTGAATCATTAGTTACCCATCAGACTAGATCAATCATGGATAAACAAATTTAAAGCAATGGAAGTTGTAGATGATGGGAGGATCATGACTGAAGGTGGCTCACGCGATCAATAATTCTAGCCTGATGCTAGGACTGAGTAAGGAGCAATATGCAAATCTCTTGAAGTTTATTGGGATAGAAGGAGATATAAGTAAGGCACAGTCTTTCATACCTACTATGCACATAGATATTAAGACTCTTTATACGAGTGATTAGATTACTGACTCTAGAGTATCCAAACATATCGTATTAGATATAATTATATTCCAAGGTAAAGTAAAAAATTGATGTCCCATTTACTAGTTAAAATCTCAAATGGTGATAATGTCTCAGTCTATGGGATTGACAAAATGAAGTTGACTCATGCTATTACACTGAATCTGTCCTTTATATTTCTTAATTTAAGTGCAATTTACTCTCTGTAAGTCATATGACATATGATCATAACTTTACCTTCACTTTTAGTTGGGATAATTATTTTGTATAGAGCTTACCAACGAGAAATTTGATTGGTCTGGGTAGGCAAGTAATAGAATGTACCTCTTCAACTTGGTACAAGATAAAGGGATAATAATATTAGTATAGAGGTGGGATGAAGCTCATGTATGGCATCAACGACTGGGGTACCATCTCATGAGAAAATGACTCATTTATCTTTTCTTGGTAATGAAATAAAGGATATGAATGTATTGCATTGTGATTCATATTTATGTACAAAGTAGAAAAACACATATTTTTCTGATTAGTTTAATAAAAACTCTTGTATGTTTTGAGATGATACATTATAATGTGTGAGATCTACATCATGTTACTTTATGACAAAGGCATGATATTTTTTCATAATCGTGGATGATTACAATAGTCATATAGGTGTATTACATGCAAGGTAGCTTATTAAAAAAGTTTCATATCATGATTAAGACACAATTTAGGACAAAAATTAAGACCATAAATAATAACAATGGCATAAAATTTAAACCTAAAAATATGATGCAATTTTATGCCAAAAATGGAATTATTTTGCACACTTCTTATGTCTACACACCATAGCAGAATGGTATCATTGAACACAAGCACAACACATATTCGACACCATACATGCCTTGCATTTTTAGATGAGCCTATCAGTTAAGTTTTGGGGTGAATGTGTTTTGATAGCGGTGTACCTTATTAATCAACTCCCATCTATGATACTCTAACATAAAACTCATGATATTATTTTCAAAAAATCATCAAACTATGATCATTTATAGAGTTTTGAGTGTCTTTTTATGCAGACAAGTAAACTTCAAAAAAGTTTGGTGAAAGGAGGACAAGGTGTATATTTTTAAAACTATCTCTTAAGATAAGAGAGATATTGCGTCTATGAATTGATAATGAGAGATGTCTTGGTGAGTCAAGATGTGGTATTCTATAAAGATCAACTCATTCTCCTATGTTTTTTCAAACAAAATAATGTAAGAAGACTCATGACCAACTATGATTATTAGTAAAGAGAATATTGAGGCAATAGTGGATGACATAGAGACTATTTAGTGTGCTAGGAATGATATTGAGATCTCAACATCCTAAGAAGTGGTACCTCCTAATCCCATCAGTGTTCCTGAGGTAATAAATCCTACTAGAGAAGAGGTAATTCTGTTACAACTATAGCAAAGCTAGAAATTGCCAACACACTTGGAAGATTTTAAACTTATATTATCACACTCTATTATATTATTTGAGTCAATCTTGTATTTAAGCAACTCTATGGTACATCCTTTATCCCACTTTGTCAGTTATGATCATTTTTCTAAATCACATTAGATCCTCCTTACAACCATCTCCTCCCATACAAAATCAAAAAGTTTCTATAAAACTGTCAAGCATGAATACTAGTATAAAGCAATGCAAAAGAAAATAAAAGCATTGGAGTCTAATGAGACATAGACAATTCAAGAACTACCAAAAAAGAAGTAGGTAGTGGACTCTAAATGGGTCTATAAATTCAAGTTTAATTCTCATAGTAGTATTTGAGAGCTACAAGGCGAGGTCATTGCATTAGATTTTACTCAAATTGAGTGTATTGATTTTTATTAGATGTATACATATGTGACAAAGCTGATAACCTTGCGATATTTTTTTTATTGTTGTTGTAAAAAAGAATTGGATAATTCATTAGTTAGACATGAATAATGCTTACTTTATGGAAATCTTTAGAAAGAAGATTATCTAAAAATTCTATAGAGTTTTTACAAGGATGGAGATAGGGATGGAGATATGCGTGTATTCAAGTTGCATAAGTCCCTTTATGAATTGTGCCAGGCTTTTCGCACACTTAATCTATAATTGCCTTATTTAACAAGAAATAATTTGTCATTATTTATCTGTGGAAGCTAAATATCTTTCTATGGCATTTACTATTAATAAAGTCATATTTTTACGTTGGTTGTTACGTGACTTGGGTCTACCACACTCGTCTGTCACACTGTTATATTATGATAATCAAGCTTCTCTGCACATTATGATAAACTCAATTTTTCACTAACGTACTAAATATGTTAAAATAGACTGTTATTTTATTTGAGAGTGCATTCATTCTGGAGAGATTGTGCCTCACAATATTTTTACCATCGATCAACTAGCAAATATTTTCATCATCTATTAGACAAACTAGGTATCGTTAACTTGCAAGCACCAACTTAAAGAAGAGTGTAGAGAATTCTCATTGTATTTAATTCTAGTTGTACTAGCAAGTGTATCTATCGTAGTTGATAAAAGTATTGAGAGTCCTTGTGAACTAAGTAATTAGTTTTAGTTGTTGAGAAAAACTTTAGAGGCCCCTTGAGTGTATAAATATAAAATGTTGCTTTAATGAAAAGTCCAAGCATCACAATTTTTATGGTAACAAAGTGGTTTGATCCCAAATCTATTGGGAAGTTTACGGCTCGTTGTGCACATATGATTCCCATTGAAAAGCACGAAACGCAATGACGTTTGTACAAACTTTGACCTAGTGAGCTTCTTTTGAAAAGGTGCGTTGAAGAGAATATCACATCAGAAAGAATAAGTAGATTGGACAAATTTTTAAGTGTAAATAATTTACATACTTATTATCTCCGAGTCATGGGTTGAATACAGAAATTTTAACAAAAACATCATTAAACTCTCGTGAGGAAGATTAATGATTATTAACTTGATGCCTACCCGCCCAAAAAAACTACTCCTAAACTGATTGATAAAAGATTTAATTGAAACAAAAGTTTTTAAACTATACAAATAAATAAGATATTATCGAATATATTACCTCCAAAATGAAACTTAGACCATATATTCACAAACAAATTAGTCCTCGGTCAAATTAGCCCTCGGTCAAATTAGCCCTGATATTTTTTAGACTGTGATTCGCATATGACGTATCATTGAGATCATCCACGGCGACTCATTAATTGCTTCGATATTACTGAATTTCTTGGTACCTTTACCTTTAAAGCTGTACCAACTCCTAAAAGCAGTGGGATAATTATACAGGTCACTGGGTGGTTAACATTTGAAATGAACAAGATCAAAATATTCACGTGAAAACAGAAATAAAGGTGAAAGAAAATTATGATCGCATATTCTAGTATTATCTTCATTCGTTGCTCACAGTTGGTTCAAGCTGGAGGAATTTAGATAGTTGCACACAAAAAAATGATT
>SOPF01027507.1:144397-252501 GCA_012979155.1 Hypericum perforatum
AAGGAGTTGGTTTTCTGATGGGTTCTAAGAGGAAACAGTTGCAATTAGGAAACATCAAAATGTTATAAGAGGGAAATCAAATCGGCAAGTGGTATGGTGGCTTAAAGCCTATCTATCCATCCTCCTGACCATCCAACCAAAAGTACACTTTCTATAACATAGGAATAGTTGACCTCTAGTGAGTGACTACATTTAAAAAAGTGCAAAATAATATATTTTATAGTAATGTTTTAATAATAACAACACCTGAACTATCGATTTTCAATTAGATTTAAGTAAACTATGTAAGGTCTATGGTAGAATTTGTTTTTTCATAAAACTCTAATTATTAAGTCTAACTAAAAAAGTCATAATTGTGGACTGAGTATTGTAAAAATTGGATCCTAAAAATTCAATTATAATGATTCCATTTCTTGCGGCCATTATAATGATTTCAATTCAAACAAACCAACTGTCCTCCTCTGTGGGTGGCTCAGTGTGGAACCGCGGCCAACAGAAGATTGGCATTTGATTATATCTCAAGACTTGGAAAGTGGAATGTTTGACTTTATAATGGCTGGCCCTTAAAGCTAGGCTCTTATGTGAACACAACCATTTGACTTCTCCCAAGTAAATATATATCCACACAAGTCTTCTCCGTTCACATCCCAATGTGAACCAATAATCATTCAAAGCACAGAAGAATAAAATAAAGAACCAAAAGAGGACTTGGTTCAACGCCCCGGTATGACTTGCATTCCTCTAAGAAAATAGTAAACAATCCCTTCAGATGCTCTAGAGCCAATTTGACAGGTGTAAGACGCTCCAGCTAATGTTTGATAGGCTTTGAAAAGGGTCGAAGTTAACTAATACCATATTGTTAGAAAAAGCTCAAACACAACCTAGAACAAAAAGATATCGATACCCGAACGACGTAGTTGAAAAAAATACATAGAGTGAAACAAATCTCCTCAAGGAATTCAGGCAGAATAGTTTCCTGACTTCGGGAGATCAATGTTCGGATGACTATTTATACGCTATAGACTTATATCTAAATAATTTATTCAAATTATGATTAAATAAATAAGTATATAGGTAGATGAGTATCATATAGTTTAAGAAAAATATCCTACAGAAAAATTAAGTCTCCTTACTTTGTAATTATTCAATAATTTCAAAAATGAAATCGATGAAAATAACCGGAATATCAACTGCAAGAATGAAGATTGTTATAAATAAAGAAGTATCCGCTAGTTCTTAATATTTATTGCTAATACGATTTACTTTTCAGAATGAATTCCTCCCATCAAAGTCTCCGGCATTTACTTTTCAGAATGAAATATTTACCCACAACAGATAGCGGCAAGAAATTTGCAGCAAACGTATTCTATTAATAATTGAAGAATCGGCAGGAAATAAATTACCGCTTTTGCATAAATTCACCATAACTAATCATTTCTGACCCAGATAAACAAACTGGTTGCTGACATTTATAATGGAGTCTTTTAGCTCAACGCAAAATGCATACCGGACTCTATTTCAAGATAAAAATTGTCAATATTCGATGCAAAATTAGAGATCAAATGAACTTTATCTAGAAAAAATTATTTCCCAAGGAAATGAGATGGAAATTAAGAAAAACCAAGTTAGAGATTGAGAAAAAGAAAAAGAAATATCATTATCCGTATCAATACCCAAGTCCCCTAATACAAAACCATCTATCTCACCACTATCTATGTCGCTAATACTGCTGCTACTAGTAGTAAAATCTTCAAAGAACAAAAAATCACCAATCGACAAAAAATGAGATTCCTCTACTTCATCAACAATTGAATTTTGTACTAACAACGTGCTCGAACCCGACACTGATCGATCCTCTGCATCCAAATTGTTACTTCTAACTGTGATCCAGTCAACATCGTCGGCGTCCAAGTCATCGGACAAATTAGTATCACCTCCGAGTCCAATCAGCCTCTTGATCCAATGATCATCAGCATCAGATTTAATAGTTGTTTCAACCCACTTAATATTCTCGTGAGGGCTCTCCACAGAGGACCAAAACCCTTGATCAAGAACACAACTAGGAGACCAGCTGACGGTCAACTCACGGTCAACGTTTCCCTCCGTTTGACCAATTTCACCAACAAATGGATGACCGAGCAGCTCCTTGGCCGTCCACCTCTCCTTGGCCTCCCTCCTTAAACACTTGCTCAAAAAATCCTTCCCCGTCTCCGACAACCAGTCCGGCAACTCCGGAATCTCGCCGGAGAATCCAATCCGGTAGAGAACGGCAACCGGGTCAACGTTGGTGGTTCCGTCATCCCATGGACGCTTACCGGTGGCCATCTCGATGACGGTACACCCCAGCGCCCATATATCCACCTCGCGGCCTTGGCCCTCGCCCCGCGCCACCTCCGGCGACATGAAGGCCGGCGTGCCGGAGAATGCTGACGTGTCCGGACACCCTCCACCGTGCACCGGCCTAGCGCAGCCCAAGTCGGCGATCTTCGCCCTACCTTGGGTCACAAGCAATACATTCTGGCTCTTTATATCACAGTGGGCCAAACCGACTTCGTCGCCGTGTAGATACTCCAACCCCATTAGTATATCCCTCGTGTACGACCTGATCTCCGGCTCGTCGAGTCGGCCTCCTCGCCGCTTGATCTCGTCGTGTAAGCTTCCGCCGGAGGCGTACTCCATGAGGAGATTGTACGTGGGGATGTTGTTTTCGACGGTGACTTGGTGGCCAAGGTACTTGATTATGAATCCGGAGGTCATTTTGAGTAGCAAGGTTTGCTCCCTTTGTAAGGGCGCGGATTTAGAAAGGTCGGCCGACTTGATCGCGAACTGCTCGCCAGAGGCGAGCCAGGTTGCGATCGAGACGGCCGCCGTGGAACCGCGCCCTATAATTGGCCCTCTATTCCAATCCATGGTGGACAGGAATAGAGCACCAAAAGAAAGGAAGAAAGAATGAGATTTTTGGAGTTTGGTTAATGAGAGGGCAATGACTATTATATATGTGTGACAAGTGGTCTTTTTTTTGTCGTTTATGGGGTTTTGGGAGACTTTCCCAAACCAAACATAGTACAAGAAAATGTGTATTATTGTGACGCGGAATATTCGTTGGTTCAATTTTGGTTGTGTTCACAACTATGGACAACTCATTGAACTCTTCCACTTTTAGTTGGCCATTTCTTTATGTTTAACAGTACGAGTACGCGTAGATCAATTCGTACATATTTCTTTAGATTGGTCAAAATTTTGATCAGGAGCTATTGTTGTTCCGATTCAAATATTTGGTAGAGCAAAAAATATTTGTTCTAACAACATAAAACATAAAAAAGAATTGATAGGAATAAATAGTTCAATTCCTGTTAGATGTAATCATATGGTATAACAATCTACTAGGTATAATAGCCTTGATCATCCTTCATAATGTAATCCAGTACCAAATTGAATTTGATAAACACCGAGTTCTTTGATATTGGTTTTCTTTTTTATATTTTATGAAATCACTTTATATCAGTTTTAAAAAAAATTCAATCTACGTTCCCAGGAGTCGAAATTTTTTATTATCCGTTATTCTAAACATTTCGAGTTAATTTTAGCAAAAGGTATCATCCACTTTGATGGGAGAGGGCCAAGTGGCGAGAGGAGAATGGGGTTTGAAGACAGCTTGGCCGCCTCGGGGCGGTGGTCACTCGAGGCAAGTTTGGGATAAAGCCAACCCACATGAGGACACATGTGGGCACGTGCCTTACTTAATCTTGGTGGCGTGATTTCAGGGTTTATTTGAAAATTTCGTGTTTGCGTTTATGAAAATAATACTTTATTTTTTGTACAAGATTACGAATATACTTTAGAGTTACTTCAAGTTTGGAGTTGCGGCGGCCAAAGGGCAGTGTAGTTTTTTGCTGCGTAAACGCTGGTCTATTTTTTTTTAGGGGGTAAAACACACACATTATATTATAAACGAGATTACAAGGCGATACAGAAAGATCGCAAGCACAAGAAAGGAAAGCCGATCAAAAATTGAAACCGATCCAACAAGTGCAAGGAGGCACAGGACGGGGGCGAAAGGCGATTGAAAAAGTCCGAAGACCATCGATCGAGGTGAAATCTGCCGAAACGAAGTTCGGTAAGAAAACCTCAAGACAAAGTCGAGAGGGCAACTGAGTGTATACAAGATACACTCAGCAGAGAGCCAAGGTCGACGTAAATCGACCGAGACAAATTTCTCCTCCCACACCCATTGGACAAGCAGCAAAATTCGAAAGGAAAACAGAACCGACAAAAGCGGAAACAAGCAACAACCAAAGGAAAGCGAAAAGCAACAAGGCCTAACAAACAAAGGCCCAATAAGCAAAAAACAACCAGGCCCAACAACCAACAAACAAAAAGCCCACACAGCCAACCACCCAAACCCCACGAATCGCATACCCAGCAAACCCAACCCCTCGGGGCCGAAAAGCAAACGGCTGCTCTAGATCGAAGCACGGAGAAGGCGAGTCTGGGGACAGACTAGACGAGCTGGACGGCGGAGGCGAGGACGTGGACCGCCAGGACGGCAGAGGCGAGGTGTAGGCGTGGGCTGGTGGACGGCTGGACAGCAGAGGCGAGGCAGAGGCGACGTCGAGGTCGGCCTGGATGGCAGAGGCGAGGCGGAGGCGAGGTCTGGTGGACGGCTGGACGGCTGAAGGACGGCGGAGGGACTAGACAACTGAAGGACGGCGGAGGCGAGGTCGTGGTAGACGGCTGGACGGCTTGAGCGAGGCGGAGGCGCGGGCTGGTGGAGGGTGGGTGATGAGGCGAGGTCTGGAGGAGGGTGGGTGGTGAAGGCAAGGATTGTGGAGGTGCCGGACAAAGCCGGAGAGAGCCGGACAGAGCCGGAGAAAGCCGGACGAAGCCGGAGAGAGCCGGACGAAGCCGGAGAAGACCGGACGAAGCCGGAGACAACTGGACAAAGCCGGAGATTAAGAGAAAAAAACGGAAAAAAGGAGGAAAGGATGAAGGCGGTGGAAAAAATGACTACCAAGTGAGAGAAGGGATAGGCATGGGTCGACTCTCATTTGCAATTTTTCAACCGGATTTAAATCCAGTGCAGAGCCTGAAACAAAAATTGGGTTTATGGAATTAAGTTAATTATTCTCATCATAGCACTATTTTTTTTAGATTTATAATTTTTTTATCAGTAATGTCATTTTTACGTATATAATCTAAAAGTCTATATAGTTATTAGTAATATAAACTGTGCAACTAGTGGCTCCCCTGTCAATTAATTCAAGTAATAAGAAACCTATAATTTGTAAATAATTAGAATCCATATATTAAATCTTGTAAATGGCTGATTAAATTTTAAGAGCTAATTTTTGTTTAAATCTAAAACGTTACTAATAGAAAAAATATTATTAATAAAATTACCAGACATCTGACTGTAAATTACATAATTCTTTCGAATAAAGTCATGGATATCATGGAGTTATAATAAAAAATTGTGTAATTTCCAAGCTGTTAGGTAAAGTTAACAACCATAACAACTGTTTCTCACGTTTCCAGGTATGCTATGACATCAAGGTAACAAAGATGTGGAGAAGTACATTAAATTAAGTAGAATTGGAATCCACAACATAGATACGTCCAGTGATTTACTACTAAAGTGACAACCATATAAAAACTAAACTATGTACAAAATATAATCCAAATTTTGAAGTGCCAGATAGCACTAGATTATTACCTCCGGCTAATTTGGAGTTAGTTGTTAGAATATAATTGATGGCGTGGTTAATAGTATGCGGCTCTTTGAGCAATTAGCGAATGGAAGTATGTGATTTTTAAATATTAATTTCTTAAAGATGAGGTCACATTTTATCCTCTCTTTCTTTTGTTGTTTTAGATGGTTGAACTCTGTGTACAATAACAAATCTTAATATAATTAGTTGATGGACTCTATAATTCAGTTACATCTACGTCTAGTAATTAATGCGAAATACATAATTAATTATGGACTTTTAAAAAAACTCATTCAAAATATTATAATTCCAAGTATTGAAGGGAAATTTTCAGGGATATATAACATATCAATAAAAGCACGACCGATTTATTTTGCGTAATATAACATTAAGTTTAGAGCAATATTTTTATACATCATAAGATATTTGAATTATCAACTATTGAGAACGCTATTTTATCTCCTTTTTTCTCGCAGTCGTCGATCTAAAACATTCACAATTACATCTTAGTAGCTGAGGACTTCCCACAAGAGCGGAGTTTCTTTTATCTTTATAATTGGTCATTTAATAAAAAAAATCGAATTCGAACATTTGATAATGTTCAAGTATTAAATATATTAAAATAATTTTGTCACTTAACAGAAACTTTGTCTATCTCCAATCTTGATTAGTCGGCTACCATTAGTCGTGGAGTAAAAATAAATAGTAATAATAGCATTTAAATTTGGCATTGCCTAAAGGCGGCGTCATTGGTTTACTACTAAAGCTACGGAAAACGAATCTGGACGTTGCATTTAAGAGCCAAACTGGTGTTACTCCCAGTGTGAAACAGGCAACTGCTTTTAAATTCCTAGTATCTTAGAAAAGTACGAATCAAGTCTGAACTACCGACTTTAATTTTACTATATTTGATGACACTTAAAGAAGGACAACGTCTGACTTGGAAAGTAGCAAATGAGCACTAAAGCTTATTTCAAAGTGCCATCACTACTAATCTGGACTGTGCCGATCCAGATTCTTGCATTACCATGTGATTTTTTCTTTGAGTATAGATGAAGAAATTTCGAATTTGCAAGTCGGTGTTCCGGAAATAACTTAATAAGTAAGTTTTTCATCTTCGGTTCTATCGTTGATTAATCTAAAATGATATTGACCTCTCAATTCAATGACAACAAATAACATTTTAACATATCCAATATGAAGCGGCTGCAAAAAAATGAAGTGGCAGCAAACCAATTAGCACAACTAATTAACGCTCCTTGCTTCTTAATGAATCAACATTTTTTAGTAGGTCAAATTTTATTACCCACAAAAAATGTTAAAATAGACAATTACACTGCACCAGTAGCGTATGTAAATAAATAAATTTAGTATGCTTTAAGATAGGTAAAATACATGTTCTTTTGCCTAACTGTTCTCCTAATTGCGCCATTGCAATCACGAGATACGTATAACTAAACCACTTTTAAAACTTTCTTTTTCTTCTTTCCATCAAGGCACATACGATCTTTAATTTGGATAGAATAGGCAGCAAATAGGATGCAGCTCCTCCGGATTTCCTTCGCCAGATAGATAGGAGCCAAAGGAGCATGCACAAAAAATGGAGTTCAGATTTGGTGCAGGTCGCGCGTGTCCAGCATGGTGCTGGACACGCGGATTCGATGGTTGGAACACCTGGATTCGATGGTTGTATATTTGATTCGATGGTTTGTATGTATGTGTGATTCGATGGTATAAAATGTCTGATTCGATGGTATAAAATGTCTGATTCGGTGGTATAAAATGTCTCATTCAATGGTTTGACATCCGATTCAATGGTTTGTATATTGTGATTCGACAATATATAAACCATCGAATCAGACATTTTATACCATCGAATCATACATACCATACCATCGAATCACAATATATAAACCATTGAATCATGCATACCATTGAACAGATATTTTATACCATCGAACCATTGAATCAGACATTTTATACCATCGAATCATGCATACTATACCATCGAATCACAATATATAAACCATCGAATCAGATATTTTATATTGTTGAATCATATATACCATACCATCGAATCTCAATATATAAACCATTGAATCAGACATTTTATACCATTGAATCAAGCATACCATACCATCGAATCACAATATATAAACTATCGAATCACAATACATAAACCATTGAATCGGATGTCAAACCATTGAATGAGACATTTTATACCATTGAATCAAGCATATCATACCATCGAATCACAACACACCATACCATCGAATCATACATACGTACAAACCATCGAATCAAATATACAACCATCGAATCCGGGTGTTCCAACTATCGAATCCGCGTGTCCAGCATGGTGCTGGACACGCGCGACCTGCACCAGATCCACTCTCCAAAAAATGGTTCTGGAGCCAATTATGATTATTTGTTTTTAAGAGAATCACATGTCCAACCAAATTTAGGTTCGAACCGAGTAAATTTTTTGAATATGATAATATATATTTTAATAAATATTTAAATTTGCAACATTTCCAAATAATCTGACACATAATATTTTGGTCAATCTAAAATAATGACCTTATGAGGTCATCTAATTATTTTATTTGGTACCAATTGCGATTAGAATTTCGTGAAGTCGAGTACCAATCAACAACTCATTAATTGAATCTATAGATGGTTACAGTTAACACAACAATGCTTATAGATCCGGCGCAGCCAATCATTAGTTCATTAGAACAAGAAGATGTCATGGGGTTTCGTATAGAAACAAAATAAACAGAGAGATATCCTAATTTAAAGGGAGGTGTGGAAGGGAATGGGACACCTACAGTCGATGCTACCAACCCAACGGCGATGCTAATATATTCCTTAATAATAGGACTTAGTTGCACGTCTTTTGCTTTGGTTCATCGCATATAGGCATTTGGCTTTAGGGCTCAAACAATGCCACTTAATGATTAAGTTGGCTGTTTCCCACCTTCCATCAAAACCAAATGTGCAAGATCATACATATCACAAAAATGTCCGAGTAAGACAGCACAAGCGTGTATATCAAGTAGTTATCTCAATTAAGCCAAATATACAAATGCAATTACATTATCATAAAGATTTTTTCTATTTACCATCGAGTATTCAAACACAAGTTGCGTCAAAATCCTTTTGATCAATGATATGTTTGTCCTGGTATCACACATTGTTATCTCCAAGGTGAATCCATTGACATGATAACTATGAATTGAAGTTTCAAACAAAACCAAGAACCGGCAAGATTGTTGTTAGAAAAGTGAATAATAAGGGTACTATTCACAGCTACTATTCACGTGCATCGACTCGTATACCAAAATCAAGTACACCGTTATCCCACGACCCAACAATTGTGACAGATGTTAGTTTCCGGTAGAATGGATTTATTAGTTCGTTCTTTTCACTAACAAGAGGGACTACAATAACATAAAATGATAGAGAATCGGAATCCGCAAGATAGATACGTCCAGTGCTTTAGTACTAAAGTGAAAACCATATAAAAACTAAACCTTGCAACAACAAAAAACGTAACTATATACGGAAAGTATTCCAATTTGGAATTACCAGCTACCAATAGATTATTACCTTCGGCCAATTAGGGTTTTGCTTACTCTTTTTTTGATAAGTGATTGTATATTGCTCCTACGAAAATTCTTTACAAAATTAGATAGAACTTATCAAAGTAGTTCCAACTACCAGATAAAAACTATCTAATTTTCTTGATTACATAGAACCAAGCCACAAACCCACGAACATAAGCGAACTCCAGTAAAGCAACTCCTAAAACCAACCACAGAGGAAGGCCAGAAACACCACAGAGCAAGCCAAAACCCAACCAGACAGCAGCTCCTATCCAACCAAGTCAAGGAGGATCAACATTCCAAATTTGAGAATGTCCACATGGCGTTCCTTACTTTTTAGTCGTCAGTTGATCGTTAGAATAGAATTGATGGTGTGATGAATAGTATGCGGACGCTTTAAGCAATTAGCTAATGGAAGTATATAATTTAAAATTTGAACTCCTTAACGATGAGGTCACAATTTGTCTTCTCTTTATTTTGTTGTTTCAGAGTGTTGACTGTTGAAGTCTTGTGTACAACAAATAATCTTAATTATTATACTTAGTAAATTGAATCTAGAATTCATGTACATCTACGTCTCGTAATCAATGCAAATTTCAATTTCAATTATTCACTACCGAACCAAATTCATTAAAAATATAAGATAAATTATTTACACCAAAAATTATAACTTGTTAGAATTTGAATATTGAGTCTACATCAAATTATATAATGCTTTATACGTTTTGACATTCGTTAAAAATTTTGAAGTCAAATTTGCACGATATGTATTACATATTAACATAAGTGTGATTACTGTATTTTGCATGCCGTAAAATTTAATTCTTGTTAAGTTTAGGAAATTTTGTGCATTATAAAATGTTTGACTTGATTGAGAATACATTAAAATATACTAAGAAGTCTAGAATTTGACTTTTAAGAAAGTATTAAGAATTTAAAAATATTAAATACTTGTTATAAAATTTTGTTAGATTTTAAAAATTACATCCATCTTCATTTTAAAATCGCATCCATCTGGACACTCTTGTATAAATAAAAAAATAAGTTAGCATGTAAACTTGGCATCGCACAAAGGCGCGGTCATTGGTTTACAAATAAAGCTACAGAAAACGAATCTGGGCGTTGCATTTAAGAGTAATACTGGTCTTACTCCCAGTGTGAAATAGGCAACTGCTTTAAATTCTTAGTATCGTAGAAAAGTACAAATCAAGTATGAACTACCGACTTTAATTTTACTATATTATATTTTGATGAAACTTAAAGCAGGATAACGTCTGAAAGTAGCAAATGTGAACACTAAAGCTTATTTCAAAGTGTCAACACTACTAATCTGAACTGGGCCAATCCAGATCTTGTATCACATGTGTTTTTTCTTTGATTATAGATGAAGAAATTCCGAATTTGCAAGACGGCGTTCCGAAAATAACTTCATAAACTTCGTTTTTATCCAACATTGGCCGCGGTATTCAGTTCCACTGTTAAAATATGCTTTTCTTAGCACGTGAAAATTAAAAGATAAATCGACATTTTGAAGGCTTGGTTCTCTTCCTCTTAGCGTGGAAGTTTACCAGAGAAAAATTTCAATTCTAGTTTCAAGAACTCAGCAGTCTATTTTTACCAAATTTTAGGAATGAAAATATGAATTTTTAAAAGTTAAAGACCCTAAGCAAATGAGGACCAAACCTAACGGTAAAAATCATCAAATATTGAACATTGGTTACAAGGTCCGCCCATTTACAAATTAACGGTAAAAATCACGATAAATTTTTTAAGAAGCTTCAACCACTTCAAATGAGTAAAGAGTCTTCAATCCTTGCGAGACACATTTTCTATAGACATTAACCTATCCAATTTGAAGTGGTACATACCAATTAGCAAATCTAAGTTCTAACTAATGGCAATCCTTGCATCTTAGTGAGTTAACATAAACCGGAAAAAATCAATACCTTGCTACATATCTGATTTTTCTTTAACCCATCATCACACTAATTTGAACCTTAACCGCTATTACAACTTGTTTTTTTTCTTTTTTCCCATCAGGAGCGCCTACAATCTTTAATTTAGATAAAATGGGCAGCAAACAGGATGCAGCTCCTTTGGATTTCCTTTGCCAGATAGATAGGAGCCAACGGAGCCGATTGATATTTATTTTTTTTCTTTCTCAAAATCACCTTGGACACATGTAGCCTACCGGTCCAAGTTTGAGAAGAGTTAGATTTTGAATAGTGATAAAAATTTTAATTAATATTTAATATTGTAACCTTTCAATTTCTCGGATCGTAAATATTTTAATTAGATTAAAACAACTTTATCACAATTTATCCAATTGTCTGTCAATATCAATTGCAATAAATTTTTGTCGTGAAGCGGAGGACCAACTACCAACTCATTAATTGAATCTAGATGATTACAATTATCACAGCCATGCTTAGATTCGGCGTAGCCAATGATCATTAGCTCATTAGAACAAGAAGCTGACACCTAATTTCATGGGACGAATACGAACAAAATAAACAGAGAGATGTCGTAATATAGACACGTGGAGGAGAACTGGACACGCAGAATCGATGCTACCAACCCGACGGCGAGGCATGTAATCCTGCTATTATATTCCTTAATAATTGGACTTAGTTGCATGTCTTTTGCTTTGGTTCATCGTATATCGGCGCATTTGGCCTTGGTGCACAAACAACGCCACTTAATGATTGTGTTATTTGTTTCCCACCTTCCATCAAAATCAAATGTGTAAGATCATACATATTACAAAAATTGTCCGAGTATGACAGCACAAGCATATATATCTAAGTCTTTATTTTAATTTAATCAAATATTTGACTTCGAATTCTACAATTACATTTACGTTAACATAAAAAATTATCTTTAAACGCAATCTGTACTGAAGCCTTCAAACCAATACCACGTCTATCTGGATGTCACACATTATTTCCCAAAAGCCTAATACATCACTAGGGCCTAGGGGTTTTCACTTGGAGGTAGGGGCTAACGTTTGGAAGAGTACCGCACATTTGGAAGGGTCTCCAAGTTAAACGGTAATCTAATTCAACTCGGCTCCCAGTTAGTGGCTGGTAAATAATTAGTTCCTTCATTATCAATTATTAGATAAAGTGCTTACAAGTGCCAAAAGGTTACAATTTTTTAATATAACTAATTCAAATTTGGAACTTAATGAATGCAAGAGACAATCGAGTACCGTTTTTATTTAAAAGGTTTGAACAATTATGAATTAATTATAATTCTTGAATATATAATACCAAGATAATCGAATGAAAAGAATTAGTGTCCACGTCGGAATTTTGTTAGCTTGAGAATGCCAGTTGGACAAAACCCGAACTATCAAATAACCCGTCTCGGTCAAACATGTCGCAGGTACGTACTACGAACTCCATAGTAGAGGACAGGGTTCGCGTACTTGTTCGTAGCCTAAATCTTAAAAGAAAATACTTGAAATCATCGTATATCCACTGACATGAAATACCAGGAATTGAATTTGAAAACAAAACCAAGAACCGGCAAGATTGTGATAGATGAGTATTTCCGGTTGAACAGATCTAGTATTTCTTTCATTTCACGAACACGCGGAACTACGATTATTTGAAGCCTTAGCCAAATACTGTAATAACTATTATATTCGAACATTAACTTACCCGACTAATTTAAGTTTTTAATAAAATACTACTTTTGAAAAATGATAAATTTTACTATCTAGTATTTATTATTTAATTCTTCAAAACTCTTCATTCATTGTTTTTTTTTTTGAGTTCCTATTCTAGTTCCTATACTAATACTTATTCTATTACAATAGTCAACGCCAGGAATCGAACCTTGGACTTCCCAAACCCCTCCCCACCCTTATGCCGCTGGACCAAATGTCACTTGGCAAACTCTTCATTCATTGTTGGTAGCACTAATATGTAGTTATGCGCACTATCCAATGAATAGAAATATAACATAACAGAAGCATAAATAAAAGAAGAGCAAATTGTCCTCAGATCCCTGTCCTTTGCTAAAATCACCATTTTCGTCCCTACTGTTTCAAAAAAGAGGATTTCGTCCCCCATCTTTGCTAAATTAACACCTTTAGGTCCCTGGTGTCGGAATCGGAAAATTTCTCCGGCACCCAGGGACCTAAAATACCTATTTTGCCCTTGCGTTCAAAAGTTAAAAAAAATACCGCCGTGAGAGGCGAGGAGGAGGGAGAAGGATGATAGAAGAAGGAGGATAGAGGAGGAAGAGAGAGGTGGGAGGATAGGTGGAGGAGGAGGACGGAGAAGGAAGATAAGAGGAGGAGGAGAGAGGTGGAAGGAGGAGGGCAGATGAGGGGGAGGAAAGGAGGAAGAGGGAGAAAGAAGAGGGCGGAGGAAGGGAGGGGGATTAGAGGATGAGGGAGGATGAGGAAGGAGGTGGGTGGAGGAGGAGGGAGAAGGAAGAGAGGAGAAGGAGGAGAGGAGGAGGAAGATTACTATTTTTTTAATTTTTGAATAAGGGCAAAAAAGACATTTTACGTCCTTTGGTGGATGAGAAATTTTCCGATTTCGGCACCAGGGACCTAAGGGTGTTAATTAAGCAAATATGGGGGACGAAATCCTCTTTTCCGAAACAGTAGGGACGAAAATAATGATTTTAGCAAATGCCAGAGACCTGAGGGCAATTTGCTCACAAAAGAATCATTTTTTTTATATTAGCCAAGTAAGTTGGCTTCCCTTTCTCAGGACGTCAAAACTAAAAGTGCTATTATTTTAGCCTTTATACAGGTTTTGTAGTTAAATGTTCAATAGAGGTCAATAAGGACTCCTCCTCGCTAAAGCTAGGTCTCGAGTTCGAAACCTAGTATATGCATATGGCGCTTGTTGGGAGAATTTACCCCCCTAAAAGGGGCCTTCCAGGCTCGAGCCCAGAGTAGTCGACCAGTGGGCCGGATACTGAGTGGGTAACACCAAAAAAAAAAGTTTAATCAATTTCTTATTGTAGAGATTGGACTCGCTCATTCATGAAATTCGGTTATTTCCATGAACCGGCAAATTATCTCAAACATCCCAACATATATTCACATATCGCTTGAAGGTTTACTTCCAGCATAAAAAAAGATGGCCCAACTTGGAAATGGTTATAGTTGCAGCCACAATGCATACTTAAATGTACGGCTATGGAGGCCTCGGCACTTCGAAACGATAAAATGAAAGACGAACATAAACAGAGGAGCAGGCTGCGGAGAGCGACACCGGTTATGCGGCTTCGGCAAATCCTACTCTCATATTGCCGTAGTCAAATACGGTGTGGAAGCGTCCCATGAAGACATCACCCAAGATCCTGCATTGCGGTGAAATGTTAGTAACCGCGTGTGAAGTGGCAAATTGAGATTTAGTTTGTGCTGATGTCGTACCAGAGCGGGCCACGTGGCGGTGGCACGTCTAATGCTGTAAAGCCACTGATACACTGTGCAGCGTCTCCCTCCCCCACTTTCAGGATGTACTGTTTTTATGAGCAAAATGGGAAGTCAGACGGCCTATGTGCGAGTAAAGATGTCAAGAACTAGATGCCCGTGCCCTATTCTCAGTAGGGATCCTTCGAGGTGGAAACCAAAGAAAACATCAAAATGAGATATCAAGACATACCTCCTCTGGAGCGAGGTCAAAAACCTGTCCACCGATGGTGAAAGAAACAGCAGGCATGGTAGACAAACTGTTACAATCAACTGCCGATTCTCCCATTGGACTAGGCAGCCGATCACATAGCTGCAAGAGTGGCAAAGGTGTAAGCGTGGAGAGCACATTTGAGAGATATCGAAGAAGAGAGATAATGGTTCACAAACCTGATTGACATAGTCAAGTATGTGATCCTGAGTTTGATTTTGCTTCAACTGGTTCTGCATCCAAACAACCGCCATCTCACAAGAAGAGCACATACCATCATGCAATCCACCAGACGCTTCGCCAGCTTTCTCGTCCACAACAGTCTCAATGCCCATACTGGATGCGTTGGAAATAGAGAGAACTGAGCTTTCAAGGGTAACAATACAAGAGAGGATGTTCCGCCGAGTAAACGAAGACTATTACCTCACACCACGAGTTCCATCAAAAGTGCACAACCCAATTTGAGAGCAAATCTTCTGTGGTTGATCCTGCATTAATAGAAAAACCAATTAAGCATCATGAACTCCTCCCTATAAAAACTGACATCTACAACAATAGGGCATGTGGCAAAATCTACAGCAGAGTAACTTAGACCTTTGCTAAGAGCATCTCCACTATAGTTTCTCCGTATTGAGCAACTACAGCCTTGCATTCTTGACTTACAACTCCAGCAGCCCCAATGGCATGATTTACCTCGGTAATGATAGCCTGTGTGGAAGAAAAATAAAAAGAACAAAATGTTAAATCAATAAGCAAGTCCAATTATGGTAAATCAATGTCTTAACACATCTTTGAATCTACGTCAAAGAACAGCTAAGAGATACTTGCACATCTCCCAAATTCATCCATTAAATAAGTAGTATGTCCCTATAGAAGCCAGAAGTGGCGACAATCAAAATCATGAAAAGTGGGCTCAAATAGGAGCCAAGTTGTAGGAAGAATGTGCATCTTGAGCAATCAACATCACATGATCTTCAGTGTCGAAGCAACAACAGAAGATCTTAGTTGGACTGGGAACCAGTTATCTTTTTGAGAGAAGATCAAACACATGATGGACCGTTGCAGACTGATAGTAAAGCCCAAGGACGCTAGATTCCAGAATCAAACACATACCGTAGGACCAGCTAATAGAGAGGTTCCAGAATCAGCGATTGCAGCACAGCCACTTGCACAAAATCCTGAAAAATTAAAATATAAAGTTTAACAAAAAAATGTTTATAGAAATTAGTGAATGTCCTCAGACAGTAGATAAGGTTCTGCCTTACTCACCCGTTGTTTTTCCATCCACCAACACATCACCCATATCAAACTGCCAACCAAAGGAGAGTAAGTAATGAATTTGAAAAACAGACAGTAAGAATGTTGCATGAAGCACCAACCTGCCAATACCCTTTCTGGGTGACAGGGACGAAAGTATGCTCGCCTTTGAAATGGTTAGGATCCACTCCGCCAAAGACAAGTTGACCCCCTTGTTCTTCAGTTGCATTACGGTTAAACCAGAAGGAGAAAACAGGTTCTTTAACAAGACCCTGCTTGACCATGTTGTACCTAAAGCAGAAACATATAATTACAAATATGTGGATGAAATTCCAGTCTCCAGATCAAAACAAGGTATAAAGAATTCCTCTACAACTCCCATAATATCATGTCGTGAGTTTATCCAATCAAAATTAAAAAGGCTAGATCAAAATAATGACGATAGTTGCAAGCACACACCACACAGGGACAGCATTCCCAACAGAGATTTCTTGAAATCCAAGACCAAGAATACCATCAAACTTGGCCATTACGAATGTCACACCTGGTTCTCGAGTGGCCTCGATGAATTCCTGAAAGATTATCACTAGCTAGTTAGTAGGAACTACTACCATGCTGGCAAAATATCAGCAGTTACCACGAGCTCAATTAGCAGACACTGGGAGGAAACATTACAGTATTTTTTGCAAATGGCACTTCTACATTAGAAGTGTACATCGTCATGGAGATATAAATAAATTGACTAGGGATTAATATGCTCCTCACAACTAAGAATAATAGTAGACCTTGAAACTTTGTAAGTTTGAATGGTGCAGTGGTTACTTTTGCTTTAGCTTATAAAGGCAAACACCCAGCCGACGTCCTTTCTTATCACTAATAAACATAAATGTCAGCATTTTCAAGCTGAATCATCAGGAGAAGTTATCATCTTGTTACCAGTGATTTCAAATCAGAATGGTTATCTTTTCCACATCAATTCATCAGTTAGTAACTCCCACAATTCACTATTCTACGCATGTCAGTGAGATTTCCCATATGAAGAAATCCAAACAAGCAGCAGCTCTCAATTACCTGGTTCTTGACCACAAGATCACCAACTTTTACGTGATCCTCACTGAAGAAGCCAGAAATAGCACCAGTACCGTAATGGATATCTGCAGATTTCCCTGCACAGTAACATTCTCATACAAGTAAGAGTGAGTCACAAAAGTTACACTGTACAGAGATAGAAAGCAATTTCAAAAGCACATCCAAATCAGTTTTTTCCTCAATGCCCATTATGTCATCAGACACTCTACAATCTGACATCCGAATCCCTCAGTTTAGACGGGACTAAAGAATCATTCAATTAATCCAAACGAGCCAGAGATTGTCTAAAATTAAGAAATCTGACCCTACATTTTTGGAGTATAAAAGCATATTTACCAAGAGTGTTCGCAGCTCAATAAAAAAAAGGAAGTAGCAGATGCTTTACAAATATGTGCCTAAGCAGGAAGTAACTCAAATAAATGTCTTAATGCCAATAAACACCATTTCCCAGAAGGCAACTAAAAAATAATAAAACTATATGGAGTATAAGTTTTGTCAAGTGACTGCAAAGTACATCAAATAATTTCACAATCACAATACAAGAAAGAAGTTTCTAACAATAAATAACAAATTATCAGATCACAAACCATTTTTCTTATACGTAGATGAATGGCTTGACTTATACTTGGAGTGGAAATAGCAAGGAATCTGCAAAGCCGCAAGGGAGTCACACAGTTATCCACATAGATAATCAGGATATATAAAATGTTTTCATGAAAACTCACAGAAAAGTAGCACTTGGCGGATGGCACCCAAAGGTTGGAACTGCCGGTGTCAAAGATAACCGTGAACATCTGGGGGGGAGTACCAATACCGATCTCACCAAAGTACTGAGCGTCCATGTAGTTCTTCAGGGAGACAATATCAATGTCTCCTCCATCAGTACCCAACCGTCCAGGTAGATTGTATGTTTTGGTGGAAGACCTCAACACACTTGCTTCCTTCGTCTCGAGCTGAGCCGCTATGCGGTTGTTCTGATCAAACTTCCTCTTCTTCAGTCCAATCCTGAGCAGACCACCATTGGACGCAGCAAACACCACGGGAAGAAGAAACAGGGAAAGGAAAAGAGCCGACGCTCCAAACTTGTAACCCATTCTCATGCTGGAACCCGAACACAGTACAACAATATCTGCACCTTAACAAGATGAAAGAAAAAATCAGAAACACTGCCATGTCCAAAAGGAGAACCTCATCATCGACACAACATACCGACTAGAGCTGTTCTCAAGAGCCCAATCCTGATCCCCATTTCTCCCTCCCATGAATTTTCATATCCTACCTAAAACCTTAAGGTCAGTAGGTGGATTTTCGATGCTTATAAACAGTTAACAATATAATTGCCACTTCCGATGAGGGATTCCTCCAACATTCAGGATCCCGCACGCCACATTCGCAATATCATACCATCGCGCGGGGCTGCCACTCCATAACCGAAGCCAGGAAAGTCCAAAACCCTAATCAATGACCGTACAAGCTAAAATCTACCTCTCTCTCTCTCTCTATTAATTAGAGATAATAATCACAGAAAAAAAAACCCTAACATAAATCCGAGGAGTGAATCAAATTACCGGTTTTGAGCAGGAAATAAAAGAGAATTTCGTTATGGAAATAGAACTCACTGAGAAGGGATGATGATCTTGGAAGATGATCACTTTCGGTTAAGGGAGGAGAGGGGATGAGTCCGGTCTCTGTTTATTTTTATTTTTTTTTAATCTCTAAAATTTACTCGAACACTTCGGACTCTATTTAAACGATTCTTGCGGATTCTGCCACGTGTCTGCTTGACAGGAAACACGCGGATCGGGAGCTGATGTGATATAAACTATAAAGACTCGTCGCTTCTAAATTAAGATATTGAAGTTCAAGAATTACGGGACATTTTTTATTTCCTAGAAGATTGATGTGTGAGAGAAAAAAATGGTAATTGTTTTATTCCATTTGTGCATTTTTATTAGTCGCAATGATATATTTATGTTTGTTTGAATCGCATGTTGCAGTTAGTCTGGAGTTAGTCTGAATGACGTGGTGTAGTAATGTTATGATACAATTAGTCATGATAACGTGTTGCTTTTAGTCTGAATGACGTATTGTTGATTTTTTATAATGACGTATTTTGATTAATTTATATTAATATGAATGATGTGTTGTTGTTAGTTTGATTAATGTAGTGGAAATAGTCTCAATGATATGTTATTATTATTTTATAATGATGTATTTTTGTTAAGTCTTAAAATGAAGTATTTTTGTTGGTTGACATGACATATTTATGTTGCTTGTTTTTGGACGGACAAATTTCAAATGAAAAAATCCAAAATAATTAATCTAGAAAATAAATTAAGATAAATGAGCTCAAAAAAATATCAAATTAAACCAAATCAACCAGCGAGCAACACTTCAACCCTGTTAGTGGAGGTGCAAGAGGTACATCTCGAGGTCACGAGGCAAAGACTTGTCATCAACCCCAAAGTCATAAGGTTGATCCATACCTCTATCCACATTCCCATAACGAAGATGAACGAAACGAGAAGTTTTTGCGAACTATATTTGTTTTTCATCGGAGGCATGGGCTCCAGGAACTACCAACATCAGAGTCTGGCTACGAAATGGGTGACAACCTTCGTTGTCAACTCCAACCTCCGACCCCACTAGCATCACCGAGATCTATTTCTCACCGGAGGAGACTCTAGGAACTACCAAGGTTGGAGTTGATTGATGAGGAGAATGGAGCCGTCGACGGTGATTCCGACCTACTCGAGGAGTACATCGTCGACTAGGCCAGGGAAGATAGAGTGATAGAGAGAAAAAGAGAAAAGGAGAAAAAGAATGATGATAAAAGGAAGAATAAAAAAGAGAGTGCGTAGAAAACAAAACTACCCTTGCAAATTTCACAAACAAAAAGATGGACAATATTTAATCTTCCGTGGTACGGAACCCTGTACACCAAATCCAACTCCGAATTGCCAGTACATAAATGTGGATGTATGTTATCTGTTGAACTTGGCAATGAAGGAGAGGAAAATCCAATCTTCTTTTCTGTTTTTGGTTCCCGAGTAAAAGGTCTTCAATCTAGTCACTTGATAGCAACTGGACGAATGTTAATACATATTTTTAGCATTGTTTCATTTGGATGACGTAGTAAACATTATTTTTGAGATCCTGATATTTGTAAAAAGACAAGTTTTGCAAGAAAATTGTACATCTTTTGAATTTAAAATAGATAGATATAATTAATAAAAAATTTGGTCAACCATGTGATTAGCAAAACAGAGAGAAAACAAACTGAAACCTTCGAGAGAGTGGTGAATTTCCTCCCTCGAGATTTCACGCCAGCATTTTTTCCCTCTTTGAACAGAGTCGAGAGCTGAATCAGAATAGGAAACCTGGTAGGTGAACTTGTGGCTCAAACAAGAACGTTTAACGTAGACGTTCATACGTATTGAGACAATAAATAACCAAATTGTAACATTTTAAGCGTACATTATATCCAGCGGGAAGAAACACACTGGATACTCCAAACAGATCCCCGGTTGCGCCTGAGATCCGCATATATCTAACTGGACAGTCACCGAATTAAGTTCCCGCAGATTACAAAGTTGCCATTAACATTGCTCGAACTTTGGCTCGGAGATCATCCGGGACCTCTGTTGAGTTCGCAACGCTTACATCTTGGCTCACTGTAGATAGATTGATCGAAGTTTCCCTGCGTTTAGTATCATTGCCCTCGCTTCCTCTCGACTGTTCTGATTTGGCAACAATCTCACCTTCCTCCAAGTCTGCTCCTTTCTCTGATTGGAGTTTCCTCCCATGCTTGGTGGAAGCCTTACCATGCTTTCTTCCGTGTCTGGCATGCCTATCCTTAGTGTCAGAGGAGTTCCCATCCACATGCCGACTCCGAGAATGATGATGCTCATCGTCCGAGGAGCCGTTGTACCACCTCTTATGTCGGGAATGCCGCTCATCAATTGAGGGACTATCCCTTCTGCGTTTAGAGTGTCTGTGCTCATCATCTGAGTAATCACGGTGCTTCTTTCTGAGCTTGGAATGTCTATTATACTCGTCATCAGAGGAGCTAACTTGCTTACGGTCCCTGTATTGGCCATGTTCATCTTCCGAGGATGTATCCTTTTCTAGATGTTCATCTTTGGAGGTGGTGCCATTTTTATGCCTACTGCGAGAATCTTTATCCTTGGAAGAGGAATGCCTTCTCTGCTTATGCCTGTCCCTACTGCGATGAGAGGAGTGATGAGATCGCTTCTTCTTCCTAGAATGCTTCTGGTTCCTTCCGTCCTCTTCCGATTCCGCTTCTCCTCCCACTTCCATGCCAGCATTTTCATCGTCGGCTAACTCATCTTCCTTGCCTTTGATAGATCTAGAACGGTAGCTCCTTTTTGATCGGCGCTCATTATTCACATCCGCGAACTCTATGTTATCAAGTTTTTCAATATTCACACAACTATCGGCAACGTGAGGAACTGAACTCCCTTCCCTCTCTCTGCATATGACACCCATAGTCTCAGTACCTGAACCAGAACAACCAGACCCGAGCGGTTCTACAGAGAGAGCTCGTAGCTGGTCATCTTTTGGTGGTGCAGCTCCACTTTTGATCATTGCTGCAAACAACTTGGCTCGTTTCAGTCTCTCGGCCTTTAATTTCTGCTCCTCGGTCAAACTTGCTTCAGAGGAATCAGCCTCACTGGCAGCTGCCGCAGCAACAGTCTTGGCAATGGCCTTGGCTACAGGAACAGAAACACCAGGCTTTAGGATAAACTGAGATTGAGACGAATGGAGGCTGCTGGAGCCAGAGGGGCCCCCTCCTTCGCTACTAAGTCCTTGACCAGTTCCATTTACCGATGCCTTTGATAACAGACTCAAATTAGGATATTTGATGCCCTTTGTTGCCGCTTGAAGAATTGCAGCAGCTGCAGCTGTATCAACACTAAATCCAGATCCTGACTGGGTGGCTTTAGAAGCCGGATCCTGACCATCCTTCTTTGACTTACCGATCACCATTTTAAATTTCTCTTTCCTGTCAGAGTCATGAGGTATATCACTTGCCGAGGGTGAGATATTACCGGCGTCGGAGACGGATTTTCTGTCACCACCATGTCTCAGTGACTCATGCTTCTCAGAAAGTTCCTTCTTTCCACTCTGTGACTACACATACAAGAACAACATTAAGAACACTACAGAAAGATACGAAAAAAAACAACAAATTATGTAAGTTGAATGTATTAAAGAACTGTAAAGATGGGAGCACATATGCATCCAGAATTTTGCATTTGTAACAGCAATAAAATCCAAAGGAAAAATTAAATTAAAAAAAAAGAAATATGAAAGAGAATTTTAACATAAAAGTAAGAGCAGGGGAAAAGGGCCAATAATGTCATAGAAGAAAAAGTAAGAGCCTACCTCTTGAGCTCTCTGGAGAACCTTCAGGTAATAAGGATGGTAGAGATTGGATGGAATTAAGAAGGGAAACCTTCCGTGTTTGGAATCCTGCTGAACCAGAACTGCCTCAAATTCCCTCCCGTTTCTCAATATGAATTCCACAATTTTATCAACTACTCTCTTCATATCAGAAGATGGCTCCAGAACAAATGCTTCCATCTCTGATAGACTGGAAAAGGCAGAAGCCTGCAACCTCTCCAAAGAGGTATTTGAGCCGCAGAAATTAGATTCCTTCTTGGGATCAGAAATGGCTACTGCCTTAACTGAATTTGGCAAGCGAATTTTCCTTTCTTTAGTCACTGGGACCTTGGATACCGCCTCATCTTTCTTGGATATTTTATCATCTCTCTTCGGATCCAATCCACCAAAAACATCTCGATAAGCAGCAACTGAAGTATCAACTTTGTGGTTTACTGCCGGAGGTGAAGCAGCCTCAGTTGGACCTTCTTCATCCTCCACAGATCCATAAACTGAACCAAGCAACGACAATGAACCACCTGCCTGCACAACCCCTTTGTGGTTTTTATCTTCTTCATCTACAGGATTTTCATCAGTCCCAGACTTGATAAGGTCCTGGTGATCGACCAGAAACCTAAAATAAGGATGAAGCTCATGATCGGGCATCAAGAATCCGAATGTTGGGTTGTCACCCTGCTTGACCCTTAGTACGATTTCTGACTGACCACCATGTTTGCTAACGAACATGGCAGTCCTTGCAATTATCTGATGGACCTTCTCCGTAGGAGGCTGAAAACAGGGGGGAAAGTTTGTTTGTCTCAGAAAAAGAATCAACGTAAGATAACATGATCATATATCTCACCTAAAAATCGGTAGAAAACAGGACCTCTTCTCACAGGCAGTGTAAAGCATTACAATAAAAAAAAGAACTTCGAAAGGAACTCTATCATCCAAATTCCCCTAAGGAGATCTAAATTCCTCAAAAGATAACAGATTTCTATCATCATAATCCCACCTGGAAGGCCCCTTGTCAAGGAATATCAAAAGAAGACAAGGTGCCCAACCTTCAAGAAATCCAATTCCAGCTCCAAGCATCTGAAACTTAGACATGGTGAGCCTTAGAGTAACGCATGCATCTGGAGACAGCTATTAATATGACCATGGTTGATGAGTATCCAATAAAACAAGATATAAAAAGAAGGCACGTCACAAATATCTAAGCTAATATCATGTACCTACCAGGTGATGAAGCAAATTTTCTGGTACTGAAAAAGGTGGACGGAAACCAGACTCAGCATCCGCACTCTTCTGGTCAGTGGTTTCGCCCGGGTTCCCATATGAAAATGGAACGGCGTTATAGCCACCGGCATTTTCACTCCCTGCCTCACCTCGTTCTGAATCTGAGACCAAAAGATGCACAGGTCATAACATGCAGAAAAGATTTTCACCAAAGTAATAAGCAAACAACAAAAATCTTTCATCAGAACATATGGACCAAAACAGCACACCACGAGAATGAAGCCAGAAAACCCTTACTTGCCTCTCTGAAAGATGGAACTTTAGCAAACTATATCGTACCCCTGCAAGCTAAAGAAAGTAACCACAGAATAATAAAAGCAACAAAATTCAAAAAAACGGGTATTCATCAAGCTTGAAGAGAATCTCAAGAGCAATAGGTGGCAGAAACCGTACAAGTTTTACAAAGCCTATGCTACACATCCCCAAAATGATCCGAACTTCTATAGAATTAGCATTAACATACCCTATGCAAGACATTAACACCACCAATCTCAGATATCAAATTTGACCGGAAAGATAAAGCATCAATTTCTAGTTCATAGATTTTCTAAACCTAGTTATTCATCAAGATAAGAGCTTCACATAATGAATGCCTCCTCTATACCTAGGTCATCGGGAGCAGTGAGGAGATTCTCAAGGACCAAGATGTGACGGAAACTGTACAGACAGATAAGGCATCAATTTCTAATTCATCAATTCTCTAAACCTAGCTATCGTTGAACAACATAGGTCTACAATATGCCTAGGTCATCAGGGAGCAGTGAAGAGAATCTCTTACTACAGATTATCTCTAACCTAACCTAAACACATCCTTGAAACGATCCTATCACATACACAACAAATTCGCTAACATTAACGCAACACCTTAACGATCTCAGCCAACAAACTTACGCAAACGATGTAAAAGCTCCAATTCGTGGTTCATCAATTCACTAAACCCTAGCTATCTGACTAATTTTAAAATTGCTTAAATTTAAACAATTACTATACCTAGGGCATCGGGGGCGGAGTTGAGGTCGAGATAACGCTCGCGATCGAGCTCGGATTCTTCATCAACGGGGAAAGCGTGGCGGCGTCGGAGGGAACGGAGAGGGGGAGGGGCGGAGAGGAGGTGGCGGACGTCGTAACGGTCAATTGAGAGGGAGTGCCAGTCGACCAGGGCGCCGGGGGAGTTCACGAACTCCGCCATCGAGTCGTCGTCGAACAGCATCGCGTGTCTCCCTACCACCTCCAGATCCATCGGGAACGACGACGGCGGCGGCGTTTTGGGGAAGAGAGGAAGGGAATGGATCTGGTCGATGTGGTTTGCTAAGGAGGGATGGGGAAAAGGGAACGGATAAATAGGGTGAGAAAATAGCTGGTTGCGTTCGAGGTGTTGAGGGTTTTTTACTTTTTCATCACTGTAGGTTTCTACTGTTGACAATTAAGTCCGGGAAAATCAGGACGACATCAAAGCAAGAAGTGAATAATCACAAGAAATTGAATTACCTAGTGCGTCAGGTTAGGAGGGGCACAACGCAAGGGGACCACTCTAAATATTCTTTGAGTTTCAACTATTAACCAGATATGGTTATGTTAGACATTTGTGTAGGGATGAGATTATTCAACTTTTATTTTCTTTTATATATGATAAATGATAAAAGGTGGGATATATTTTTAAAAATATTTGCATTGTCATCATTTCTGGAATAACCGACCAGATCGAGCACGTCCTTAACAAGATTATTATCAACACGAGATAACTAAAATTAGACGGTGATATGGTGATGGATTTTCGGTACAAATTAATATATGAGTGGCTTGGCACTCTATTATTAAGATAGAATTCATGCGCTTACAACGAGACAAAATAATACACCTCAAACATCTTCCATGGATAGTGACAACAACACAAAAAAAGGAGAATCTTACAAATATTACCTCCTATAAAGGAAAAGACTAAACCAAATTAGAGAGTGATAGCAAAAGCCTTGATGTCAAGATCTTCCTGAAAAAATATCATATCTTTTTCCTCCAAGCTCACCCATGCTTCAACCCCACTCTTATCCTTGGTATCCAACAAGACAATGAATTTGTCTATTGGTGGCGGGAGAGTGGTGACCCAAATGGGTTTACTCCAACCGAAATCAGCTTCATAATATGGCAAATTACACCAGTTGGTGATTGCAACAGTATCAACGTCGTCGCCGCCTATAGACTCTTTCCATGCATTGACTACACCTGTAACTATATCATCGCCGCTCCCAAACTCCGTGCATTGCTTGACGGTACTCGAAATTGAATCGCGAAGGAGGCTCACCAGCTCAACGAAATCCACATTGCTCTTTCCATCCCGAGGGACAAACTTGGCGAGGGAATGAATAATAAAATTCCCAAAAGAGTTTGGTGGAATTGGAATTTTGATCTTGTCCCGCATATTTGCAGATAGGGACACAAGGGAAGGTCTGAGGTTCCCCTTGTTTTTAACTTGGCTTGCCCTTATTAGTACTGTCCAAATGAGCGCTATTACGACCTGCCCTCGCGAATATCTTGCATCAATATTTTCACGAGAGGCCATTGCTTTGAGAGTTCTTATAGCCTCCTCATTGAACAAAAATCTCACAGAGACAATTTTTCCTCCTGATTTCTTAGGGAGTGGAGGAGGAACCACAATTAATCTATCTATTGCAGGGGATACTACTGAACTCAGAAGGAAACTAGGATGCTGCACTTTGTCAATCCCTTGGCTACATGCAACAGACCATCCACGAATAAGTTCGTTCCTTGAACATCCATCCATGATCCTATGTGCATAGGCCATCCCAATTGCGATCCCCCCACAGTCGAATATATTTAGTTGAATAACCACTAATGGACCGGTTAGCGGTAGAAATCCGTACGAGACTAGAAGGTTAAGCTCGTAAGCAGGGCTGTTATTAACGAATTCAGACAGGTTGCAGTTCACCTTTGCTTCTATGAGCTCTACACCTTCATCATTACAATCTATCTTGTACTCGTCATTGATGTACCGACCTGACGTGCATCGAGAATATAAGTTAATGTTCAAATGAATCAGAATATTTTACAAAATATTCATTGATTAATTCTAAATATAATGGTGGCAGCTATTAATAAAGTGGCTCATTAACCTGCAAGTGGATAGTAGAGGCTCAATACTCTTGCCAATGAGTCCTCCAAAAGCCTTTTCCTTTGAAAAGCCTCCTCGACGACGCCAACTTCACCATTGCCGGGTGCATAAAAGAGTACGATCGGCACGTAAAAAGGAGGGAACATCTGGTCTAGAGATGATATTGGAAAGTTCCTCAGGTTTTGTGGGGTTGGAGATGCGGGTTTCACCAACTTCTTAGAAAGAATTGTCACTTCCATTCTCAGGCTACCTTTGCAATTGCCAAGATTTTCCACCTGAGATAATTCCGATTTAAAGGTTTGTTGCTGGGATAATGGAGCGAACAATAGGACTCTCTACTTATACCACTTAAAATCAGCATCTCCTTGGATATGCAGAGAGTTGGTTGGCATTATTTACTTAGTATATGTGGGAAGATGAATAATTGGTTGGGCATTGAATATAACACATGCAGTGTCGGTTGCCTGAGAAACATACCGTACGATATGATAAGCTCCGAATAACTTTTTGGTGGTTAAAGCATAAACAAGTTTGAATATTTGATGATTGTAATATTTGAATTTCTGAAATCTGAAAGAATTGAAGTGAACAGAATTTACGATGCCACTTTGTAGTATACCTCATTATTGATCTAATTCTTCTGTTTTTAGGAGATTATTTATCTAATTCTTGTTGTAGGATGCGCAGTGAAGATTATAAATTTTTTCTTACCTCGGGGGCCTAAGGGCAATTGCCCTACTTTATTTGTTGAATTAAATGTTGCGTCGTGCATCCAATTAAGGGGCACGCATATATGCACAATAAAATCTTTCTACAGTGAATGCTTTTTCTATTATACCAATAAGTTACGCAGGTAGGTGAATTTAATGTTGGCCCTAGCATTTATATGACCTGACCCTGTGATACCAAGAAATTTGAAATAGAGACTCTACATTACAACACGAACATGCCGGTCACTTTCTAACAGCATCACCAAAACCCTGCTTAAAAATATTATGAGGTATTACGTCAGCAAAACCTTTCCCAAGCAGAAGAGTTTGCTCGTGTACTAACAAAGCGGAATACTCTATTATTCCTACGTCTTGAGATCCTAGTTTTCTGGCTACGGCCCATGGAGATCTTGTCAATCTCAACACAGATGAAACATTGTCGGGCAACCCGGGCTCTACTGTTATTGTGGCCATTGTTCGTGAGTCGGCTGATCTTTGGTTATTTAGTTTCATGAATGACATTGGTGGCTACACTACTTTGGTTGCAGAGCTTTGGGCTCTAATCGTTGGTCTTAAGTTGACTTGGGAGAGGGGGCTCTGACAGTTCCAATAGAGATCCACATGGCACCCCACTTCTGAGGTCACTGTAATAGAGAAAATTGGATTCAGTAGGAATGTTTAAAAAGTAATTCCCACCATGGGAATTGTTTTTAGACCATCAGCTATATATATTTTTACTTAAAATCTTAATCTAACAATTATTATTCTTTGATGATATAATTGATATTCCACAAATACGTATGTAATTACTATATCCCTAATTATCTGTATTTTTTTATCTATATTTAAATTTAAAAAAGCTATATTTATTCCTAAATTTTCTATACCAATTTATTATATATCAAACAACAACTCTTTCTCTACTAATTAATTATTCCCTCTCAGGTTGTCCTAACTTTACAAGTACTCATAGAACTGAACCAACAGTCAAAACCCACAAGTCCAAGTTCTCACTAAACAAAAGACCAAACCGAAAGATAGAGACAACCCAAATTCAGAGGGATGAGTGAGACCGTTCAGAGGATAATGGAGGTTTAGGGATATCAAAGGGAAAATGAAATTCTGAAGTTGTTATTTGGGTGGTGGTGGTCATCCTTTCTCTCTGTTCTATCAATTCCTGGAATGCTCACAACCTGTTCGATGAAATGCCCAACTGATTTCTGATGCTTTAGACATTGATCCATGTTGAGGTTGGGATAAATTGAATTGAACCATCTTTACTCAACACTGTCATTGCCATCTATTACATGAAGTGGCAACCACCCAACCCCAGCCTCCCTCGGGCACATCTAATAGTGGTCGGATTATCTATTTTGACCCTGCCATTTCCTATATTCAAAATACCTCTTACTACCGCTCCAAACCTGACTAAGGTGTGGCTTTGTTCTCTGACAGCCTACGTTCCATCCACCGTCAACGACCACCTCATGCTAAGGCCTGCTACGTATCTCACCCTATCCTAGATAGAGATGCCATATTTGATGATGCTGTGGTCTGAGACACAATTTTAGAATGTTTTCCTGATTCAATCCTAGGCTAGGCACAACCCTCTATGCTAAAAACCCTAACTATGGGTTTTGCCATACCACCCTTGATCAACCACTCACTGATCACTGCTGCCAACCATAGTAGCTCAGATATGTTGATGCCCTCAGCCCACTCGCTCTCTTATTTTCATTCGCCATAGGCTGCCCTAGTAGCGAGCACCTTTGGACTCTCGTACAACTCTAACATGTATCCTCAGTCAAAAGCCATGCAGGCCCATATAGGGCACATAACAGACTTTGACCTAATCTAATTATGGCCCGCTTTCCTCTAGTTTTTGCAAGTTTACTCTTCCCATCAGCATATGGAGCCTAATTTACGTCTGCTTGAGGTCTCAGCTGTGGGAGATATCCGTAGTTTGCTCATATTAGGATTATGGACTTTTATACCATCTATAGTGAGTTATGATCCTTGCTGTAGGGAAGTATCATTCCCTTTACCTTATGCTATTTATAATAGAAATGCTAGTATTTCTATGGTTTTTGTTATGGGCACTGAGCCTTATGTTGATAATCTGATACATATGACAGCTTTTAGCTATGCAGTAGGCACTGAGCCTCGACCTAATGTGGATGTTGTGTAGACAAGTCATGCTAAATTTTTGACAAGGACACAAATGATTGGCTTGGATCATACAGCCACCTTAGCTGCGGGGGGCTACCACAGTCTTTAGTATAAGGGACTTGCTCTCAAACTACTTATCGTCTAAACCTTGTCCCCAGTATGAAGGGAGTCCCTGTCTCTTCTTATGATGTTTTTTCGTCATTTACTGTTATTGTTTCAACTTATGCCCTTACTGACATTATAGTGACACAGACGGATTCATGTATTATTAGTTTGTTGGGCATAACAGAGCTTACATTATAGAGAGAGACCCTAGCTATGAGGAGAATTGGTAGTCAGCATGTGTAAGGGACTAGTTCTTAGCCCATCTTGGGTCTGAACCTTGTTCCCATAGTGAGGGGAGTTTCTGTCCCTTTGCCTGATATTCAGTAGTCCCTACTATTATTAGTTTGAATTATGCACCCACTGACTTTACTGCTATATAGACCAACTCTCAGGTTGATCACTAATCAAGATCTTTAGTGGTTACTGATCTGCATGAAGCCTCAACTATGGGGGAAGTCTATAGTCCTCCAGTATAGGGGTCTACTTCTTTTCACTCTCGAGAACCCAAGCTTGACCCCAAGGTTAGGGAAGTGATTGTCTTACCTGCTTCTCCTATTGACCTTACTTTTCCTGTTGAGGAATTTATGAGACTGTGTACATAGCTTCATCTTTCATAGGACAATCGCTAGGCAATTATTACTGCAGTCCCTAGAGTAGGCCGTAGGTTGATAATTGATAGTATGGCTTTGGAGCTACCACAGGTAGGGCAAACTTCACAGTCTATATCGATATCCACTCAGTCCCTCCAGTAGCTGGGCACTCTTTCTATGCTGCCCTAGCATGACCCTATCCTGGGGGTTGGACATTTTTAGATACTGCCCTAGACCTTATTTTACTTGGTAGGAAGCCATCTCTTGTTATTGGACAATCCCTCTCTCATTCATGCTGTGAGTTTGGGACTCGTGCCTTTATTGGTTGCTTAGTTTTACCTAAGGGTACTAAGCTTATGACATATACTACTTTGCAAGGTGAGTTGATGTATTTATGGGGCTGCTCTGCCTAGCATATGTTATCCATTGGGATGGGATTCTATTGTTTCTAGCTCACAGTACCTGCGGATAAGGCATGTATCATACTATAGACTGGCTAGATTTTTCTCCAGTAGTGGGTTCCATTCTTTAAACTTACTAGATAGGATAGCTCAGTTAGCAAGACCTAGATTAGACTTGTGGCTCTCAGCAGCGAGCATATCATGCTAGACATGTGTTTAGATTGGCCAAGGCAGTGGGCAGGTTGGCATATAAGTTTAGGTTCCAGTAGAGGTTGAGCCCGCCAAGGCTCGATCCACTCAGGTAAGTTTGGTAGTGGACTACGGAAAGGTTGATCTAGAGATCTAATACTAAGATACCCCTCAGTTTACTCCTATTGCAAGGCACAGGGTCACATATGTAGTGCCTACAAATGCCTAGCTTTATCAAAAGAGAAGTAGTCTATGACGAGTATAGTTGTAGCAGAGATATATGGTCGTACATAACTAGTCTATCAAGTGGAAGAGGCCCCAAAGGGGCAGTTTTGGCTATACAGAACCTGTGATCTCAGCTAGTCCAAATTACACAGCCTAATTTCCTCTAGCTGATACAGGCACTTCTGCCCCTTTAGTCACAGGAAATATGTTTGCCACTCTAGAAGAGGTTGATGGGCAGGACGAGATAGTAGTTAGGGAGACAGCAGTAATGGATACCTATATGGGGGCTAGACCTCCCACTAAGATCTGTTTGGAGACTTTGGTACGAGAGACCTCCCCAGGAGTCATTGTAGATATAGATTACTTGGGAGACATAGGGATATTAATAACACAAGAGTTCCCTAAGCAGGTAGTGAGTTCTAAGGTCGGAGATCTGGAGTAGAGCCTGACAGACAAATAGTTAGTGATTGAGTTGAGAGGGCCTACAATCAGAGTTTAGATGCAGCTTTTGGCTTCTGGTCCACTAGTGTAGAATATGGTATAGGTTGAGATAGAGTGGGTTGGTCTTAGGGAAGGTACTATGCCTATTCCTGATATGATCAACATGCTAGTTATTGAGGTGGATGACTTGTTAGAGCCTAGTCAGCAGATGGCATTGATAGTGGGTGGCCAGACTTGGGTAGACTTAGCTATGGAGAGTTCAGAAAAGGAGTAAGCTCTGCCTTTATGTACAAGGAGATAACACATGTGCTTGAAGGGCACAGTCTTAATAGATCTACTCCAGCAGGGCCCATGAATATTCTATATTAGAATATTTGGGATATTAGGTCTGTACATGCCCGTACACAGTTTTGAGAGCATTATTGAGCTGATGGTATCATTTGATTCTATACATAAGTAATTTTGGACATCACTGGGTTATCAGCTAGTTATAGTTATGAACAGAGGGACAAAGATCTTGAATCTATGGATACTCACTAACTAGCTAGTCTTCCTGCCGATTAAGATCATCTTATGCACCTCATAGATTATGATATATTGGACTTCTTAGCTTTAACACAATATCTTATTGGGATTTGTCTATGCACATATTTGCTACTACAGGCGTCATGCTCTCTGGGATGACTTGATGACACTACCACTGAGACTATTGATATTGATGGAGGACTTCAATGCTATCTTGGGAGCCCATGAGAGGATGAACCGATCCTTGCCCATTGCTTAGTCCTACATTGACTTCTAAGCGTACATCAGCTATGCAAGACTAATGGACATTCCACTGATAGGCACTCATTATACGTTTTCCAATGGGAGGGCATTGAGTCACATTGAGTCTTGGCTAGATCATGCATTAGTTTCTCTGGAGTTCATAGATCTCTAGCATTTAGTATAGTGTCAGGTCCTACTCCAGAATATCTTAGATCACAGACCTATTGTGTTAGAGTGTAAGGAGAGTGGGGTCTCACGGGGTCCTAGGCACTTTCAACTTCAAGCAATGTGGTCCTCCCATGCATATTTTTTTGCCTTAGTGAGACTAATATGGCCAACTTGGGTAGTAGTAGATTCTGCTATTTTCTTCTTGACAAGTAAACTGTGTCGGTTAAAACAGACACTAGTTACCTAGAATAAGGAGATATTCAAGGATGTTAGACATGACCTTATTGTGATAGAGATCCAAATTGGGAGGTGTAGAGATAGATTAAGACTGAGGGCCTCAAGATGATTTGGTCATTGAAGAGATGGAGGCACTCAGGGAGTACAATGTCATGCTGGAGTAGCAGAGTACCTTTCTAAGATAGTAGTTAAGAGCTTTATAGCTTCGGGACAGAGATAGGAACTCCACTTTCTTTTATTGCAGCATGCAAATTCGTAGAAATCGGCTAGGTATTTCATCAATGATGATTGATGGATAGCTTTCAGAGGATTCAAACTACATCTGTGAGCATATCATTACATATTATCAACAAATGTTTATGGATTTGGGTCCTCCCTGGACCTATCTGCTATAGGCTCTTTGGAGTCCCCTGTTGGGTAGTCGTATTTGTAAGAATTAGAATGCAGAGCTAGTTTGGGTCCTATCACCAGAAGAGATAAGCCATACTATCTTTGGTATGAGCCCAGATAGTGCTCCTAGGTCGGATGGTTTTGGTGGACATTTTTTTAGACTATATGAGATATAGTAAGTCTAGATGTTGTGAGTGCTGTGTAGGAGTTTTTTGCCACCCACTATCTTCCGATTAGGCTTAGTGCTAACTTTGTAGTGTTAATCCTAAAGATCTTAGGGGCCTAACATATTGAGGATTATAGGCCCATCGTATTGGGCAATTTTGTCTACAAGCTTATGCCAAAGATCTTGGCCTCTTATTTCAGTACGATCCTCGACTCCCTTCTTTTATTTTATTAGTTTGGATTTGTTTTGAGTCACAGAATTCATGATTGCATGGTACTGGCTTTGGAGTGTATCCGAAAGGCTTTTGATACCCTCCACTGGGAATTTCTCACGACAATAATTCATGCCTGGGGTTTCGTTGAGTCTTTTGTAGAGATGGTGATTAGTATTTTGCACTCAGCATGCTTATTGATCTTGCTTGATGGGGTCCAGATGGGATAATTTGGCTATTCTCAAGAGGTGTGCTAGGGAGACCCATTGTCTCCATTGTTGTTCATTGTAGTAGGTAAGCGCTCACTAATACAGGTTCTACATGACTATGCAACAATGTCAGGTCAGCACTATGACCCAGCAAAGTCCCAAGTATACTTCAGTGAGAGCATGACTCCTAGACAGCACAGAGGATTGCTGGACATTTTAGGGATATCAGTAGGTCAGCTCATGTTCACTTACCTAGACATTCCTCTTTTTTGTGAGCTTCCTCACCGTGTCTACTTACATAGCATTACAGATACCATCATCAACAATTTTTTCCGATGGAAGGGGTTCTCATTGTCTATGGCAGGTAGGGTCTTCTTGATACAAGCAGTCATCTTGGGCTTCTTGACTCACTCCATGATGATCTACCAGTGGCGGTAGCACTTTTAGAGCAGATTGAAGCGTGCATAAGGAACTTCGTGTGGATAGGGGATATCCATCAAAAGGCCTCCTACACGGTGTCTTGGGATTGTGTATGCACCCCGCAGGAGGAAGGCGGGCTGAGGCTTCAATCCATTCGATAGGTGAACTTGGCTTTCCTGAGCCGACTCACCTAGTCTATCTTATACGAGCCAGCCCAATACTTTGACTACATCAGGGACCATTTGATTGACATGGCATATGCGACACCATAGAGATTTGTGAGTTCTTCCATTTTGAGAAGAGTTTGGAGCTACTTGTCAGATATTGTTTGATCTTCTCGGGTGTTGGTCGGGGAGGATTCCATGGTCAACTTCTGGTTGGACAACTAGCTGGGGTATGAGATTGCAGAACAAGTTGGTCTTCCGGAGCATCTTTACCTGCAGTGCACTTTCACGGTAGCAGATTATTGGCGAGACGAGTGGATATGGTATCCACGTGGCAATAAGGAAAAAAGTCTAGTGTCTTACAGACACAGAATTTTTCTGGTAACCTAAACACTAGAGTTTATTCTGTGTATGTGTTAGAAACGAAAAAACAATTATCTATAGGTAAGGGCGTACGATAACTCACCAAAAAATCAATTTATTCTGCTAGTGAAATCCCCTATTTTCCATGTTCGGATCCCTCAATACCCAATTTTTTTATGCTCCTTGTAAAGACAAAATTTCACTTTGATATCTTATATTTTTATGTGATTTTATTTTCAAATATTTTAACTTTTAAAATTTTGAAATACTATAATTTTTTACTCATTTAGAATTTTGGTTTTTATAATATATTTTTCAAAAAAGAATTTAATAATCTACATAAATTTATAAATTTGAGTTTTATTTTTATTTTTGGTCTTAATGTTCGTGGTAATTTGTACACCTAGAGGCTAGAGATGAAATGTCTATTAAAAAGTAAGAAAATGGTTAGAAAGAGTGGCTAGGACTCTATGCGTTGCCTTTTTTAACCAAATAATAAGCCATACTTACAAAGATTTGAAATCTCAACCAACCAAATAATAAGCCATACTTACAATGTTTTTTATATTTCAAGAAGGTTCGCCCGCATTAAGAAGGTTCCCCTTTCTCAATTGTGATTTCCATGAAGGTTATCAGACGTAGCAAACTCAAGATCTAGGATCATAGATAAGATTATAATAAGGTCAATTGTCATTGGATATCTTAGCAAAATTAGCTTCAACCTCCACCTGCCAATCAATGGCTAATCCTATAATGAAATCTAGGTCGGAGAAAATCCGGACTTTGATGTTACTATAGCTTCTTTTGACCAACTCAATTGCCATCCGAATTGTTCTAGTTTTTGTTCCAATTTTTGCATCCCACAATTGCCACGGAAGAAGATGATAAGGATCAGATGCTACTCCTAATTCACTTTTCACATTTCTTGATGGACTTTCTCAAGATATTATTTGAAAGCGATGTGTTGCAATTTGTCAGTTTTGTTATACACGGTTGAGATACCAAATTATCATATTTTTTTAACAGTAAAACTTCATTCAAAGGATTAATCGCATCGCCTAATGTAGAATTCTCAAACATAGTTATAGCTGTGTACCTCATGATAGTTTTTCCATGTTAACATTTACTGGAAAAAAATAAAGCAAAAAAAACCCAGCGTCCAACTACCAAAACTCAATTTTACGTTCAGAAGTTTTGATAAATACACGAGTGTTACAGATGAAATAAGTGAAACAAAAATCCCCGAACAATGAGATTGTGAGAAACCAATCTCAATTACAAGTGCTTCAACGCCGATTTGAAACATGGCCCTGTTGGGATAGAGCCAAATACTCCAACAACCCGCAACAAGATATGAGTTAGAGTAGGTAGAGGATTTAAGGCCTCTTGGGTCAAATGAATGTTAAGGCATAAATTCCATTTTTTAATCTTCATCTTCAGACAGTTTTAGCAGGATTTTGTTATACCAATTGAAATTGGTCAATATAGTATGGTAATCAGTATCGGCAAGATGATCAAGTTATTTTGTTTTTTGAGGGTTTAACTGAGAATTATGGAACCATTAGATCTGAGATATTACTTCTTCAGCCTGTGCGTGATGTGAGTAGAGTGCTATTCTTGGCTATTGAGCATGGGATTGTAGACAACACCAATTCGAAACAAATTATCTCTTATCTTAAGTCGCCCACGAGGAAGAGCTATCCAAAGGAAGCAACTAATTTTATAAGGTATAAGCCTTGCCATCTTACTATATAATTTCGCACATTCGGAGAAGCTATTATTTACTTGTCACTAGACCCCTGCAAAGAGATTAGTTCTCGCCAATAAAACTTTCAAATGGGGGGCCACACATGCTTTCTTCCAAGTAAATAATAGCCTTCGTCTCCAAGGGAAAGTCCACCTTTCACTTCCAGTATGCTAATTCCGACAATCGCGAACAAGAAGTTGCTTGTTATCCATTACTGAAAATAGCTGGAGAAACATCAGAAGAGAAACAAGGGTCGAGCCTGGTCACCGTCATTAATTTACATTACTCTGAACCATGGTAAAAGGGGCGGAATCTGAGTTAGCTAATCTCCAAATATTCATCCAGAGACTTTCCCTACGGGGATTACAAAGGACCCAAGGATCTGGACAATCCGTTGTAGGAAACTTACACTATGTCCCCTAATCATGGTCCTGGATACAACTTAAATGCTATTAGTAATCGGAGAGAGTGTACTTGATTAAGATCGGGCTCAGACGAGGTAAGTGTTGGATATTTTCTCCGTAAGACAAGATTGCCCCGTGTATTTCAGTGCGTATAGGCTACGGCAACTATCCCCAAGATACAATGACTATTCGGGCATTTCCAAGAACGTTGCACATGATCTCAAAACTTTCAGGCAAACCCTTATATATCCGGAACTTTCAGACTCAAATTTTCTAGTATGTAAAATAGGCAAAGAGAAGAAGTCGACAATGATAGAAAGTGTTATTGCCACTGGGATGATGGAATCGTAAGGAGGATAGGCCTATTTATAGATTGGAAGGGCAGGGACCACCTGACCAATAGAGGCGTCCCTTCGCTGGCCCTCTAGATGGGCTTCAGCCTCATCGTGTCCCTTCATAAGGCTGTTTGGAACTCTCCTCAGCCTACTTGTGTCCCTTCGTAGATGGCTGACAGGGAACCTTATCCTCCTCTCCTGTCCATTCGAAAGTACTGACTTATATGTTCGGCTTTGCATCCCATCGCTATCTGGGTTTTGGATCACTTCGAATTTTTCCAAAATATTTAAAGCTCCTCAGAGCTCTTTGCAACATGGTGGAAGTGCTAAGTGTACCTTAATGCACCTGCTCCTAACTTTGAGCCCGTGCCTGGCCCAGGTCCTGAGCCCAGGCCCCCGCCTGTGCTCTAACGGTGCTATGCATCGTCCTTGCAATCAACAACGAGTCAACTGTAGGATTAGTCAACCAATTAGAAATGCAAGGGAGTAAATTCTTTATATACTTGGAAATATCTATTGCATTTTCCAATGTGGTACAACTCTACTCTCTTACCATTTCAACTTGGTTTTTCGGCTTTGGACTTTGGGATTTATTTACTATTCCAACAAATGCCATGGTAACTCATAATTGTGGGCACTGCAAGAATTTGACACTTATACTTGTCTTCAATGTACTTATTGTAACGAAATGGGCAATACAGTGGATCAGTTCTTAAAAAAAAGGTAATGATATCCTCTAATTATAACTTCAAGATCAAGGATCGGAGGGAATCAGGGGGTCCAACTTGTGTTATTGGAAATTTTCTCTCTATCTATGACACACACACACACACTTCCTTCCAATGTCTTTCCCAGCAAAAAGGTTGAATAAAACATTTGATTTATAAAAAAGAAATTGAGAAAATTCGAGGAATTTGAAATGTGCTTACATAAATTGTGTTTGTGTCAATAGCATCAAAATTAAACACTTCGCAAATAATTGAGCATCCATCATCACTGAGTTTACAACATACCATTCATTAATCAGTGTTGCAGATTCAAGATCCATATCAAATCTGGACTTGCCAATTTTGCTAATTTCAGCAATCGATTCCGCAATTATTCACAATCAAGCACAATTGATACATTCTAATGCAATCAACACAATTGGACACAATTAACTCAAGATCCCAACACAATCATCATCAATATCTCCTCCAATGGATCCTTCTATGTCCAGTTGAAGAAATCATGCTCCAATTAATCACCTACTAATTGTAATCGACTCTGACGATTGATTTCTTTCCTTTGACAATTGTGATTATTGTAATTAGTAGTAATTACCTTAGATTATTTTGCTAGATGTATATATAAGTCATGTAATACCTTAATCAACATTACGATTGAACAAACTCATTTGATTACTTGTTTTATTACATGGTATCAGAGCCTAATCACTGATCCTATTCCACTCCTTCCCACTCACCTTTAAATCAATCATAATGTCATCTGAAAAAATTGCCGAGAGAACTGTAGAAGGAGTAAACTTGAACCCCACTCCATCGAGTCTCAACTTGCTAAAGAAAATTGCATAGATCAATGGCAACACCAGCCTTAAGATCATCACTATTTTCTTTGATGGAAAAAGCTACTCTTCATGGTCGAAGAAAGTATTTATCGCTCTCTGTGGATGATGATGTGTTGGCTTTATCAATAGAGGTATTCTAGCTCTAACTCCAGCTTCAATTGATTCTCATTACCCAGAGTGGTGCATGTACGACCACCAAGTAATGTTGTAGTCATTAAACTCGATCAACTTTGAATTGCATCATCTGTTCAACTATGCAACTTGCTCTAAAGGTCTGTGAGATTATGTCATAGCTTTATATTCTCAACAAGAGAATTTTTATAAAATTTTTGAATTAAAGAAAAGAATCGTTAACCTTGAAAAGGGAGATAGACCCTTCGTTGAGTACCTAAGAAGGTTAGAATCAATGTGGAAAGAATTGACGGACTTGAGATCTATCTCAACTGACCCCGTTGTGATCAACAAAAAGGAAGAAGAAGATAAGATCTTCAAGGTTCTTTTGTCTTAGGTTCTAAGTTTGATGTGCTCAGAAATCAAATCCTTACTACTACTGAGTTGCCCTCCTTCAACTCCATTTGCTCTCAAATCCTAAAAGATGAAACCCGCAAGAAGGTTGTGACTTTGTACTGAAAATATGAGCACCTGAATGAATCAAATGCCTCACGAGCTTTCAAGATGTTAAGTTTGCTCTAGCAGCCAAGAGGTTCATCAACTCGAGAAATGGATTGTCATTCAATCAAACCAAAGAAGGTAAAACTGTAACCAAATCAAATTATGTTTGTAATCACTATGGCAAAATAGGTCACACCATCGATAGATGTTGGATTCTACATCCACATCAAAAAGTGAAGAAGGAGAGGAGCTTTGGTGATAAGCTCAATGCCTATTATACCACGGCACCACCCAATGGTTACCACACCTTCACATCCACTAGTGCTAATCAAAATTCACAAGTATCTATAAAAGACCTGGCCCATCGCATCTTTCTACATATAAAGGGAAGTGTAGAATAAAGACTACCACTAAAATCAAACCCAGGTGAAGGTAAAGAAGGTATACTTCTTTAATTTTCTATTCCTCAAAATTAAAAAAATTTGAAAGCATCTGGATAATATATTTAGGCATTAATGAACATATGATCAATAATCAAAGTTTTATACCCAATTCCAACCCATTGAAAATCAATTCATTCTAATTGTTAATAGTTTTTTAGTGTTGATTGCAGGAACAGGTAAAATTAGACTATTAGATTCTCTCATTGATTCAAGTGCTATGTTTATCCCAAAGTTAACTAGCAACTTATTGTCTAACAACAAACTCACTAGCCATTTTTACTAGCAAATCTGTGATTTTTTAGGACTACAAAATATCGAGAAAGATTGGTGAAGGAAGCTTAATTAATGGGTTTTATATACTCAAATCTCAACCAATTGCTTTGACTTCTACAAAACCAAAACCTTCTCTACTATGGCATGATTGTCTTGGACATCCTAGCAATTTAATACTTTAAAAAACATTCCCTAATTTTGAAAAAGGACTTGATCATTGTGTTGTGTTTTTGCAAAATAACGGAGAACCCCTTTTCAACTCTCTGACTCATTATGATTCACCTTTTCAATTGGTACACTTAGATGTTTGAACTTCTCCTCAACTCTTTTATGATAGTTTTCACTATTTTGTCTCATTTATTAATTATTATAGCCGTGCTTATTTGATTTATCTCATTAAATATTAGAGTGAGTGTTTTTAAAGTTCAAAGAATTCTATAACCTTGTCTGTAATTAATTCAATGCCAAAATCAAGGTATTTTGAACTAACAATAGAACTGAATATCAAAGAGATTTTAACAAATTTCTAACAAGTTTAGGCATTCTTCATCAAATCTCATGTGTATACATGCCACAACAAAACATAGTGGATTAAAGAAAGAATCATCACCTTTTAAAGTGGCCAGATCAATCATGTTCAAGATGAATGTGAAATGATACAATTGGAGTGACACAATACACATTACCTACTACCTAGGTATATGACAATCACATCAAACAAATCTAGCACAAAACTTGTCTACCTATTTCTCCTGGTTTTACTCGATTAATAGACTTGATCTTGGTCCATCTTCGTAGAATACTAACCAAGAATCTCAGCCCATTACCACAACTAAAGGAAGGCCATCCAACGACAATCTGGAAAGATTAACTCCAAACACTAGCTATAATCCAACTTCTTAATCCAAAATAATTAACTCCCAAATTAAGGTTCCTGATAAGATACTCATTCTCTCTGAACAAAATTCACCTGATCAGAACTTCAAGAGGTCCTATAGATCAAAGATTCCGAACTATAAGCTTCGTGACTTTAAATGGATACTATCCAATTGAGGCTCACATCACTTATGATCATCTTGGATTTAAACACAAATCTTTTGTAAGATGTCTTGACTCAAATCTTTAACCTAAAACATTCCTTGAGGATATAAACATGAACCATGGAAAGTTGATATGGCTGAATAACTTGAGGCTTTGAATCAAAACAAAACTTGGATAATTTGCGAACTTCCTTCAAACAAAAAGGCAATTGATTGTAAATGGATTTTTAAAATTAAATATCACAGTAATGGGACCACAGAGGGATATAAAGCTAGGCTTGTGGCTTAGGGTCTCACTCAAACCCAAGAGATTTACTATAATGAAACATTCATACCCATAGCTAAATGAATCCATATTCTTTTTTCTGTGTCCATTAATTTAGGTTGGTAACTTGAGCATATGGATGTGAAGAATGCCTTCTTACAAGGCAACTTGGAAAAAAAAATCTATCTCAGTCTTCCACCTGGACACATCCACGAAGGCTTAGGTAAGGTTTGTCGGTTACACAAGGCCATATACAGCCTCAAGGAATCCCCACAAGCTTGGTATAATAAACTCAGCAGAGAGCTTGTTGGTCTTAGCTTCAAAAAAGTGTTCATTGATTTTTCTTCGTTTGTCCGCGATTTCAATAGAAGATAAACTAGTACTCTTTGTGTATGTTGATGACATTTTAATTGTTAGACTTAATACTAATCAAATTAAAAATTAAAGAGTGACTTGCATTCCTGATTCGACATTAAAGACTTGAAAAAAATGAAGTACTTCCTCGGAGTTGAACTTGCCTATTCCTCGAAAGAGATTATTCTCAATCAAAAGAAATATGTTTTAAATCTCCTTCAAGAGGTAAAAAAAATTGGGATCCAAGCCCTACGGAACTCCTCTCGAACCAAATATCAAGGTGTTAAATCTCGAAGGTGACCTCTATCTATATATCAATAGATTCTTGAAATTGGTTAGTAAGCTTATTTATTTGACAATTATGTGACTTGACATCACCTATGTGGTAAGTTTAATCAGTCAAGTAATGCACTCTCCTCGTGTTCAACATGTCAAAATTATGGAAAGGATACTCAGGTATCTCAAAAAATATCTGTCACGACCCAAAACCGGGTCGCTAACTTGGCGCTGGATTACGCTCACCAAACCGATGAGCCACGACCCAACCAGCCTCAAACAAACCAAAATCAAAATGCGGAAGCGTAAGCCATATATATACATAAATATACGTACAAACATTCTTACATAATTCTAATATTTATATAAAAGGTCCTACAAATGTACAATGGAGCGACTCTATTAGATCACAAAAGAAGTACCATCCGAAGACTTCAAGAAACCCGGAAAAAGATGACGGTTTCACACATAGAATAAACCAACTCTTCAGACGGGAAAGTAGAACATCGGTTCTCGTCACCTATGGAGGAGAGGGTAAGTACTTGGAAGTACTTAGTAGGAGATATTAAAACTAACCTATAATTAACTAACCAACCACATGCAAGGACTCAAATTCATGCATCGACAAATGATACCAAATTAACACTTAGCACTTCACAAGTAATTCAAATCATAGGCAAAGGCAGATAAATGAGCACAGATACGCTCCAAATACCAGATCACACAGATAGACACGTTCCAACCCGAACTTGGAGTCGCAAACGCCAAATAATAGATGGACTTCAGATAAGTCTAGATCGTGTCACTCCCTCTCACAACACTGGGATGGTAGGCCTGCTTTAGTGTTAGGTCAGAATTTGTCTACCTCCTGTCGTGAGTTTGGCTCCAGTGCATTTATTGGCTGATTGATTATTCCTAAAGGAAGTAAGCCAACCACTTTAGCTGCTCTGAGAAGGGAGCTTATTCAGGTTTGGGGTCCCTCGACTTAGAGCATGCTTTCCCTCGGCTTAGGATTCTACAATTTCAAGTTCCATGAGCCTATAGATAAGGCACACATCTGGGAGGTTAGCTCCTGGAAGTTGAGGTTTGGTAGGCTCTTTTTGCAGTAGTGGGTTCCTTTCTTCAAACCCACCAGGCAGGAGGAGCGATCTCGCAGAGAGTGGATCCAACTAGTGGGGCTCAGTAGTGAGCTCATTATGCAGGATATCATTTTTGCCTTAGTAAAGATAGTAGGCCGACCAGTTCGGCTAGATACAGAGGCCCTGAACAGGGCTAACGGGGTTCAGGTTCAGGTTCTGGTTGAGCTGGAGCATGGATCTTCTTGACCTACTCATGTTAGGCTAGTATTGGATTACGGGGCAATTGATGTTCAGATTCAGTACTAGGATTCCACTCCTTTCTGCGTCTATTGCAAGGCAACATTTGCGTAGTACTTGCCCGCGTCTAGCTTTGGCAACAGCGAAGCACGTATCGAAAGGCAAGGCAGTTATCAAGGATCAGGCTCCTACGGAGTGTGCCTAGGAGTGCACGGGTTGGGTGTTCTCGTCTAGCCCAAACCACATGCCATCTTTCCCTCTGGCAATAGTGCTTAACAGCACTCCATTGACGATGGCGAATGCCTTTGAGGCCCTGGTCGAGACAGAGGCACATGAGGATTCCCCTGACCCTCAGGTCTTCCCTCCACCTACAGATTTTCCTCCCACTATGGACTTTCCTATCTCTGGGCTTAACCGAGATCACCCCATGAAGGTCTCCTATCTGCAGGCGGTACTTTATATGGTGCCCCCTGAGGTGCCTACCACCCCGACAGAGCTACCGGCACTTCCAGTTCTCCCTCTTCTAGTGGCAGTCTCTCCTAAGTCAGACGACCCGAGTTCCTCTACTCCACGAAAGTCCATTGCCTCGTCGTGGGTTTAGGTTCCTTCCCCTGCACTGTGCTTATTGCCCGAGACTGTTTTGCAGGGTACGCCTATTACTGTGGTTGTGCCAGGCATTTATCCTAGGTCTAGTGGCGACCCTGAACGAATAGGTCATGCATAATTTTTGGCACAGAGGCAAGCTTTGGCAGCTTTTGCCTCCCACGGAGTGACCATTTCCCATATCCTTTGCGCGACCAACCAGCAGGCCTCCCTGCCTTCAGTTGAGACGAGTTGGATCGACGTGGTCAACAAGAAGGGGAAAGGCAAAGCACGATCCTCTTTTAGCTCCTCCTCCCACGGTCGTCCTCCTACACCGATACCATTGGCTTGGGATGCTCCCGGACGCAAGGATACATTGCAGATCAACATAGAGTTGGTGGGACTCTGCAAGGCTGCCACTCCCTTCATCCCTTGCCGCTCCAAGATCATAGAGCTTGAGGCGCTAGAGGATAGCAGACTTATCATCGAGGCCATGGTCAGTACGCAGAGCTTTGATATGCCACCTCTCCCACCACCCTCATCACCAGTGCGTACGTAGAGCAGGATGTGACTTCTCCCTGCTTCAGGCTATGGCAGGACCAAGGGGCAAAGGAAATAGGGTTAGTTCTATTCCTCGCTCCTCTATACATTGCAATTTATGCTTCTGCTGGCCATGTCTATCAGTCTGTTGGTAGCATGGTCTTTTGTTTATTTTTTGGTTTGCTCTTCATGGTTGGCCCACCTGCCTTCCACTGCATTGGTTGATAGGATGGTTTGAGGCCTTTTCCCTTTTCTGCTTTTAGTCTTGCCCTGCCTAACTGCCAGGACTGTTGGCTTGTAGGCTTTACGGGCTTGAGCATCGCCTTTTCTCCACTTTTTTTTGTACTTTTAACTTTTTATTAATATATGTTAATTAGTAAAAAAAAGCATAGTCTAACATATATAATCATCATATCTTCCATTCACAACCTTAACTCAACACAAGCACCTAACCTAGGTCTTCTATAATAGGCTCCAAAGCCTCACATAAACACTTCTTCTTCAAGGCAAAGGAAGGACCTTACACAAGCTAAGTTAAAATTATACCAAATCACTTACCTAAGCTTCCAAGTTGCCAAGATCTTCCTCTTTTCCTTCCTTCTCCTTTTCCCACGTTTTTCTCCCTTTCTCTCTCTGTTTTTCTTTCAAATGGATGACTAAAGACTCACACAAGGTTCCCAAGATATTTTAACCCAACACTTTCCATAAATGGAAAATGTTCCCATAAGCAAGTTGGTCTTTTTCCTATTTTGGTCCTCAACTTCTTCAATCTTACAAGGTCACACCTAAACTCTCTACTTAGGTTCTAATAAGTCCTTAAATCAAGTCTTAAGCCATATTTGCCACATTGCTCACCATATGACAAAATCTTTTGATTCTTACGAGAAATGTACCTAAAACCGAGCACCTAAAACCCTTACATGATCCTATCAGATAAAACCTCAAATATCATAACTTAAACTATCAAAGTTGTAGTTCTAGATGTTAGGAATCCCCTTGAATTAGAATCACTCAAATCGGAGGTCGTACAAGAAAGTTATGGATTTTTGAAGTAAGGTATGTAGGGCTGTGCTGGGTGGCGGACGCCGGATTGGTCGAAAATTAATAGAGAATTTTCCGAGATGGATGGCGGACGCTGGGAAAACGTGGTGGACCCTGGGTCTCTCAAAATTGCTTAAATCGCAAAACTCAAAACACAAAAGTCGTAGACTAATGTGTTACGGATCTTCTTGTTTTGGAATCGCTCGATTCGGATTTTGTACGCGAAAGTTACGATTTTTCTACCAAAAGTCGACGAACTAAGCCTACCGTTCCTAATACCCACCGAAATTGGCTCAAAACTCAAAGACAAAGGGTTCAATCGCAAATCTCAAAATACAAAAGTCGTAGACTAACGTGTTATGAACCCACCCGACTTAGAATCATCTAAATTGGAGTTTTCACAAAAAGGTTATGCCTACTCCTCCAAAGGTTGACGTATTTAATACAACAGTTCTAACACCGATAGAAACAAAATAACCAAAGGTCGGACCAAACAGTCATGACAAAGGCAAAACTAGCGAGGGTCGTAACACTATCCTGGGAGAGGAATTCTCATGACTAAAGCTGGCTACCTCAACATCACTGCCTTCAGAGACTCTGATTTTGGAGGATGTAAGAATAAATGTAAGTCCATATTAGGTTATTACCTTTTTGTTGGTGATAATCCTGTTGTTTGAAGATCCAAGAAACAAAATGTGGTCACTCGCTCTAGTGTCGACGTAGAATATCGAGCAATGGCCGTTATGCTAACTGAAATTATTTGGATTAAAAATCTTCTTACTAAACTCAATTTCAATCTTACATGTTCCAATCTCACTCTATTGTGACAACGAGGTTGCCATTCACACTACATCTAACCCCGTGTTCCACGAGCACACCAAGAACATCGAAATTGACTACCACTATGTCCGTGATCTCACCCAAGATGGAACTATCGTCACCCCCTATATTGAAAGTGACGACCAACCAGCCGATCTATTCACTAAGGCCATGGGAACAACACTCTCGCCAAGTTAGGGATGCGTGACATCTATAATCTAACGCAATTGATTTCAGCAAATTTTTTGTGTTTCTATAACTCAAAGGCATAAAGTTTCTATTTAAGATAATAGAGGGTAGTTGAGTGTTTTCAACCAAAACAATGGAAAAAAGATAATGGAAAAATTTTATTTTAATACAATGTGATTTGAATTTTTTTTTGATAATATATAATTTAAAACACATCAAATTAGCCTTGTCACCCTCAAACTCGGAGATGGGAACAAATGGGATTTTGTCGGGGTTGTAGCCAACCTTCTTGAGGTAGGAAGACACTTCCTTGACAATTTCTTCGTACCTGGCCTTGGAGTACTTGGGAGTGGTGGCATCCATCTTGTTGCAGCAGCAAATCATTTGCTTGAGACCAAGGGTGAAAGCAAGCAAGGCGTGCTCACGGGTCTGCCCATCCTTGGAAATACCAGCCTCAAACCCACCAGTTGTCGAGTCAATGATGAGGATAGCACAATCAGCCTGGGAAGTTCTAGTAATCATGTTTTTGATGAAATCACGATGTCCAGGAGCATCAATGATGACCCCGCCAAGGAGGCTGCCAACTTCACCTCCCAGGTCATCATCATGAACCACCCTGGCCAGATCGGCAATGGATATGCCCTGTGCTTGATTGCCACAGCTGCCACATTGCTGTCAAGTTTGCTGAGATCCTGACCAAGATTGACAGGCGATCTGGTAAAGAGCTCTAGAAGGAGCCCAAGTTTTTGAAGAATGGTGATACAGGTATGGTTAAGATGATTCCCACCAAGCCCATGGTTGTGGAGACCTTCTCCGAGTAACCCCTACATGGTCGTTTTGCTATGAGGGACATGTGCCAGACGGTTGCTGTCGGTGTGATCAAGAGTGTTGAGAAGAAGGACCCAAGTGGTGCCAAGGTGACCAAGTCCGCAGCAAAGAAGAAATGAGAAGCCTGCCTGGAGGATCTGTTCGGCTTTTGTTCAATTCTGTTATGCACACTCATATCCGTTTTTGTTGGTTTTTCAAGTTTTGAGGACATGTAGTTCGTAGTTTGGTTCTGGACAGTGTTTATGAGGAATTAATGTTTTTGTTAAAAAAAGAAGAGAGTTTTCTTTTTGAACAGATAAAATTGTATCAATCCTCTAAAAACAACCTCAATAAGGTTAATAATTACAACAAGGGAGGGAGTTTGATAAAAACATTTCTTATTCTATTATAGTCAATGAAAATTTCTTGTACTGTGGAAAAATTCAAGCTCATATAATTCTTATGCAAGGGTCACCTTATTCAACTTTATAGCATTACTATACGTTTTTGGCGTGGTTGATTTTCATAAATGATTTTCAACATATCATAAGATTCGCTACCCCCGAATGTGTTACATTAACATGAATCCTCGTGTGAACTATGTTGATGAAATGGCTAGTCAAAATTCCATAAACAAGAGAAATGTTTATTTCAATACCATGTTTTGGATTTTTTTTACTCTGATGCGATGTGATGCATGTTGGGTAAGAAGGAGAAGGGAAGACAGTCAACTGCATGTTTTTAGAGGAAGAAATGGTTGGTTCTGGTCAGCTGCGTGTGTTGGGAGAAGAAAGGACTGTTGGGTTTTTATTTAATGTTTTGGGTTATTGGGCCTGAGGCCAAGTGTCTTTTATTTCCGTTTTGGGCCCGAGTCCAGTAGTCAGTCGTTTGGGTGAGTAGTGTTAGTTCTCTAGGTAAACAGTATGGCCTAGAGACATGTGTATATATACCAAAAAGGCAGCCTGGGGATCGGGAAAAAAATGAATTAACAGAGGAATCTTGTGAGCTAGGTGGCTTGTCTTATTCTTATATTTCTCTTTCTCTTTCTTACGGGAAATAACCGTGTGTTGTCTTCACCTATATACTCTCTCGGAGGCGTTCATATTTCATGACTTCCCTGGGATATAGAGGACCATACTAGAGAACGTACCAGTTGGTATCAGAGCTAACCATCAGGCGACAATGCGAAAACGAGGAACTAGCTGATAAGCTTATTGAGGAGCTTGTAATGGTACGTCGAGAGGCAGCTGAAGCACGACAGGAGCAGAATAAGGCGTTGGCTAAGGCTCTCGCTTTAATGGTGGGACGACAGGAGGAACTAGAAGGTTCAATCGCAGCTCTGAGCCTGCAAAATCAGAATTTAGCACGTCAAATCAACAGTCCTCAAGAAGGTGGAGCTGAGGCAACCCCGAGGGCAGGGGCTGGAGAGTCGTCGCATACCTGACCCGTATAGGTATCCAGTATGGAAAGTAGCAGACCCCTTACCCTTGGTGATCTCTCTTGTTTGTCTAAATATCAAAAACTAGAGTTCCCTAGGTTTGATAGGGAGAACATGCGTAGTTGGCTTATTAAGTGTGAGCACTATATGACTGTTGAAGAAGTAGAGAAGGGTCAGATTATGAGGATAGTGATGATGCATTTAGATGGTGAGGCGCTGGAGTGGTACCATGGTTTTTTGAAGTCGAGATCTGTAGAAGGAGAGTTAAGCTGGGATGAGTTCAAACTAGAAGTGGAGCAGAGATTTACCGACGACATGCACGAGAACTCTATCGAGGACTTACTGTGTTGTGTGCAAGAGAGTTCGGTCATCGACTACCAAAGCCGATTTCAGTCATTGCTTAGCCGTGTTAACCTAGACCAAACGTATGCCTTAGCCTTGTACTTAAAAGGGTTAAAACCAGAGATAGCCCTGACTGTCAAATTGTTCCAACCAAACACCTTTACCCAAGTTTTTAGTCTAGCCAGACTCCAGGAGAAAAACCACAACTACCATCAAAAGAAAACACGTGACTACATAAATCCACCTGTACTTCCTAGGCCCAACACCACCCAACTGACCTCTTACAACCCGGCCCATAGGCCATATAAGCCTCCATTTAGACAAACCCACCAGCCACCATATACCCACCCTCAGCTAACCAGACCACCACCAAGCCGAACCCACATACCCCAGAACCAGACCCAGACCAGATTCAACAACAAGTTTCGAAACCGCATTGACTTTGATGAAAAGAGGGAAGCTGTATTTTGTGGAAGAGGTGGAGGATGGAGATGACGAAGAGAGTGCAGCAGTGGAAGAGATATACCTAGTTGAGGAAGAAGAGGAACCTGCTGAAAACTTAGTAATATCAGCTCATGCTTTAACAGGGACACTACCCCAGAGTTACAGGACGATGAAAGTCACGGGTTATGTAGGAGGAAAGGCCTTGACGATATTGGTGGATTCAGGCAGTACCCATAACTTTGTGGATACATTGATGGCGCAGAGGCTGGAATGTGCATTGGAGGAATGCAAGGCCATGAAGGTCCAAGTTGCAGATGGTGGGAAGATAGGGTGTTCGTTATGGTGTCAAAACTTTACTTGGATGATGCAGGATAGGGTGTTCAGGACTGATGTGTTTGTGCTACGGTTAGGCTCCTACGATTTGGTGTTGGGAGTCCAATGGTTGGAGATGTTGGGAAATATTAAATGGAACTTCCAGCTGTTGAGGATGGAGTTTCAACTAGGGAAGTCTAAGGTGGTACTATGAGGAGCTGTTGAGACAATGCTCTGCTAAGCAAATGTACAAGCTGATGGCAGTGGAGGGAGAAAAATCAAAAGTCGAAGTGTGTCATTTTGCCATTGTTATGCCCGAGGAGAAGAAAGGAGGTGTCGAGTTATATCAGATGAAGGAGAAACAATCCGAAGAGGGTGACACGAGGTAGGACAGCCTGTCGTTTTTACTAACCGAGTTTGCTGATGTTTTTCAGGTACCAACGGGTTTACCCCCGGATAGATAACTGGTGCATCGGATTCCACTTAAAACGGGAAGCCAACCAGTGAGTTTGCGACCCTACAAACACTCTATGGTGCAGAAGGATGTGTTGGAAAAGTTGGTGAATGAAATGTTACGATCAGGTATTATTCGCAAAAGCAATAGTAGCTTTGCATCCCTGGTGGTTTTGGTAAAGAAGAAGGACAGTTCATGGCGATTTTGTGTAGATTACAGAGCCCTAAATGATCTTACTGTGAAACACAAGTACCCCATACCCATTATAGAGGAGTTATTGGATGAACTTGGGGGAGCAACATGGTTTTCAAAAGTGGATTTAAGATCAGGGTATCACCAGATTTGGATGGCAGCGAAAGATGTGCAAAAGATAGCTTTTAGGACTCATGAAGGACATTACGAGTTTCTCGTTATGCCGTTCGGGCTAACCAATGTACCGGCTAGCTTTTAAGGGGCAATGAACGATATGTTCTGACCTCACTTAAGGAAATTTATCCTAGTGTTCATGGATGATATCTTGATATACAGTCCCATGTGGGAGGCACATCTAAAACATTTGGAGCAAGTTTTCAGAATTCTCAGGGAGGAGTTATTCTATGCCAAGGAGAGTAAATGCAAGTTTGGGGCAGCCTCAATCGATTATCTTGGGCATGTCATCTCTCGCCATGGGGTAGCCACAGATCCTCAGAAGATTGACGATATGAAGAACTACAGGACTCTGGCTAACTTGAAACAGCTCTGGGGCTTCTTAGGGATGTGTGGGTACTATAGGCACTTTATAAAAGGGTACGGGTTGCTAAGCCGGCCACTTACTGACCTATTGAAGAAAGATGCTTTTTGTTGGAATGAACAAGCGGACAGAGCATTCCAGGAGTTGAAATTTGCAATGACCACAGCACCCATTCTGGCTCTACCCAACTTTCAAGTCACCTTTGTGTTGGAAACAGATGCATCGAAATTGGGAGTCGGAGCCGTGCTTATGCAGAAAGGGCATCCTATTGCCTTCTACAGCAAAGCCATGGGACCAAAGTACCAAGCTATGTCAGTTTATGAAAAAGAGCTACGCGCGGTGGTGTTGGCGGTTACCAAGTGGAATCATTATTTGGTGGGCAGGAGTTTTGTCATAAAAACTGACCATAAAAGCCTGAAATATTTACTCAACCAGAAGTTATCTACAGCGAGTCAGTGTTCGTGGCTGGCAAAATTAATGGGGTATGACTATGTCATCGAATATAAGAAGGGGGCAGAGAATTGGGTGGCTGATGCTTTGTCTCGCAACCCAAGGATGACCCCCAGGTGTTGGCATTATCTTTGGTTACGGTGGAAGAGTATACGGAGGCAGTCAAGGCAAGCTATACTTTGGACCCTCACTTGGTAGAACTTATCAAGAAGTTACAGGATCATCCTACAGTTGAAGAACATTATGCTTGGGTCCAAGACAAGCTGCTCCGAAAAGGCAAGATGGTAGTAGGGCCTGATCCAGACTTGAGGAAGAAGCTTGTGAGGTTATATCATGAGACCACCGCGGGAGGACACTCAGGTGTAAACGCAACTACCCAGTGTATCAAGGGGGTGTTGTTTTGGAAGGGGCTAAGGAAAGATGTCCGGAACTATATTTGAGACTATCCCACTTGTCAGATTTGCAAGTATGATAATTCGGCTTCTCCAGGGTTGTTACAGCCATTGCTAATTCCAGATCAAGTATGGCAGGTTGTCTCAATGGATTTTATTGAGGGTTTTCCAAAGTCACAAGGGGTCACTACTATATTTGTGGTGGTGGATAAGCTGAGCAAATATACCCACTTCCTAACTCTTCGACACCCATACACGGCGGCTACTGTTGCTAAAGTTTATATGGAAAACATCTACAAGTTGCACGGACTGCCCGAAGGAATAATCAGTGACAGAGACACAATTTTCTTAAGCTAATTTTGGCAGGAGTTATTTCGACAGCAGGGTGTAGAACTACATATGTCTACTGCATACCACCCGTAAACAGACGAACAAACAGAAGTGGTAAACAGATGCTTAGAGACATACCTTCGTTGTATGACGCACGAAAAGCCTCACGAATGGAGTAATTGGTTGCACTTGGCAGAGTACTGGTATAATACCACCTTCCACACGGCTACGGGGGTATCTCCATTTGAAGCACTATACAGGATGGCTCCTCCTCTATATCTTCCATATTTTGCTGGGGATTCTCCTGTCGAAGCTGTTGATCGGAGTTTGACTGCAAGAGAAGAGAATCTTAGATTGTTGAAGTTTCACCTACAAAGAGCTCAGAACCGGATGAAGCAACAGGCAGACAAGAGGCGCACGGATCGGGAGTTTAAGCTAGGGGATTTGGTTCTCCTCAAACTGCAACCCTATCGCTAGCGATCAGTTCAAGAATGTGAATCAACTAAGCTAGCCCCTCGCTTCTATGGCCCTTATCAGATTATTGACAAGAAAGGGAAAGCAGCGTACACCCTTCAACTTCCCGAGACTTTTATAATCCACCCGACCATTCATGTGAGTCAATTAAAGAAGTTTTACGGGACTGTACCTGAGTCTATAGTTCCGATTCCCCCAGGCTTACTACCGAACAGGGAGCCACTTCGAATCTTGGACAAGAGGATGGTGAAACGCCAAAATCAGGCCGCAACAGAAGTCCTAGTTTAGTGGTCGGGAGAGGCTAAAGAAGATGCAACTTGGGAAGATCATCGCTTGCTCGAGCTTCATTTCCCTCACAGTTCCTTGTGGACAAGGAATTCAAGCGGAGGCAATTGATGCATGTTGGGTAAGAAGGAGAAGGGAAGACGGTCAACTGCATGTTTTCAGAGGAAGAAATGGTTGGTTCTGGTCAGCTGCATGTGTTGGGAGAAGAAAAGACTGTTGGGTTTTTATTTAATGTTTTAGGTTATTGGGCCTGAGGCCAAGTGTCTTTTATTTCCGTTTTGGGCCCGAGGCCAGTAGTCAATCGTTTGGGTGAGTAGTGTTAGTTCTCTAGGTAAACAACCTGACCTAGAGACATGTATATATATACCAAAAAGGCAGCCTAGGGATCGGGCAAAAAAAAATGAATTAACAGAGGAATCTTGTGAGTCAGATGGCTTGTCTTATTCTCATATTTCTCTTTCTCTTTCTTACGGGAAATAACCGTGTCTTGTCTTCACCTGTATACTCTCTCGGAGGCGTTCGTATTTCATGACTTCCCTGGGATATAGAGGACCATACTAGAGAACGTACCACGATGTTATGTGGTATAAAACCGACAAAGGAGCGAGTGATGACATTTAGACACTTTGATGAATATAGCTTCTTGATTTATCATCTTGGATAATGAATACTTGCGTATGAGATTTCAAAAAAGTTAATAGTTTGTCTAACTGAAAAATAAATTTGTAAAGACTAGAGAATTATTCCTTGCCAATTAATGATCGCAGCTGTTTTTTAGAAATCTTTAAAATTTTGATAGTTTTTGCATAAAAAAAATTAAAATTCACACGTCCAGTCCTTGATTGAGTATCCATTCCTTTGATCACAGATTTCCAAGAACTATAGAGGGAAGAATGTCATGATATAGTAAAATCATAGTCTTAGCTTCAAGTCAAAACTTAGCAATATATTTTGGACGTACAATTAATTAGAAACCGTTATACAATGGCTTCTTTGTTGTATTTAGTTAATATGTTTGATACAAGTCTACAATAATTATTGATAAACATTATCAAAACATAATGTTTACTACAGATATAATTTGGTATACCCGATCATTATATATTTAATGTGTAAGTGTGACACTTTTAAGTTTATTGAGATGCGATTTGGTGTCACTTTTAGTATGCACACCGTAAAACTGCATCGTCCTCACCCGTAATCCATATTACGCGTAATTGCACATGCCCCGGACGCAAGCCGGAAACACTCAACCACGGCGGCCGTGGGGACAGCGGTTGTGACACGTGGCACAGTTCGTCTCGTCCACGGACAGATTGACGCAATTGCCCTTGCAACAAGTCTCCGTGTACTTGCATATCTTCCCGCACCCGCCACAGTTGTTGCTGTCCGTGTCCTGGTTAACGCAACTGTTGTTGCAGCATTGCTTCTTCTTCCCTTTCTCTTTCTTGCATACTTTCTCGCAGTTATTGGCCCCACGGGCCGCAACCCTGTTGTTGTCATTGTCCTCCTTCTCGGCCAAGAAACGGCTCAGCCTCCTCGAACGTGTCAGGATGCTGGCGCTACTTGAATCGTCATCTTCTTCATCTTCGTCATGCTTCTTGTTATCCTCGTGATATTGACCCGCCTTGGAAGGCAATGTGGCTGACGAAGATGACAATAGGTTGTACTAGGCTTGGTCTGATACTGCTTGGGTGATGGCTAGAACCTTGATCATTGCGAGTGCGAGGAAGATAATCTTGCAGGACGCCATTTCTATAGCTCTTGCCTCTTGGATTGGTGATATTATCTTTTGGTTTAGAAGAATTTACAACCTGATATCTGGATACAGGTTTATTGGTTTTTTTGGGTGATTTGTGAGATATTGGGGTTATTCGGGTTTAATATATAGTGAGATAAAGGTAAGGTTGTGATGAGTAAGAGTGGGTAAAAAATTGAGTGTGGTCTAGTCAAGTGTTAGGGTCAACGCCTATATTTTTTTAATTAAATTGGCTTATTCTAATTCTACTTTGTTCAGCCCCTCGAATTGCATAATCTCGGGTTACAGGAATTAGGAAGTTCGTTTCATCTGGGAAATGCACCTAGTGCAATTTCCGAGCTTAAGTAGCTTCAAAGCATGGACTTGTGTTCAGGTCAAGCCTCTTGTATCATTGACAAAAGAATATCGGTTTCATTTTATATTTAAACTCCAATTTTCTTGAAGTAATTAAAGTCTCTTATGTTTTATTTTTATTCAGAAACGACATACATTTGCTAATGTCAAACAACTTGTAGCCTAGCCGCAATAAGACATAAGACGTTGTTAAAATTCACGAGGTCCAGGATTCAATCCCCAACAAAGTCAGGACTGCCGTCCACCTCTTTTACTAGTGTAGGCCATCCAAACTCTTTTTTTTAATAACTAAATTTGTATTAAAGTAGGAATAATTTACAGACGACAAAAGTTCACCCAGTTTTAAAAAATAATTCACCAAAATAGAAAACCAAGATTGAAAGTGTAATCAATCACAAAACTACCGTCCACCTCATCTATAATTTCTTTAATAATATAAACCTCTCATACATTGGAGATTTCTCCCTTTTCAAAAGGATTGAACGGATTTCTTAAGTACCCTCCACACCCATAAGCCCCGGACAACATTGCGCGAGGTTGCCACTGAAAAGAGTTCAAGATGCTAAATTTACTATTTTTGAAACAATACAATTTACTTACAAAAAACTTTGAGTTGCACCATCAATATTCAGTTTGAAGGGACATGAGGGAATGGTTGTCACCCCAAGTATCTCTTATTGCGTGTGTTGCAAATTGTTTTGTAATTGTTCCCTAAAAAAATGTTTTGAAAATGTAAAATTTAACATATTCATTGTATAATTTTCGATCAATCCAAAAATGTTCAGTCTCATTTGCCCAATCATGTAAATAGAAATTAGTTGCATTGGTATGTCCGATCAGAATTTGTTAAAAAACGGAAACTTATGTGGTATTATTTCCCCGGTGTAGTTGCATCGATAAGACCGTGAAACTTAAGTGGTATTATTTCCCCGGTGTAGTTGATCGATAAGACCGTTTCGGTACGAGTCACAATTTGGTGCTGGATGGACTTTTCCAATACCGTCCTGGGAAAAAAACTTATGTGGTAATATTTCTTGAAATTGGTTTGGATGGGGACTAAAGAGGTGGTGTCCCCACATAGGGACACCAATTTGAATAATTTGATTAGTATTTTTTTAAAAAATATTCTAATCCAATGGTCTAAAACAGTTCAAGGGTATTTTTGACTATTGCCTAAACTTAAAAAACAAATAATTTATGACTTTCTCTTTTTTAGTTCCATTATCATAAATATCCCTATTTTTAAGCAAATTTTAAATTTAAATACTAGCCTTTTGTATTCCCGTAACCATTTCACTTCGTGTTTATCTTTCTCTCTCTTCCTTTTAATGTTACATCAGATGAGAAAAAAAAAGAAAACATGAAGCATGTAGTAACCGACTCTCCCTATCTTTCTAGGATTTCTGGAATTCCCAATTTCTTTCTCTTGTGCATCGTAGATTATTGGTTTTCTATCGTGAGTTGTTGGTTTGTTGTTCCGAATTATTGGTTTGTTGGTTCTGACTTGTTGGTTAGTTGGTTCCGACTTGTTGGCTTTTTAGTTTCGACTTGTTAGTTTTCTATCGTGAGTTGTTGGTTTGTTGGTTCTGACTTATTGGTTTTTTGGTTCCGACTTGTATGTTCTCTATCCTGAGTTATTGGTTTTTTGGTTCTGACTTGTTGGTTTTTTATACTGAGTTGTTAGTTTGTTCATTACAACTTGCTCGTTTGCTATCACGAGTTGTTGGTTTATTGGTTCTGACTTGCTTGTTTTCTATCCTGGTTTGTCAATTCCAACTTGCTGGTTTGAGGTCCTGACTTGCTGGTTTATTGGTTCCTACCAACATTATAATGATAGCTTAATAACTAAGGTTTTGGGAAAATAGAGAGATTTAAGTTGAGAGAGGAAATAATTAATTAAATATCATTAAAGAATTTATTCAAATTAAGTGAGTAGTTACAAGATTGGAGAGAGAAAATCAATTATTAAGCTATAAGAGAGAGAATCAACTTAAATTAGGTAGATGGTTTTAGGGATTCGAGAGAGAATAAATATGACTTTACCATAACACCGTTATTTAATGGTTTCATTCCTTTAGTCCCCAAATCGGGACTAAATATTTGTCCCTAGCCAAGCCAAACCCCGTCAAACGTTAGTAACTAAACCCTGTATATTTCACAATAAAAGTTGCGATCGTATTAAAGTTCGACCTCCATTTCTTGATTCAGAACATCCGCACCCACTTTGATAAATAAATAACTTCTTTTTTTCATGTTAGTTTTGCTTGTGCACCTACTTTGATACCCATGTCTCCACCTCTGCATCGCCCTCGCCCATGTGTTCACGTAAGCTTCACATTAGTTATGTTTGTTTTTATTAATATAGTTAACTCAAATATGATTATAAATTAATAAAATTTTTCTGAAGTAACAAAAAAAATAATTTGGCAAAAGAGAACTACTTATAAATAATTTGAATTACAAATATGAAAGAATGAAAATTACATAATTAATTATAAAACTAAAAAACTTTAAAATAATTATAAATTACATAATTAAATATGACTACTATTTTTTTTTTATCAAATATGCTCAATCAAATTATTTTTTAGAGTGATACGAGCTTCTCTATTGTGAAATTGTGTCTTAACAATCATAAAATTTGAAAGGGATCTAATGTGTTGAGTAGAGAATTCATAGTCTTCGGCGCTGGTGATAAGTTTGTCATTACATAATTCTTTGAGATAATAATGGAGATATCAATCTCGTTCATCTTCTACTATCATATTATGCAATATGATATATGCTGTCATAATTTTTCCAATGAATTCACTATCCCACAAAAGACATGAACATTTGATAAATGCAAAACGAGCTTGAGTAACTCCAAATACTCTCCATATCTTTTATATATATCTCTTGATGTTCAGTGAATATGTTATACTTCAGAGTTGATGGAGTTGTAATTTGACTTAACAAATGTAGAATATGAGGGATATATCCAATCAGTAAGATAATATGTCATATCCCTATGGCGGTCATTGATGTTAACTCACTTTTGGTGATCTACATTTAAATACATCAATAAAAACATGAGTTCTTACATTGATATCATTGCACGAAAATGGTGTACCCAAAAAGAGTATGATATATCCATATGTCATATGAATTAACTACTTCCAGAAGAGAAAGACTAATTGGTTGGATATTTTATCTCTATGGAAGTTTTAACCTTTTAAAAAGATTTAAATTTGTTTAAAAAAAAGGTTATCCCTTGTTTTCTATTCTTCTTCTGTATTTTCCCTTCCTTTCTATCCTCGTCAATTTAGGGTTCAATTAAGATTTTTAGATTTTGATTCTCTCATTAGCTTGGATTTTTATTAAGAATGTTTGAGTTTGAGTTTTAATTAGTTTTGATTTTAGTTGAAGATGATTAGAGGAAGAAGATGAAGTAGAAGGAAGAAGAAGGGGTGAAAGTAGGAGGAGAGATTTTTTTTTTAAGTGGGAAGGGTATTTATGTCCTCTCAAGTAGGGTTTCATCCAAAAAATTTTGATTCTGGTCTCAGAGAACCAAGAGTCTATTTTAACCAAATTTAAGAGATGAAAGTATTGATTTTTAAAAGTGAGGGACTCTAAGAAGAAGAAAACCAAAATTCAGATATTAGTGGTAATTTGCCCTTTTTAGAATAACCGGCCAGATCGAGCACGTCCTCAACAAAATTATTATCAACACGATATAACTCAAATTAGACGGTGATGGATTTCCGGTACAAATAGATGAGTGGCTTGGCACTCTATTATTAAGAGAGAATTCATGCGCTTACAACGAGACAAAATAATGCACCTCAAACATCTTCCATGGATAGTGACAACAGCACAAAAGGAGAATCTTACAAATATTACCTCCCATAAAGGAAAATACTAAACCAATTAGAGAGTGATAGCCAAAGCCTTGGTGTCAGGATCTTCCTGAAAAAATATCATATTGTTTTCCTCCAAGCTCACCCATGCTTCAACCCCTCTCTTATCCCTGGTATCCAACAAGACAATGAATTTGTCTATTGGTGGCGGGAGAGTGGTGACCCAAATAGGTTTACTCCATCCGAAATCAGCTTCATAATATGGCAAATTACACCAGTTGGTGATTGCAACAGTATCAACGTCGTCGCCGCCTATAAACTCTTTCCATGCGTTGACTACACCTGTAACTATATCATCACCGTTCCCAAACTCCGTGCATTGCTTGACGGTACTCGAAATTGAATCGCGAAGGAGGCTCACCAGCTCAACAAAATCCACATTGCTCTTTCCATCCCGTGGGACAAACTTGGCGAGGGAATGAATAATAAAATTCCCACAAGAGTTTGGTGGAATTGGAATTTTGATCTTGTCCCGCATATTTGCAGCTAGGGACACAAGGGAAGGTCTGAGATTCCCCTTGTTTTTAACTTGGCTTGCCCTTATTAGTATTGTCCAAATGAGCGCTATTACGACCTGGCCTCGCGAATATCTTGCATCAATATTTTCACCAGAGGCCATTGCTTTGAGAGTTCTTATAGCCTCCTCATTGAACAAAAATCTAACAGAGACAATTTTTCCTCCTGATTTCTTAGGGAGTGGAGGAGGAACCACAATTAATCTATCTATTGCAGGGGATACTATTGAAGTCAGAAGGAAACTAGGACGCTGCACTTTTTCAACCCCTTGGCTACATGCAACAGACCATCCACGAATAAGTTCGTTTGCTGACCATCCATCCATGATCCTATGTGCATAGGCCATGCCAATTGCGATACCCCCGCAGTCGAATATATTTAGTTGAATAAACCCCAATGGACCGGTTAGCGGTAGAAATCCGTAAGAGACTAGAAGGTTAAGCTCGTGAGCAGGGCTGTTATTAACGAATTCAGACAGGTTGCAGTTCACCTTTGCTTCTATGAGCTCTACACCTTCATCATTACAATCTATCTTGTACTCGTCATTGATGTACCTACCTGAAGTTCATCGAATATTTTACAAAATATTCATTGATTAATTCTAAATTTAATGGTGGAAGTTACTAATAAAGTGGCTCATTAACCTGCAAGTGGATAGTAGAGGCTCAGTACTCTTGCCAGTGAGTCCTCCAATAGCCTTTTCCTTTGAGAAACCTCCTCGACAACGCCAACTTCACCATTGCCGGGTGCGTAGAAGAGTAGGGTCGGCACGAGGAAAGGAGGGTACATCTGGTCTATAGATGATATTGGTAAGTTCCTCAGGTTTTGTGGGGTTGGAGATGCGGGTTTCACCAACTTCTTAGAAAGAATTGTCACTTCCATTCTCAGGCTACCTTTGCAATTGCCAAGATGTTCCACCTGAAATAATTCCGATTTAAAGGTTTCTTGCTGGGATAATGGTGCGAAAAATAGGACCCTCTACTTATACCACTTAAAAATCAGCATTTCCCGTGGATATGCAGAGAGTTGGTTGGCATTATTTATTTAGTATAGGTGGAAGATGAATGATTGGTTGGGCATTGAATATAACACATTAAGCAATGTAGGTAGCCTGAGAAACTTATAGTATGATAAGCTCCGAATAATTTTTTGGTGGTTAAAGCATAAACAATAAAGGGGCAAACCATATATGCACAATAAAATCTTTCTACAGCGAATGCTTTTTTTATTATACCAATAAGTTACGCATGTAGATGATTTTAATGTTGGCCCTAGCATTTATATGACCTGCCCCTGTGATACCAAGAAAGTTGAAATAGGGACTCCACATTACAACACGAACATGCCAATGCCGATCACTTTCTAACCATAGTTTTAAAACCCGGATTTCAGTACGACCCGAATTTTGTCTATTTTTTGGGTCGATTGGTCAGACCGATCCAACTACTGGTCTAACTATAATTTTTTCCTTTCTATTTTTTGTAATTTTTTGAAATATATATAGGTATATAGGTAAATAATTTATGTAATAAACTAATAATTACATATAAACATATCAATTTTTATAAAATACACCAAATAAAGTATCTATACAAAAGAATGATTTTGAATCAAAGATAAAATCATAATTTTTTGAAATTTTTTGGTCAAACCGACCCGATTCAACTAGGATTTTCGGGCAAACCGTCTGGTCGAACTGGAAAATAGACGGTTCAACTGACTTCCAAGTTTGTTCATATAACCAAGCCAGGAAAGTGAACGATTTGGTCGGACCATGGTTTTTAAAACTATGTTTCTAACAGCATCAGCAAAACCCTTCTAAAAAATATCACGGGGTATTACATCATCAAAAACTTTCCCAAGCAGAGGAGCTTGCTCGTGTAATAATGGACCGAAATACTCTATTATTCCTACATCGTGAGATCCTAGTTTTCTGGCAACATCCCTTAGAGTTCTTTGTCAATCTCAACACAGATAAAACATTGTCGGGAAACTTGGGCTCTATTGTTAATGTGGGCATTGTTCGTGACTCAGGTGATCTTTGGTTATTCAGCTTCACGAATGGCATTGGTAGCTACACTACTTTGGTTGCGGAGCTTTGGACTCTGATCGTTGGTCTTGAGTAGACTTGGGAGAAGGAGCTCTGACATTTCTAGTAGAGGTCCACAAGGCACCCCACTTCTGAAGTCACTGTACTAAAGAGGTGTTGCACGACCCTCTAGCTAGGAACCAGAGCCATGAATAGCAGGTTTGTTGTATGTACTTTTCTTCCATATCTATAAAAGAACGTGATCCCACTTTTTTGGAAAAAATATTTAAGAGTTCGTTGGAAGTGATCCCGGAAGTCTTGTGATATATGTGAATTGTAAATAAGGTTATAATAAGGTAAATTGTCAATGGATATCTTAGCGAAATTAGCTTCGACCTCCACCTGCCAAGCAATAGCTAGTCTTATCATGAAATCCAGGTTGTCAACCTCGTTACGAGAACTTCATATTAAATAGGTTGTAAATATTTTTACTAGACTTTGCATACCAAAAAATTCATTTACTTTTCTCCATTCCTGCCTACCATCAATTGCTCCCTATGTTGTTTGGTATGGAGTTGGTAAGGAATCGTCAATGATGGATTCATTTGTGGTCTTCCACAATTGCCACGTAAGAAGATGATAAGGATCAGATGCTCCTCCTAATTCAATTTTTGTATTTCCTGATGAACTTTCTCAAGACATTATTTGAAAGAGATGTGTTGCAATTCTTCAGTTTTGTTGTACACGGACCAATGTAGAATTCTCAAACAATGTAGATAGTTTTTCCACGTTAACATTTATTGGGAAAAAAACAAAAAAAAAACTGGAGCGTCAAGCTGCCAAAACTTAATTCTATGCTCAGAAGTCAAAATCAACTATTGGAGACAAAATCCCCAACAACCCCGGGCAATGAGATTGTGAAACAGCAATCTCAATTACCAGTGCTTCAATGCTGATTTGAAACACGGCCCTGTTGGGATAGAGCCAAATACTCCAACAACCCGCAACAAGATATGAATTAGCAGGATAGTTTTAGCAGGATTTTGTTATACTAATTGAAATTGGTCAATATATTATGGTAATCAGTATCGGCAAGATGATCAAGTTATTTTGTTTCTTGAGGTTTAACTGAGAATTACGGAACCATTAGATCTGAGATATTACTTGTTGATCCTATGCGTGATGTGAGTATAGTGCTATTCTTGGTTTTGAGCATGGGATTGTGGACCTGGACACTGTTTTTTTTAAAGGTAGATAAAACATTATTAATCACCAAATGAGAAAAGTATTAGAGTACAAGGAAAACTCCAACAAGAGCAACCAAGTACCTTACAGGAAACAAGAGAAAGAGGCAGATAACGAGAGGTAACTGCCGAAGACAAAATCAACTAAAAACTTCCCAAAAACTAAGCAAGAACAGAAGCCAGAAGAGTAAGTAGATGACGGCATTTTCCAAACCAACCATTCACCCAAACTTGAGGGAACTCTACCCCACAGGGCACCAACTTAACCCAGACAACCTTGAGGATGAGTTCCAGAGTTTAGAGATGAACTCATAGTGCGAAAAAGAGGTGGTTTGTGGACTCAGGCTCCTGGTTACATAATGCGCAAGAGACTCTTCCATTAGCTTTTCTTGAACGACATCAATTTGAAACAAATTATCTCTTGTCTTAAGTCATCCACGAGGAAGAGCTATCCAAAGGAAGCAATTAATTTTATAAGGTATAAGCCTTGTCATCTTACTTAATAATTTAGCACATTCGGAGAAGCTATTATTTACTTGTCCTGAGACCCCTGCAAAGAGATTAGTTCCAGCCAGTAAAACTTTCAAACAGGGGGCCACACATGCCTCCTCCCAATTAACTAATAGCCTTCGTCTCCAAGAGAAAATCCACTTTTCACTTCCAGCATTCCAATTCCAACAATCGCAAATGACAAGTTGCTTGTCACTGAAAATAACCGCAGAAACATCAGAAGAGAAACAAGGGTCGAGCCTGGTCACCATCATTAACCACCAGCTTTACATTACTTCGAAACACGGTAGTAGGGGAGGAATTTGAGTTGCCAATGAACAAGAAACGTGAAAAAGAAAGCATAAAAAAAGATGATGAAATGTGAAAGTTGTTATTAAAGGAGCTTTAGCTTCTACAATAGCCATCTCAATTGTTTCATTGATTATTCAATTATTTACAATTATTTCCTATTTATATCCCAATCATTTGCTTCCACCTGATAACCAATGGTTGCTCTTTACTGCGCATGCATGTAGCAAATTGCACTTCGGTCCTGTGATTCTTGGATCTCGTCATTCTGGTCCTTCTGAACTGAATTGCAAATATCATTCTCTCTTCTGATAGTTCTGCTAATACATCACTTGAGCATCTGTAGTCTCACCATTTGAGTCTCCTAGATCCTATAATTTCTCTGTTGGTTCTTCATGCATAAGATGGATCTTGGCAATTGATGATACCCCCGTAAGTTGGACTGTGGATGTCCAATAGTCCCAACTTACTTATAAGAAATTGGAAAAGCTGAATGGTGAGAGCCTTAATAAACAAATCAGCTAATTGATATTGCGTACGCATGTGGAATAGCTTCACAAGTCCAAGCTGTACCTTTTCTCGTACAAAATGCTAATCAACTTCCAAATGTTTGGTACGCTCATGAAAAATAGGATTCTCTGCAATGTGAATTGCTGATTTGTTGTCAAAATAAATTAAAACAGGAGGAAGAGAATCAACTCCCATATCAGCAAGAATATAAAGCAGTCACTGAATCTCTCTGGTGTTTTGCAATAGTGCCTGATATTATACCTCAGAAGATGAATACAAAACTGTGTCTTGCTTCTTAGCTCGCCAAGAGATCAACGAGTTCCCAAAGTAAGCACAATATCTAGTGATTGATCTTCGTGTATCTTCCCAGTTAGCATAATTGCTATCTGAATAGACCTTTAGCTGACAATCTCTGCACGAAGGATAGTATAAGCCCAGTCCAGGAGAATATTTGACATATTTTAGCAGATGATAAGCCACTAGAAGATATTTATCAGGGGGTTGATAGAGGAATTGATTGAGCTGTTCAACCATAAAACTAATGTCTGGTCGAGTAGCTGTCAAATAAAGAAGCTTTCCAACTAATCTTCTATAGTGAACAGAATCTTCAACAACCAATTTTCCATCCACTGTGACCTTGGAAATTGTATGGCCTTCTGAATCATATGCTAAATAATCCAAATAGAGTCCCTAAGTCATCACACAAAGAAGATAATTTAGTATTGACATCGATTGGTAAGTGTCGAGGCTTGCACCTGAGGTAACCAGCATCTTTGAGAATTTCTAGATGCTACCATCAACATGATGCTTGATCTTAAAGACCCACTTACTGCCAATAAGATGTTTCCCGGGTGGCAATGGAACCAAAGACCAAGTGTGATTCTGTTCAAGAGCATGCAGCTCAAGATTTATTGCATCAATCCATCATGGATCCTATGCAGCCCATTCATAGGACTCAAGCTTAGAACGTTGAGCAATAGATAAACTAAAAGCTCTATAAGAAGGACTAAGATGTTCTAAAATAAAAGAATGTTGTAGAGGATAAAGAAAAGCAGTAAAAATAGAAGGAGAAAGAGAGGAAGACTGATGAGGATTGCCATACGAGAGAGGAATAGAGTACCATAGAAAGGTATGTTGGTAAGAAGTGGGTAAGGAGGAATTTTTTTAGGATGGGTAGATCTCTGAAGGGAAGAGGGTACTGTAGAATAAGGGGAAGGAGAAGGAATGACATTGTCAGAGGTAAGGTCAGATGCAGGGTCAGATGTAGGGGAAATACGATAAGGAGGAATTTGAGTTGTCAATAAAGAAGAAACATGAAGAAGAAAGCATCGAAAAAGATGATGAAAGGTGAAAGTTGTTATTAAAGGAGCTTAAGCTTCTACAATAACCATCTCAATTATTTCATTGATTATTCAATTATTTCCTATTTATATCCCAATCATTTGCTTCTAGCTCATAGCTAATAGTTGCTCTTAACTATGCATGACATTGCATTCAGTCCCGTGGTTCTTGGATCTCGTCATTCTGGTCCTTCTAAACTGAATTGCAAATATCATTCTCTCTTCTGATAGTTCTACTACTACATCACTTGAGCCCCTATGGTCTCACCATTCGAGTCTCCTGTATCCCATAATTTCTCTGTTGGTTCTTCGTGTATAAGATGGATCTTGGCAATTGATAATAAGCTAGTCTCTAAATATTCATCCAGAGACTTTCCCTATTTGGATTGCAAGGAACTCGAGGGTCTAGATAATCTTTGGTAGAAAACTTCAACTATGTCCCCTAATCATGGTCTTGGATATGACTTAAATGCCATGACAACTCATAATGGTAGGCATTGTAAGAATTCGACACTTATAAGGGTCTTCAATATACTTATTGCTCCAAAATGACATCTTCATAGGCCCGACCTCAAAAGCAAGCTCTCGTGACTCCACGAAAACTCTACAAGATCACCAACTAAAGATCTGGAAAATGAATAAGAAAGAATGGTGAGACAAGCTCAATGAGTAGATAATAAGTACCATGAGGTTAACGAAGGTCAATATTTTAAATATAGTGTTATATTAATCTTAATACATAATAGTTTCATATTGTCATAATATATATAATATAAAACATGAGGGTTGCGAGCAAGCATTAGATCACAACATAAGGCATAAATGCTACACAAGCATAAATGCAACATAAACATAAGTCATATGTGTATAGATGCTCCCAAAAAGCAAGACACATGGCATACGCTCCAAAGGCTTAATGCATACCACATGCGATCCCAAAGACCTCATAAATATAACGTAAACATCATACAAGGCTCGTAGCCATAGAGAATAATAATAGTAAGAATTCTGAATATTATGGATTTCTAGTGTATTTTGATATAGTTGATAATGTAGATGGATGTATAATTGTTTTTGGAGTTGTTGTAAGTTATGTATAGTGGTAATGTTGTGAGCGCATTTAGTTTGTTGTATAGCTATGATCAAATGGGCAATACAGTGGATCAGTTCTTCAAAAAATAAGGCCAAGATATCCTCTATTTATAACTTCAAGCCCAAGGATCAGAGAGAACCAGGTTATTGCTAATTTCCTCTCTCTCTCTCTCACTAATCGCTTTCTATTCTATCTTAATTCTACTAAACACCACATGATCAGTCGTCTATTCAGCCTGTCTGGTATGCGCTAGACAAGGTTGGCATGCACTAACCTTTGACTAACTTAAGCTCTGGCATGTGCCAACTGCAATAAGCACGAGCAAAAATCTCTCAGACAAACAGACCTGGCATGTGCCAAGTGGGCTGGCGTGCGCCAAGTTATCAGCAAACTTGCATCAAATTGCAATAATGAGTAAGTATAGGATTATCATCCCACAGGGACTGAGGTTCTAGGCTAGCTCTATAGTTTACTTACTTAAGCTATTGATTTACTAGTTTACTTACATACTATAAATAATAACTTATGATACTAAAATGAGTAAGGTACATAAACCAGCAACATAACCATAAGAATTAGGGAGTTTATTGAGTACGTGATAAGGTCCGAGTATTTCTAAGGCGACTAATCTACACTTTCGTGCTAGAAGAGTCTAAATCGATCCTTAACTAGGCTTAGAATAGCTAGATATGTTCTTTCGACCCCATCAACCATCTAATCTAGCAAAACACCAACTATAAGAATCACTTAGTAGACAATAAGTAGGTCATCAAGAAAGATTTCTCTCCTAGCAAGAGTACTCATCATCAAACTAACCTTTCCATCAATCATATCTCCTTTCGGTCTCAAGTTTTGACTAAGCACAAAGGATTTTAACCCCTCAAAACCATGGCTACATGCAAGGTAACATGGCACCAAACTCACAGAATATTACTCACACATACTTAATATAAATAACATAATATATTAATGACCATAAGTAAATAGTTAAAGGTGAAAAGGCTTATTTGTGTTCAAGAAGCTCTCTTCCCTTCAAACCCACATATATGGCTAGGGGAGAGAGTCTCTCCTTCCCTCTCTAGTTTTTTGGTCTAATATTTTCACTTCTATTACACACCAAAACTTAGAAAGAAAAATAGTCTATATACTAAGCTTAATACGCAAATAATTAACAAAATAATATATAAATATTATCATTTTAGGTAGATATTAATATGCAAATACCATTCATTAATCAGTGTTGTAGATTGAAGATCCATATCAAATTTGGAATTGGCAATTTTGCTGATTTCAGCAATCAATTCTGCAATTATTCACAATCGAGCACAATTGATACAATCCAACACAATCAACCACCATTTGACACAACTAACTAAAGATCCTAGCATAATCATCATCAATATCTCCTCCAATAGATCCCTCCGTGTGCAGTTGAAAAAATCATGCTCCAATTGATCACCTACTAATTGCAATTGACTCTGGCAATTGATTTTTTTCCTTCGACAATTGTAATCACTGTAATTATTTATAATTACCTTAGATTATTTTGCTAGATGTATATATAAGTTAAGTAATACCTCAATTAACTTTATGATTGAACAAAATCATTTGATTTCTTGTTTCATTACATGGTATGAGAACTTAATCAGTGATCCTATTCCATTCCTTTTCAATCACCTTTAAATCAATCATAATATCATCTGAAAAATGCCGAGAGAACTGCAGAAGTAGTAAACTTGAACCCCACTCCATCGAGTCTCGACCTGCTAAAGAAAATTGCATACATCAATGGCAATACTAGCTTCAAGATCATCACTATTTCCTTTGACAAAAAAAATATTCTTCATGGTCAAAGGCAGTATTTATCGCTTTCTGTGGATAATGATGTGTTGACTTTATCAACAGAGACATTCTAGCTCTAGCTTTAATTAATTCCCATTTTTCGGAGTGGCACATGTACGACCACCAGGTCATGTCATAGTTATTAAACTTGATCAACTCTGAACTGCATCATATGTTCAACTACACAACTTGTTCTAAAGGTCTATGAGATTTTGTCAAAGCTTTATATTCTGAACGAGAGAACTTTTACAGAATTTTTAAAATAAAGAAAGGAATTGTTGACCACGAAAAGGGAGATAGACCCTTTATTGAGTAACTAAGCAGGTTAAATTTGATGTGGACTTGACAGACTTGAGAACTGTCTTAACTGACCCTGCTGTGATCAACAAAAGGAAAGAAGAAGATAGGATCTTCAAGGTTCTTATAGGCTTGGGTTCTGAGTTTGATGTGCTCAAAGATCAAATCCTCACTACTGTTGAGTACTCTTTCAACTCATTTGCTCTCAAATCCTAAAAGATGAAACCCATAAAAAGGTTGTGACTTCATACCAAAAACACGAGCACCCAAATGAATCAAATGCCTTCATGAGCTTTCAAGATGGTGAGTTTGCTCTAGCAGCCAAGAGGTTCATCAACTCAAGAAATGGGATGTCATTCAATCAAACAAAGAAGGTAAAACTATAACCAAACCAAATTATGTTTGTAATCACTGTGGCAAAATAGATCATACCATCGATAGATGTTGGATTCTACATCCAAATCTAATTTTAAGTTGAATCTAAAGATGAAATTAGGGCTGGAGTCTGAGTTGGTGTTGGAAAGTGAAGAAGGAAAGGAGCTTTGGTGATAAGCTCAATGCCTATTATACCTACAGGACCACCCAACACTTACCACACCTCCACATCCACCAGTGCGAATCAATATTCACTAATATCCATAGAAGACCTGGCCCATTGCATCTTTCTACACATGAAGGGAAGTGTAGAACAAAGCCTACTACCAAAATCAAACCCAGGTGAAGGTAAAGAAGGTATAATTCCTAATTACAATACTGTAATTTGTTACAATCTATTTTTACTATCAAATCTGTGATTTTTTAGGACTACAAAACATCGAAGAAGATTGGTGAAAAAAGCTTAATTAATGGGCTTTATATACTCAAATCTCAACTTATTGCTTTGACTTCTACAAAATCAAAACCTTCTTTACTATAGCATGATTGTCTTGGACATCCTAGCAATTTAATACTTTCAAAAACTTTCCCTAATATTGAAAAAGGACTTGATTAATGTAAAAGTTGTGTTCTTGCAAAACAACAGAGAACTTCTTTTCAACTCTCTAAATCTGATTATGATTTTCCCTTCTAATTGGTATACTCGGATGTTTGGAGTTCTCCTTAACCCTTTTATGATTATTTTCACTATTTTGTCTTGTTTATTAATTATTATAACTGTGCTTGTTAGATTTATCTCATTAAATATAAGAGTGAAGTGTTTTTAAAGTTCAAAGAATTTGATAACCTTGTCCGTAATCAATTCGATGCTAAAATCAAGTTATTTCAAACTAACAATGGAACTGAATATCAAAGAGATTTTAAAGAATTTCTAACAAGTGCAGGCATTCTTCATCAAACCTCATATGTATACATGCCACTGCAAAACAAAGTGTTTGAAAGAAAGAATCATCACCTTTTTTAAGTTGCCAGATCAATCATGTTCAAGATGAATGTGAAATAATACAACTAGAGCGATACAATACTCACTGTCTACTACCTAATCAACTGATTGTTCAGCGCTGTGCTCAATTTCAAGGCTCCAATCAAAGTACTCCTTAACAAAAAAACTCTAATTTATCGTACTTAAAAGTGTTTGGCTGTTGTGCCTATGTCCAAATACCAGTTGAGAAAAGAGACAAATTAGCACAAAGATCCATTCAATGCAAATTTCGTGGGTATTCCATAATGCAAAAAGGGTACAACTGCTATTTCCCCACAAGTAAAAAGTTTTTTGTCTCAAGAGATGTAGAATTTTTAGAGCATACTCCCTATTTTGTTAAAAATAATCAAGTATATGCTAATCATAATAAGCAAATCCAGCACAAAACTTGTCTACCTATTCCTCCTAGTTTTTACTTGATTAACAGACATGATCTTTATCCATCTTCGTAGAACACTAACCAAGAATCTCAACCCATTACCAAAACTAAAGGAAGCCCATCCAACTACAATCTGGAAAGATTAACTCCAAACACTAGTTATACTTCAAGTAACCTTCCTTCTTAATCCAAAATAATTAACTCTCAAATTAAGGTTCCTGATCAGTTACTTATTTCCTCCGAACAAAATTCACCTGATCAGAACCTCAGAAGGTCCTTTAGATCAAAGATTCTAAACTATAAGCTTTATGTCTTCAAAGTTTTTAACGGATACTATCCAATTAAGGCTCGCACCACTTATGATCATCTTGGATTTAAACATAGATCTTTTCTAAGATGTCTTGACTCAAATTCTACACCTAAAAGATTCCTTGAGGATATAAAATATGAACCATCGAAAATTGCTATGGCTGAATAACTTGAGGCTTTGAATCGAAACAAAACTTGGATAATTTGCGAACTTCCTTCAAACAAAAAGGAAATTAATTGTAAATAGATTTTCAAAATTAAATATCACAATGATGGGACTATTGAGAGATATAAAGCTAGACTTGCGGCTAAGGATTTCACTCAAACCCAAAAGATTTACTATAATGAAACCTTCGTCCCTATAGCCAAAATGAATATGATTTGTATTCTTCTTTCTGTGTCCATTAATCTAGGTTGGCAACTTGAGCATATGGATATGAATAATGCCTTCTTGCAAGGCAACTTGGAAGAAGAAATCTATCTCAATCTCCCACTTGGACATATCCACAAAGGCTCAGATAAGGTTTGTCGATTGCACAAGGCCATACGACCTCAAGCAATCCCCACAAGCTTGGTATAATAAACTTAGCAGAGAGCTTGTTGGCCTTAGCTTCAAAAAAATGTTACACTGATTCTTCCATGTTCATTCAAGATTCAAAAGAAGATAAACTCATACTCTTAGTCTATATTGATGAAAAAATTTAATTAAAGAGTGACTTGCATTCTAGGTTCGATATTAAAGACTGGGAAAATGAAGTACTTCCTCAGAATTGAACTTGCCTATTATTCAAAAGGGATTTTTCTCAATCATAGGAAATATGTTGTTTTAAATCTCCTTCAAGAGGTAAAAAAAATTGGGATCCAAGCCCTATAGAACTCCTCTCGAACCAAATCTTAAGGTTTTAAATCACGAAGGTGACCTCTATCCACATATCAATAAATTCCAAAAATTGGTTGGTAAGCTTATTTGTTTGACAATTATGAGATCCGGCATCACCTATGCGATAAGTTTAATCAGTCAAGTGATGTACTTTCCCTATGTTCAACATGTCAAAATTATGGAAAGGATACTTAAGTATCTCAAAAACTATCCTGGGAGAGGAATTCTCATAACTAAAGCTAGCTACATCAACATCACTGCCTTTGGAGACTCTGATTATGCAAAATGTAAGAATAATTGTAGGTCCACATTAGGTTGTTACTTCTTTATCGGTGATAATCCTATTGTTTGGAGATCCAAGAAATAAAATGTGGTCTCTCGCTCTAGTACCGCAGGTAAATATCGAGCAATGACTGTAACGCTAACTAAAATTATTTGGATTAAAAATCTTCTTACTAAACTTAATTTCAATGTACAAGTTCCAATCTCACTCGATTATGACAACGAGGTTGCCATTTACATCGCATCTAACCCCGTGTTCTACGAGTGTATCAAGAATATCAAAATCGACTACCACTACGTCCGTGATCGCATTCAAGTGGAACTATCGTTACCTTCACATTGAAGTGACGACCAACCAGCCAATCTATTTACTAAGGTTGTGGGAACCACACCATTTGATGAGCATCTCGCCACTTTAGGGATGCATGACATCTACACCCCTAACTAGAGGGAGGTGTTGCAGATTGGAAATCCACATCAAATTTGGACTTGCCAATTTTGCTAATTTTAGCAATCAATTCTGCAATTATTCACAATTGAGCACAATTGATACAATCTGACACAATCAACCACAATTGTATACAATTATACAATCCGACGCAATCGATTTCAGCAAATTTTTGTGTTTTGCTTCTATAACTCAATGCATAAAGTTTCTATTTCTGATAATAGAGGGTAGTTGAGTGTTTTCAACCAAAACAAAGAAAAAAAGATAATGGAACAAATTTATTTTAATACAATGTGATTTTAACTTTTTTATATAATATATAATTTAAAACACATCAAATTAGCCATAGATGTTTGACATCTTGACCTTTTAGCTGTTCGCTTCACTAACTCTCTTGATCTCTAAGAAAAGTTCCGAAAATTCCTTAAACTAACGAGAGTTTTCTTTTTGGACAAATAAAATTGTATTAGTCCTCTAAAAACAACCTCAATAAGGTTGATAATTACAACAAGGGAGGGAGTTTGATAAAAGCATTTCTTATTCTATTATAGTCAATGCAAATTTCTTGTATTGTGGAAAAATTCAGGCGCATATAATTCTTATGCAGTCACCTTATTCAACTTTATAGCATTAAGATACGTTTTTGGCATGGTTGATTTACATAAATGATTTTCAACATATCATAAGATTCGCTACCACCGAATGTGTTACATTAACATGAATCCTCGTGTGAACTACGTTGATGAAGTGGCTAGTAATATATTTTGGACGTACAATTAATTAGAAACCGTTATACAATGGCTTCTTTATTATATTTAGTTAATATGTTTGATACAAGTGTACAATAATTATTTATAAACATCATTAAAACAAAACGTTTGCTACAGATATAATTTGGTATACCCGAGCATTATATATTTAATATGTAAGTGTGACACTTTTAAGTTTATTGAGATACAGTTTGGTGTCACTTTTAGCATGCACACCGTAAAACTGCATCGTCCTCACCCGTAATCCATATTAAGCGTAATTGCACATGCCCCGGACGCAAGCCGGAATCACGTAGCCACGGCGGCCGTGGGGACAGCGGTTGTGACACGTGCCACAGTTCGTTGCGTCCACGGACAGATTGATGCAATTGCCCTTGCAACAAGTCTCCGTGTACTTGCATATCTTCCCGCACCCGCCACAGTTGTTGATGTCCGTGTCCTGGTCAACGCAATTGTTGTTGCAGCATTGCTTCTTCTTCCCTTCCTCCTTCTTGCACACTTTCTCGCAGTTATTGGCCCCGCGGCCCGCGACCCCGTTGTAGTCCTTGTGCCCCTTCTCGGCCAAGAAACGGCTCAGCTTCCTCGAACGTGTCAGATGGCTGGTGCTGCTTGAATCATCATCTTCTTCATTTTCGTCATGCTTCTCGTTATCCTCGTGATATTCACCCGCCTTGGAAGGCAATGTGGCTGATGATGATGACAATAGGTTGTACTTGGGTTGGTCTGATACTGCTTGGGTGATGGTTAGGACCGTGATCATTGCGAGTACGAGCAAGATAATCTTGCAGGACGCCATTGCTATAGCTCTTGCCTCTTGGATTGGTGTTATTATTTTTTTGGTTTAGACGAATTTACGATCTGATATCTGGACAAATGATTTTTTAGGTGGTTTGTGAGAGATTTGGGGGTTATTCGGGGTTTAATATATAGTGAGATAAAGGTAAGGTTGTGAGTTGCGACGAGTGAGAAGTGGGTAAAAAATGGAGTGTGGTCTAGTCAAGTGTAAGGGTCAACTTCTACATTTTAAAATTAAATTTCCTTTTCTAATTCTACTTTGTTCATCCCCTCGAATTGCATAATTTCGGGTTACAGGAATTAGGAAGTTCATTTCATTTGGGAAATGTACCTAGTGCAATTTCCGAGCGCAAGTAGCCTCAAGGCATGGACTTGTGTTCAGGTCAGGCCTCTTGAATAATTGACAAAAAAATATCGGTTTTATTTAATATTTTAAACTCAAAATTTCTTTGAAATAATTAAAATCTCTTATGTTTTATTTTTATTTAAGTTAATTTTAGAAGATCTAATATTTAATCTCTTAAAAAGTCTAATTTATCTTCTTCTTCTTTTTTAATTCTCCATGACAGACCTCCACCTCTTTTACAAGAGTAGCCCATACAAACTATTTTTTTCATAAATAAATTTTTATTAAAAAATAGGAATAGTTTACGGACGACAAAATTTCAACCGGATTTAAAAAATAATCCACCAAAATACAACCCTAGGTTAAAAATACAAGCAATCACAAAGCTACCGTCCACCACATCTATTGTCTTTAATAACATAAACCTCTCATACATTGGAGATTTCTCCATTTTCAAAAGGATTGAGCGAATATCTTAAGTACCACCCTCCACACCCATAAGCGCCGGACAATTTCGCACGGGGTTGCCACTGAAAAGAGTTCAAGATGCTAAATTTAAAATAACTACTATTTAATTACTAATATTTTTTAGTAGTTAATTATTGAATGGCAATACTGGAATAGATTATTAGTACATTGCTCCAAATATGGAGTAACTATTCTGAAACAATAAAATTTAGTGCAAATTGCCCACAAGTCCCTAGCCTATGCTGAAATTACTATTTTTGTCCCTTGTTTTTCGAAAAAGAGACTTTCGTCCTCCTACTTTGCTTAATTATCACTCTTAGGTCCCTGGTACCGGAATCGGGAAATTTCTCCGGCACCAAAGGACCTAAAATGTCTATTTTGCCCTTTAGTCAAAATTAAAAAAAAACTAGGAAATTTCTCCGGATGAAGAGAAGAAGTAATATGAAGCCGACTTCGATGACACTGTCGCCAATGGGCTCTCGGCTCTGGATAAAGCAAAAGAGGCTCGACGATGGCGTCAGCGAGAGCATATTCTCTTTTTCGAAACAAGAGGAACAAAAATAGTAATTTCAGCAAAGGCTAAGGACTTGATGGCAATTTGCTCTAAAATTTATTCATAAATTTTTTTGACTTGCAACATCAATATCCAGATTTGAAGGGACATGAGGGAATGGTTGTGACCCCACGTATCTCTAATTGTGTGTGTTGCAAATTGTTTTGTAAATGTTCCCTAATTTTTTTTAAATGTGAAATTTCACATATTCATTGTATAATAGGCGATCAGTCCAAAAATGTTAAATTTGCTTAATCATGTAAATAAAATTTTGATTGCATTGGAATGTCGGGTCAGAATTTGTTAAAACATGGAAACTTATGAGGTATTATTACCCCACTGTAGTTGAATCGATAAGACCGTTTCCGTACATATAAACCACTTGCTATATCCAAATATATATGGTTAGTGCCGGGATCTTGAGTATCTCATAAATTGTTTACTATAAATCTTTCCAAATCCAAGTTTACGTCCAAGTTTACGAGTTGAGATAGTTATTTTCCATCCACTGGGAATAAAAAAGCAGTTGAACTCTTCATGATTTTCACTTGAGCAAATATTTAACTCCTTCAAAGTTGGAATCCTAAAACTGAATTTCAAATACAATTTCCCACTTCACTAACCTAGGTCTCAAAGGTATATTTACCTGTATTTTGAATTTTAGATGATAACAAGGCTCATAAATATATTATATATATATATTCTTAGGAAAATCTTGTTAGATAGATCTTCAAATAAACAAACTAGTAATATATACAAGCATGAGACGGAAATCATATATCAATTCAAAATTTTAAAATAATATATAACTATGATTATTTTACAAAATAATATATAAATATAATTATTTTACTAGGTTTAGTTGGGCCTGTATTTTAAAATATGATTGTTGTCTTTCCACTTAATTAACAAATTGTATGGCCATGCATTTAGACAATTCTTTTATTCACAATTCATGCAATCAATGGTACATATTATGTCTGGAATCCACGTTCTTTTCCAACATGGAATAGTCTTGGTAGATCTTGTTCATTGTTCTTTTCAGACAAAGCAAAATGTGATGCCTTCTGTATCTTTTTTTTAGTTTTTTTTATTGTAGATTCACCAATTCTCAAATATTTGTCACGACATCAGTTGATATTTTTCATAGACAAGAATCCACATTTGCTATAGTACATTTTTGCAATGTTGATAGTCCAAGTTTACCAATAGCATCTTGCTTTTGCTAAAAATGTGGATCATCGACACTCACCACCTCTACTATTCAAAAGAACAATGGTCTTCACATGCAAAACTTACGTCAGAGGAGAATCATCTCCATATGTTGACGTATCGGCAAACTAGTCTGAGTTCCGCATCAAGTGCTCATTACCAATAGTATTTTTTATCGTGGAGCAGAGAACTCCTACTCAGCACAATTGGCATGCATTTTCTTAATGATGCCCTCAAGAACCCGATAATTGTCAAGGGAGCATGTTTCCTATTGCTTCATTATTAGGTGAATGAATAATCAAAAATAGAATTTGAACTAGATTTAAAATTTTGGAAAGTAGGATCATTTGAATTTATATTTAGAAAAAAAATAATTATATGGAAAGATAATAGAAAATAAAAAAATTGGTGTGAAAAAACGAGAGAGTTTATAAATCGATGAGAATAAATGATATGAGATTGACCTATATTTATAGAATTTTAAAAAAATTGGCCAAATAAATTAGAAATTTTCTAAACTGTGTCAATTAAATTATTTGTAATAACATAATTTATAAATTTTATAGCAAAAAAATAGTTTCTTGGAATAGAATGGTCTTAAGTGAAACAAATAATTAAAAATTAGCTCGAACTGATTCCCACGTGTCAAGTAGGCAGGGACGTCGCATGACATGCGAGGAGTGCTACGTCCTTCTGATGCGCAAGGATATGGCACGTGTGTCAACCCCACACATCTTCTCGTCCATGATTAGTGTGTACAGTACATGTACTAGGTATAGTAGCGTGATTAGTTTGCATACACCTGGTCTCACTACTCTTTTTTTTCACGTGAGTAAATTGATCATTATAAACCTTATTCATGAGTATATTTTTGATAATATTCATATAAATTTGAACTAAACTGTTCTTAAATCAATATAAATTTAGTACCATTTAATCAACTCCCCGCATTAATTTTCATTCCTTTGGCGCACAATATCAAAAGAACTACAGCGGGAAGAATCTGATCGCTCGGATCCTTCCATGAAAAGTCAACCTGTCATGCTCGGAGTCGGAATCTTACAAGTCAAAACACATCGGCGAACTTTACAACCGAAGCCACCAATGCCTTCAACCATAAAAAAATCAAGAAGTCAATCCCCCGCTATGATTTGGACACCACGCTCTTACTCAACAATATTGGAGACGTAACATATTAATAAATTCACAGGTTGTTCACCGTTTGCTTATCGTTGTAGTTATATTTGGCCGGATTTGATGAACATTCATAGAATCATATTTATCAATATTTTTTAAAGAAAATTGTAATCTGTTACTAATTAAATCAACTTCTATGAGATGATTTATTTCCACAAGTAACACAACTAATTATTAGCAGGATTTTACGAGGTTTCGCTTGCTTGAAAAGAGTTTGACTTATTCAATGTGCAATTAGGTATGTCATTTACATAAATCATATTGGTCGGCCACTAAAGCTTTGCCTTTCTTCAAGGCTGCAAAGTGACAAGATTGGAGCACGCGACGATATATGTACGCACAACCGGATATATTGATGAAATTCGTAAAACAATTTTTTTAACCTAGTATCAGAGGTCCAGAATATATATCTACTGAATATTAAATTGGATAAAATTCACATCCTATATACTTGAGTCGAATTTGAAAATGTAATATAGTAACAAAATAGTTTAAACATTACTTCAAATTAATATTAGGTTGTGTCAAAAGATATTGAGTCTAAGCCCATAGCCAATATTGTTGTGTAAATAGTTACTACCATTCCCTTGTTATATTGTGCCTTCACTACCTGATATAGGTTCAACCCTAGGAAAGTTATAATAATTTATTTACTGATCTAAATATCTGTTGTTACTTTTCATTGGTGGAAGACTCTCTTACTTTGCGTACAGTGAATTGATATTATTTACAGTAAGTACCGAGATGAATGAAATTTCCAATGAGAAAATTAAATAAGGTGGACACTGAACCACAGAATTGATTAACATAAAGTCCTAAACCTCACTCAAACAGTTTTTACCCTCTTTTCCCACGTCAACCCCCATTTCCTTTATATATAAACCCAACGTCCCTCACTAATCACCACCAAGAAAATATACCTAATAACCTAGCTAGCTAGCTAGGGCCTAATATCACCAATAACCCTCCTTCCCTCCTCTTCCTCCTCTCTCCAAACCCAAAAGCTAATAGCCATGGCATTCTCCAAAACAATCTTCGTCTTCCTCGCCCTCGCGCTAACCGTGGCTCTAACCGTCGTCCTCACCACCACAACAATCACCCAAGTGGTACGAGACGAAGGCAGGTCCACTACGATCCATGAACATCATCAAGAACTTTCCCAATCATCTAACGACGAAGATGACGAAGATGATTCAATCAGCAATAGTCTCCTGACCCCGTCGAGGAGGCTGAGCCGATTCCTGAAAGAAGAGAAGGACAACCCAGCGGGCCGAGGGTCCCAGAACTGCCAGAAGGTGTGCAAGAAGGAGAAGGGGAAGCGTCAACACTGCTGCAACGACAAGTGTATCGACAAGAACACCGACCATAATAACTGCGGCAAGTGCGGGAAGAAGTGTAAGTACACGGAGGCCTGTTGCAAGGGCCACTGCGTCAACTTGTCCATGGACAAGAGGAACTGCGGCGCTTGCCACCACCGTTGCCACCGTGGCCGCCGCAGCGACATGATCCCAGCCTGCGTCCAAGGGATGTGCTTCTACGCTTGAGTCGTCAGTTCGGTATATCAAGTGTCATATCTTCGGTCGGTTGTATGTTTTTGAGGTCCGTCATTTAATTATACATATCAAACAAAATAAAAATTAAGACCACTTAGTGGTTCCTTGATTCTACACACAAAATATGAATAGTTCATTAATTATCTGATCCAATATCATTTACCCTCAAGGGGGTAATGTATTTAAGTTTGCTTACGTGTTTGTGTTTCCTTCCAGTGTGCGTACAAGTAATAATGTGTTGTGGTTCTTGCTGTTGTGTTGAACACAAATTTTGCAATAGATATAGTCATTTGTTGTATATGTCCACCAACTTATTGATTAATATAACCGCATATACATAACATAGTCTTGGTATGTTAATATTGGTTACTTTGTATGAATTTTAATTAAGGACTGACGAAATACTATAGAACTAAATCTATTACATTATGGAGCTGAATCCATCACAAAAGATATGGATGGATTCACGAGAAAGACCAAAAAGTAAACATTTCCTTAAAGCGCCTCAATTGATTCATCAATCAACCGAGCATCAGGAGAATAATATAACACACCATCATAGGCAACAAGAAACATATGTATATATATCATACCGGCAAGGAAATAAATTTAGACAAAGTTCGAATTCAAAAATGCAAGATTACAAAATTTTGGTTGGCTAGATTTATCAATTTTGAAATTTTTTTTCTAACTCAATTTTAGAGTAGTCCATTAAATTATTATCCCAATCCAAAGTTAACTCAGTTGCCTCGGACAAAAAAATTGAATTAGGCTATACAGGAATTGGATGGCAGTCAGAGGTTTGTAAATGAAGCTACCTATTGGTCGACCTTAATTTACGTGAGCACACTGATGGCCAATTGTTCAGCAAGTAATCTATTAAGTATTTTTTGGGATATTAGATGATTTAATAATTGAAACTGAATAGGCACGATCTAGTTACCAGCTATTGATCATTAATTCGTATCACCCTGACAATTAGTGGATAAATTAGAATCAAATACATCTCTTTTCCTTGAAGAAAAATCATTACATTCTCAGGGAAAGCATTTTACGAAAGCGAGCTTAACATCATGATAACTGGAGTCATTTAGATGCACAACCTCGATCTAGATCTTACCCCAATTCAATTAACCACTACATTTTTTTTTTGGTGGAAATTAACCACTACATTTGCCGAAGCTAAGTTCACACCTATCTAAAAAGTGCAAGGGAAATTAATGTCGTACTGATTCCATTTTTCACCTACCAACCTACTTTGGTTAGGCCGTTAATAAAGTCTACAATAACGTTGCAATCGGACAGAATTTTTTTTTGTTGGAAAGTAGAATTTTATTAACTAAAATATTTACATCTTATTTAGTATAATATTTCTCCGTCGAAATTGTGACCAATAGTTTCGTGAAAATCTTATTACAACAAAACCGAGAAGAAAAAGTAGTAGTAGAAAAAATTTACCTTGATAGAAGAAAATCATATTTCTAAAGTTTATTCTAACAAGCTCAACTGCATCTTAGATTGCTTAATTCCCGCATTCAGAAACAGGAAATCAAGTAATTTTCTGTAATGAAAAGAATACGCAATATTGGTCAGAGACTCAGAGGTAGAGTTACTTCATTTTCAATGCAGCAAAAGTCGCTTGCTTTGTATTGATTAAAGAAAGAAATATTAAGCTCCTACTAAGGCATTACAATTTCTGTCATGTATTCCGCTGAGCTCTCTTTGTTTAATGCATACAAGTTTTCCACGATAAATGCCTCTTTACGTGTAGTTTCGACAACATTTACATTCTTTTGGGTGAAAACCACACTTCTTCGGAGTAATTTGCTACTATTGAAAATACAGTTGGGAAAACGTTGTAACTATTTAAAAAAATTATTCGATTACAATCTATATTAGTTATACGTTATCCAAATACAATATGATATCAATAACAACTAACAAACATGGCCCTACATGCTACAGTAATTCAGGTTCTCGTTGCACAACTGCACAAGACAATATAATGTATCTGTTCCATGAAAAGTTTGTACTCGATTTAATTATAATAACTCATGTCAAAATACGGACGCATATACGTATGTTACGGTATGCATGTGAATGTAAGTCGAACTTAATGAAGTCAAGCGGGCTTCATGTTTCACAGTTGGTAGCCTATTAATTAATAAATAATATCGATATTAAAAGTATGGGCCCATGATCAGCACACCGTTTATTATAACATTTATTAATTAAGAATTACTTCATATTCGTTTAGATAAAAGCATCCTAATATTTTACTAAACCTTATTCATATTCTGGTTTAATTCTTGATAGTTTGTAAATTGTATAGGAGTATTTGTGTAGTTTGGTTTTGTTATCTTGATTATGTAATTAGATATTGTTTATCAATATTGTATTAGATCCTCAATCCAACGTTAGAGTTATATGTGAAATAATTATATAATGGGCTGTCATGTTCAATTGAGCCTATTTAAAAGTGATCAAATAAGATTTGGACTTTAATGTATTAAATAGGGTGTGTACTTTTAATGTCCACATTAGGTAAATTAGGATTTTGTTATGAGTAAAAATATAATTACAAAAAATTGAATTTCCCTTATAAAATAGGGTTATGATTGGTGTCGGGTTAGACAAATCACTGCACTACTCTTTCCATTAAAATTAGGTTAGAGAAAATTAAAGTAAGGCTTGTCATAATCTAGAAAGCCAACCCGTCTTCTACGATCACATTCTTTGCAATGAATTTAGGTACATTTCCGCATTCAATTAATCTTGAAAATTTACATAAGATCTTTGGTATCATAGTCTTTCATATTAGATTATATAAATCTTAACAAGTGGTATCAGAGTCTTTCATATTAGATTATTAAGATTAATATAATAATTCAGTGATTTAATCAGAATTCTATGAATTTTCGATCGCTATTCCATATTGCATATTACTGATTTGTTCTTGCGATTATTCATGCAATTTGTGATCACTGGAATTAAATATTATATCCGCGTTTAGTGAACATTAAGAATAAAGTAATAAATAAAAAGGGGATCAGAGGATTTTGGGAGATCGAGGATTAGATTATGAAAACGGTTCTCGTCAGAAACGATCGCATGAAATTGTAGGTTTCAATTTAATTCTTATTGAACAAGAAATTGTTGGATGAAAATAATATGTTTTGGTTTCTTTTCTTGAGTAATCGGTGATATGAATTCAGTTAAAAATAATTTGTTATTCGGTTATTTTCTTGAATATTCATAATATTTTGTGTATTAAATTCAAATACCAAATATCCATACGTATTATAAAGTAAATCAATTCACACAATAAGTTGCCAAAGTGACCTCCATTGTAAAAGTTGGTTTCTGAAAAAATACAAAAGGTTGTGTATGTGATTTTATATAAATATTTATCAGCCCAGGTAAATGTTTATTGTTAACTTCTATATACTATTGGTGATTAATATGTGATAATTTTTTATTTTACATGTGAATAATTAATCGGCCCAAAGGAATGTTTATTATTTGACACGCTTTTATTATCAATGTTCAATTGCTACAACTAGATATCACTTATGAGTTAATATTTTGTCCAAAGATAGAATATTAATAGAGTGTTCGGTACCTTGAAATAGAATATACTATTGTTTGAATTTATTACTATTTGAGTTTAAAGTTAATTTGAGTTTGTTGCTTTGTTTTTGTGTAGTTTTGTATATGTTCTTTGATTTAGCAATGAGTAATCATGTGAATATTTTGCCAACATTAATTTGATCCCCATGCTGAATGGCATAAATTTTAAGTCCTGGAAGAAAAAAATTCTCATAGTAGATTTGGCCAAAAGGACGAACTGCCCCACAACTTTAATAGCTGAGAGTAATTCTGATGAGATGGAAAAGTGGAAGAGGTCAAATAGGATGTGCATGAAGATCATAAAAAAGTCATTTCTGAGACATTCAGAGACAGTGTGTTAGAAAAAAAATTTGACAGTTAATATGTTGCTCATATTGAGATAAAGTTTGTAAAGAATGAAAAGTCTGAAATGGGTACACTCTTGACAAACCTTATCTCAATGAGTTACAAAGACAAAGGCAAGAAAAGGAAGAATGATGTTATAAATATGGCATCAGAAAAAAAATAATAAAAGAAATTTGATAGAAAATGTTATTTTTTTATGGAGCTGAAGGTCATATGAAGAAGTAGTGCATTAATTATCATGCTTTGCATGCTAAGAAGGGTATGCTTCTAAACTTGGATTATACTATAGTTAATTTAACTTTGGTGCCTAGACATACTTGATAGATAGATTTGGGTGTTACTACTCATGTAAGTATGTTTATACAGGGTTACCTAAATTACCAAAAGCCAAGTGATATTGAAAGACTCATCTATATGGGCGATGACAAATCAGTTAAAGTTGAAGTAACAGGGATATTCAGATTATTGTTAAAGACTAGACATTATTTGAATCTTTTAGAAATATTTATGGTACTGTAATTTAGACAAAATTTGATTTCTATACCCGCATTGGAGTAATCTGGTTATTCTTGTTCTTTCGGAAATAGAAAATTTAGTTCGTGTCATGATTTAAATTTGGTTGGTTCTGGTTTTTTGTCATTTTTGATAATCTATATTATGTTGAAATAATTGCTTCATATAATCAATCTCTACAATTAAATACATAACCTCATAAGCAAAAATTGACTAATAATAATCCAACTTTATTATGGCACAAAATATTAGGTAATACTTCTTGAAAGAGAATAGAAAGATTAGTGTCAAGAAAATTTTTGGACCCCTTAGATTATGCAAATTTTGAAATTTGCATTAATTGTAAAAAGGGAAAGACAACGCATCAAAGGAGATATGAGGCCAATAGAGCTATGGACGTACTTGATTTAATCCATACAGATATTGTGGACCATTTTTTACACCAGCTTGGAACGTCAATAATACTTTATGATGTTCACAGATGATTTTTAAGATTTGGATATATATATCTCATAAGTGAAAAGTCAAAGTCATTGGACATGTTCAAAAATTTTAAAGCCAAAGTTGAAAATCAACTAAGTAAAAGGACTAAAATAGTTATATATGACTATGTGGTGAATACTATGGTAGATATGACAGATCAGGTGACCAACTATTTGCTCGATTCCTAGAAGAATGTGATATTGTCCCACAATATACTATGACTCACTCTCCTGCTATGAATGTTTTTGTTGAAAGACAAAATAGAATGCTTAAGGATATGGTAAGGAGTATGGTTTTTTACTCTACCTTACCTTAATCATTCTAGGGAGAAGCACTCAAGACTGCAGTATACATTCTGAACAAAGTTCTAAATAAGGCAACAACTAAAACTCCATATGAAATTTGGATAGGCAAACAACCTAGTTTAAACTATTTTCATATTTGGGGATATCTAGTTGAGGCAAGGCCTTATAGACCAAATGAAAAGAAGCTAGACTCAAGGACAATTAGCTGTTATTTTATTGGTTACTCTAAAAGATCCAGGGGTTATAAGTTTTATGATCTCATATCTAAATCAATTTTTGAGTCAAAAAATGCATGATTTTATGAGGATTTTAAGCTTGGGAAGGAAGATCAAGTAAGGGACATTTCTTATGAGGAGGAATCATGCATGATTCTAAATGTGCCTTCTAATAATGCGCAGGTTTTAATACCTGTCATCATACAAGAATGATATACATACCCTCAAAAGGGAAATGTTAAATAACCTTCTATTCCAAATAAGGGAATCATTCCTGAAGAACAAGCTCTACCACCTCTAGAACATATGCTATTAAGGAGATCCACTAGAGAAAAGAGAAGTGTATTTGTCAGATGACTATCATGTATTTCTTCATGAACGTGAGTATGACATTAGTCTTAAGGAAGATGATCCAATCAACTTCAAGAATGCCATGGAAAGTTCTAAATCTCTATAGGGGATAAATGCCATAAATGAAGAGATAAAATCTATAAAAGATAATGATGTCTCGGATCTTATTATATGAAGGTGCAAAACTTATTCATTGTAAAAGGATATTTAGAACCAAGAGAGATTCAAAGAGTAATGTAGAAAGATATAACCTCGTCTTGTCACAAAAGGTTTTATACAGAAAGAAGGCATTGACTATAAAGATACCTTCTCTCCTGTTTTTTCGAAGGACTCTTCCAGGATTATAATAGCATTATCAGCGTATTTTGATCTTGAGTTGTATAAGATGGATATTAAAACAGCTTTTCTCAATGGAGATATTGAGAAAATATTTATATGGTGCAGCTAAAAAACTTTATTTTTGGAGATCCAAAGTTTATAGTTTGCCAAACTTAAAAAAAAATCATCTCTGGGCTCAAGCAAGCATCTTGATAAGGATTATTTCAAATTTTATCAAGTAATTTGCTCTTATGGTTTTAAAATGAATTTAGTTGATGAGTGTTTATACCATAAGTTTTGTGGGAGCAAAAACATTTTTCTGGTTTTATATATATGTGACATCTTGCTTGCCAGCAATGATATTGGGCTTTTGTCTGAAACCAAGAGATTTCTAGTTAGGAATTTTGAGATGAAAGATCTTGGTGATGCTTCTTTTATTTTAGGAATCCATATATATATCAAGATCATTCTCATTATATTCTTGGATTATCACAAAAGACCTATATCAAAAAGGTTCTTAAAATATATGACATACAAGATTATAGACCATGTGATACCCCTGTCGCTAAAGGCGATAAGTTTAGTCTCAAACAGTGTCTTAAGAATATTTTGGAGAAAGAGAAAATGCATTGATTTTCATAAGCATCTGTAGTTAAAAGCTTGATCTATACTCAGGTTTGTACGTGTCTAAATATTGTGTTCATTGCAAAAATATTGGGCAAATACTTGAGCAATCCAGGATTAGTTCATTAGAAAGCAATCAAAAGAGTTTGAGGTACTTGCAAAGAACAAAATTTTACATGCTCAAATATAAGAAGTCAGATCAACTTGAGATTGTTGGTTACTCTGACTATGATTATGCTAGAGTTCTATGAAGTCAAAGTATATAGATATCAAGTTCCTAGTTGTTAAAGAATAAATTCAGGATGGTCAATTGTCCATAAAGTATATAGGAAAAACTCCATAATTGTGGTCCGCTTACAAAGGAATTGACACCCAAGATGTTTCATGAGTATATTGCTTGTATGGATGTTGTCTTCATTAAGCATATTTAGTTTTAGTAGGAGTTTTGTGATTTGGATGTTCTGATGGACATGTTTCTGGTTATTTCAATTTATGGATATTTTTAGGTTATTTTCTGCAGACATAAAGTTTGTTATTTTATTCATACTCTGACTTTGGTTTGGTTGATCTCAATAAAGTTTAAGATTGGACCAATTTGAAATAGGCATATTTTGGTCACATTATATGGCATTTACATACTACACATCCACATCCTAATCTATGTCATTCAGTTATATCACATTGTCACCATTCATGGGTTGACTTACAAAATGAATGTAACGAGACTGCTTTGATCTTATATTGGTATGATTGACAGCCGAGATTAGTTATAGATGCATTTCAGCAATGATAATGAAATGAGCTCAATAAAGATTATAAAGTTACACATATAGTCCAAGTTAGGGATGAGCAAATGGACCAAAAATCGTTAAATCAGACCAAATTGGACCAAAAATACCAACAAAACCAAACCAGTTCAAAAAATAGTCTGGTCTAATTTGGGAATATGAGGAGAAATAATTTTTGATCCAGTTTGGTCCGGTGTGGTGTATTTGTACAAAAACCAGAATCAAACAAAAAAAATTCAAGTGTTTTGATATTTTTGTTTTCTGGTAGTGATATTTTTTGTTTGTGTGATGTTTAGTGCATTAATTAAGTTAGAATCTAACTTAGTAATTTGAAATTAGTATTTTTGGTTGCTAATAGGTGTTTCAATTTGAACCAAAAAAATATGGTCCGGTTTGGTCTAAACTGGAACTGAGTATAGTTCGGTCCGATTTGCATTTTTCTTAATTTTGTGGTTCCGATCCTATTTTACGCTTGGTTCGGATTGGTCTATTTGCTCAATCCTAGTCCAAGTGAGAGATTGTTGGATCCTTTATCCAACGTTGGACGTATATATGAAATAATCATATAATGGGTCATCATGTTCGGTTGAGCCTACTTAAAAGTGATCAAATAAGATTTGGTCTTTAATATATCAAATAGGGTGTGGCCTTTAATGTCTAGTGACATTTGATAAATTAGAGTTTTGTTAAGATCAAAATTGTAATTACAAAAATTTGAGTTTTCCATTGTAAAATAGGGTCATGGTCCCCAATTAGACAAGTCGTTGCACTACTCTTCCCATTGAGATAAGGTCAGAAAAAACTAAAGGATTTCTCTGAAGTTTGTCATAATCTAGAAGGCCAACCTGTCGTCCACGATCACATTTTTTACTATAGATTCAGGTACGCTTACGCATTCAGTTAATCTTAATAGTTTACATGAGATCTTTGATTATGGATTATAGTTTGTATAAATCCTAACGCATTATACATTTAATATATGTTTCTTTTGGTATATGGATTAACTTGTATTAAAAGAAAATGTTTACAAAACACAGGGGCTATTACAAAAGACTGTTCCATATACCTCAAAGAAACCAAATACAATAAGAGATTTTGATGCCCTAAATCTAAAATGCAATTTGACCATAGAAACCATTCGTGAATTATAATCAAGACGGTATGAATAAAAATTTCTCTATTGCTTTTTCGCCCTAAAAAATTGCGTACTTTCTCATCAATCAAATCCTCCAAAGAATAGCATTAAATAAGGAGAACCAAATCTTCTTGTTCATGCTACCAGCAACTAAACCCATCCACTGATCCATCCATGTGCGAGAACAAGTTCCCATCCGGACGCCAACTTGTCCCAATACATCGCACAAAATAGTCCCAAATTGCCCGAACAAAATCACAGGAGAGGAACAGATGGTAATTGTTTCATCCTCCTTGCCAAAAATCGGGCAGAGAGAGTCCCAGGGGGAGAAGGGTGCCTCTCCGGATCAAAGAGTCTCTGGCTTTCAGTTTTCCTTTCAACGCAATCCAAAGAAAACACTCAAGATTTTACCGGACCAAATCTTGGGAGAAAGGGTGCACCTTGATCCTCCAAGGGATCTGCAGTAGAAACTTCTTCTTCAAAGCAGATATGGAGAATTGATTGTCCCCGTTGCATTTAATAGGTGTTATATGGTATCCTTGGTGCAGTTCCATAATATAATGTCTCTTGGTGGGATTTTATGAAGTAATGATATCTTACTTATCAAAAAAGTTTTCTAAGGTGGTCGTTTTTTAATCTTTAAAATATTATTAAATCTTTTATAATTCAACTCTTGTCACTTTTTTTCATAATAAGTAACTCTTGTCACCTAATTACTACGATTATCATAAACCTAGTCAAACAAGTAGATCGAATTACCGAATAAACATACAAGAAAGTACTGAACGAAAATACAAGGAGATCACTAATTGCAACCCTAATATGTCCATGTTTCTAAATACGTCCATTTGTCAGGTCCATGAATCTGGTTAGTTTAGTCTAAGCGTCGATGAGAGATCGAAGGAGAGCGCGGATATAAGTAGAAAAAGAGATTGAAAATTACGAAACATGAAATTTATTAATGATTTAAGGTCATACTAACATAATTAAAAATATGTCCATCACACTTTAAAGTTCAACTCACCTTAAATGTTGTGACGTAATTTCGCAGCGTTTCAATTTTGTCTGGATCTATTTTTTATTCAAATACGGACGTGGACAAAGAACAAAATTGTTCTATGGGCCCCCAGTGCTAGAGAGCCTTCTGCCTTTTTTAAACGCCAGATTCAGCCCAAATTTTATATTTGCAGAGTAGTGCACAACTAGATGTTATGTCTAGAGTAATCTAAATGACACACGTATTTAGACTATTTGATTTATTAGGTATCGGAATATAGACCATTTCATATTTAAAAAAATGATGGACGAATAGTGAAAGGAAAATTGGCAGCACAAAGAATAACAAATGGAATTAAAATCGATCAGTGTATTTCTATCGCTAGACATTCACACATTATATAAAAAGACGCGTCCTCTTAATTCCATTTGTCACCTAATCATCCTTTTTTCTCCATCCCCCAATATCTCCTTCTCTAGGTACTCGTATTATGGGTTGGTGTCTGCCCTAGTTTTTTTTTTCAATACATCTTGCTTGTATTGAAAGACAGAAAAAATTTATAAATAAAATTGTATTATTCATTATGATAAACTCAAAATTAGTTGCATCCAAAGCTATGGGAGCAAGATAGAACTTATCAAGGAACACCTGCTTGATAGACCCAATCCAACTCTCTCAACAAAGAAAACCACCAAGAAATACCCCATTACAAGTTGGTACAAACTAAAAAACGCAGCAAGCACAGATTTGTGAATAAGAGAGACAAACACAGTATGTTTTGGTTGAAAATCCAGCTATTTGATATCAATTAGGTGTATTAATTTAATTACGAAGAATTTTTTTTAATGAAATCAAAATCCACCAAAAAGTATGAAGCAACGTATATCTATAAGTGTGTGTATATATAAATGATTTGTGATAGTAATCACAATTAATCACTAATTAATGCGATTAAACGTGACTACCTCTCATAGCGTGGACGTAAAACATCTCAGGACGATGTTGGCGAGGTGTTCGTCGAACTACGAACACGATCTAACGGTTTGATAGCTTGAATCTTCACGAATGTCCTTGAACGTGTATCTGATGGAACTACAGGTACTAAACTGTAATTGTCGCCCCTGAGTGTAAATCTGAGTGGTTCTAGGTGTGGTAAAATTCACATTTGGTCACCCACAAAATCTCTTTTATAGAGAAAAATCCAAAAGGAGTTGCATGAAGAGTTGGTGCCACTTGGGCTCAATCTCTCATGCAACCTCCCACCCAATTTAGAATTATATGGAGCTGGCCGAGCTCCATGCAAAATATCCAATTTAGATTGTTGTGGAGTTGGGCCAACAATCTCCCACTCATTCATTGTTGATCACAATCAACAATAGATGCTACTTGGGCCCAAAACCCAAAAAATTAACACTTAGTCATCATCGACCACATTCGACAATGTATAGATAACGATTTTATAGGATTTTGTGCGACCAGCACATGTCAAGTATGTTAGCTAAATTTACAAGCACAGTCATACAGGCTAAGTAAATAATAGCATATCGACTTCTCGCATAAGAAAAATGTGCTTTTACCTCAGGACTCATGTCACATTCCATTGTTCACACTATGATTCAAACAATTTTATTCGTGTCCACTATTGTACTTTTTAATACAATTGGTGCACCTAGACAACGAATCTCAAAATGTGATAGACAGAGTTCCGTTTCCCTTAACTATATTCTTTCCATAATGATTCAGTTTGCTTTTCTAGTCAGCCCTGCCAGGTTAAATCTATAAGTCATAACCTTTTCATGAACCTTCTAAGCTAGCAGCACTGAATCATGTTTCCAGAATATGTTTAGGATCTTAAGGGCAAAGATCGAGAACTACAGTTCTTGAAACGCGATCTCACACTAGGAATCGTGAAATCAATGAATATTTTCATCCCATCCGGTGGTCGAATAGCACATGAGATACTCGTTCTCATGTTATGGTGTAAATTCTTTTACAAAAGGAACACATGTCAATTAACACCATACCAGAGTCGTAGCTACAGCTTAACTCTAGGCTTCAAGACAGAAGGTATGATAAGTTCCACTTAATACTTATCATATTGGTTATAGAAGATCCAAATGTAATAACTCATTATTACATCCCATAACTAATCTTGCTCTTCTAGCAAGACAGCATTATTGTCGTAGGACATTGCATATCAAAATGTCCAACAGCTACCTCATATCAATCAAGAATCAACACATTTGACTCCTACTGATATTACCCATGTGAGTGGGATACTTATCTGTCCGACATGTTACGCAAGATTTTTATATTGCCAAAAAACAAAATTCTTTATTTATAAACGAAACCATCATAAACCTAATGACTTTACATATTTCTTGAACACTTCTCGAGATAACGCTTTAGTCATAGGGTCTGTAACCATATCTTGTGTAGATATGTGTTTCATACACAACTCATTATGTTTTACTAACTTCTAACAAAATGAAATTTAATGCCTATATATTTGGCTCTGCTATGGAAACGAGGGTCTTTAGCATAAGCTATAGCCGCTTCATTATCGCAGAATAAATTCACAAGTTCTACTGAGTTAATTAGGGATAAGTGATGCAAGAATCTCTTCAGCTATATCGCTTCCTGTGCAGCATGAACTGAGGTTACATATTCGGCTTCTATAGTTAAGAGGGATATGCAAGTTTGTTTCTTGCTGCTCCATGAAATGGCAGCCTCTCCCAACAGAAAAACAAAGTTGGATGTAGACTTATTCTTATCGATATTACCACCCCAATCAGCATCAGTATAACCTTTCAGCTTTAGGCCTCTATCTTGATAGCAAAGTGAATATTCTGCAGTGGCATTCAGATACTTCAAAATTCCCTTGACAGCTTTCCACTGAGCAATACAGGGTTAGATTGATATCTACTTGTAATGCTTACTGCATAGCAAATATCAGGTCTCGTACATAATATTGTGTACATGAGATATCCAACCGTATTAGTATAAGGAATCTTTTCCATATTCCTTATCTATTTAGCTGTGATTGGACATTGGTCTTTGCTCAAATTATGACATTTTACTAATGGAACATACTTGGGATTGCTTCGATTACAATTAAATCATTCTATTACTTTACGAATATATGTCTCTTATGAAAAAGACACTATTCTTTTCAAACAATTTCTCAAAATCTTAACTCCGAGTATGTAATTATTCTCTCCAATGTCTTTCATATCAAATTTGGATGAAAATCAAGCTTTGATCTCCACTAGTAGTTCCATGTCATTTGAGACTACGAGTATGTCATTAACATACAAAGTGATGATGATAAATTTCTTACCTGATCGCTTAACATATACGTAGTGATCTTTATCTATTATGATAAAATCATTTGTCATGAAAGTATCATGAAAATGAATATACCACTGTCTAGAAGATTGCTTAAGGCTATAAATTGATCTATTCAATTTGCAAACCTTATGTTCGTGACCTTTTTTAATGTAGCCCTCAGGCTCATATAGATTTCTTCATCCAATTCTCCGTGAAGAAAAGTAGTCTTAACATCCATCTGATGTAATTCTAGATTCATGTTAGCGACCATAGCTTTAATCAATTCACTCTTTTATGGAGATGACAGAGCAACATAAATATTTTTGGGTTCGTCTACATCCTGAAGTATGGTCAATAGAACTTCCCCTGGATCATCAAGTTTTTTTAGTGATAGTAAGGAGACATTAGCCTCACCTTTGATAACAAATCATCGGCGAGGTATGCTAGTTCTACCAGACCTACAGAATTCTTAATTCTGATAAATATCCCTCATATACTCATCATATCTGGGAACCGTACTACTACTAGGGGAAGTTCTGTACTCCAACTGGAATAGAGAACTATAAGCCTTTCAGGACTAGAATGAACATCTTCCGGACCACGTTGAGATGGAAAATCACAACTTTCTGTCTTAGTTCTCTCACTCGAAAGATTAGATCCAGAAGGCTCTGGTTCAAATGTTTCATAAAGATCAAGGTTATTGCTAACCTCTTTCAATTTAGGAAACTCATTCTCCAAAAAAGTGACATTACGTGACTTAATCTCTGTTACATGTCTATTTTCCAGTTCACTAATGAACACGTATCCTTTAGATACCTCAGGGTACCTTATAAAGATACTTTTTCTACCTTTTAGTCATAATTTACCAAAAGCACTTGAGGTAGAATAGATATAGGACGCACACCCCCATGGCTTAAAATAGGATAGATCGGGTTTCTGATTTGTCTACATTTCATAGGGGGTGGTTGTAAAAATTTTGAGAGAACACGATTAAGAACATATGCGGCAGTTAGGAGCGCATCTCCATAATAAAATATCGGTAAATTTGCCTCTGCCATCATAGATCTAACCATATCCAGAAGGATTTTATTCCTTCTCTCAACTACCCCATTCTGTTGGGGCGTGTAAGGAATGGACAACTGATGTTTAATTCCTTTTTCAATGCATAATGCTTTAAAATTATCTGAAAGATATTCACGGCCACGATCTATTCGTAAAGCCTTTATCTTTCTTTCTTTCTGATTCTCAACAAAATTCATGAATGTCATGAAGCAATTAATGCTTCTGACTTGTGAGAAATTAGATATATCAGACTATATCTCGAATAATCATTAATGAAAGTGATGAAATAATAAGCACCATGTCTCGCCCTCATATCATTGGGCCATATATGTCTGAGTGAATTAAGTCTAATGGATATTTGGCCCTAGTTCCAGTACCAAACAGTTTTCTAGTGCTCTTTCCTTCTAGACACACAACGCATCTAAGTAAGATAGACTTTTCTATCTTTCCTAGTAGTCCGGCCTTAGCTAGACGATTCAAGCGTTCTTAGCCCATATGCCCAAGTCTAGAATGCTATAGTTTAATATCATCTTGCGACGAATTAGAACTAACGACAAAAGAAGTACTAGCATATGGGACAATATCCAATATTATAAAACCTTCCGATCTGAAACCACAACCATAGTGAACATCATCCAAAAATAGTTTAACAGCATCATTTATGAACAACATGAAAAAACCTAAGGACATTAAAGTAGATACAGAGACTATGTTTCTACGAATATCTAGAGCAAATAAAACATCGTGTAGAAGGAGAGTACGTCCACCACTAAGGTGTAAACTATAAGTACCCATTCTTTTCACTTTTACTGATGAGTTGTTGCCAATGAAGATTATCTTTACTCCATTTGGCAACTTCTAAAATTCTAAAATTGAACCTCTGTCCCTAGCTATATGGTCGGTTATACCTGAATCAATCACCCACATAGAATGCAATTCAGCAAGGAGGGTACAAGAAGATACATTAATCTCAATTATATTTGAGTTTGAATGTACCTGTTTAGGCATCTTGCAATCTCTTGCAAAATGACCCTTCTTCTGGCAATTATAACATTTCACCTTAGCAATGTTAAATGGCCTTTTTCTCTTCGACCCTGAGCTTTCTGCCTTAACTCCCTGGTCAGCTACCTTTGGAGTAGAAGAATCCTTATTTTTCCCTTTTTTCCTCTTTTTTCTTTCCCTTAGAGCTATTTGAATTCATCAAATTAGCTTCAAGGTAAGATTTTGTCGCTAGAAGACGATCTTCTTCTAGCTCAAGGTGCCTAGCAACATCCTCAAATGTTGCTAGATTATCGGAATGGGTAAGGTTCATCTTCATTTATTCCCAGTTCACAGGTAGGAAATGAATGACAACTTGAATCTGTTGCTCATCACTAAGCACGTGACCAGCCTCAGCTAGATCATTAATCATGTTGGACATCATCCGAAGATGTTTCCTCATGGTAACTTCAGGACGCTTCTTAAAGGTGTCAAACCTTATTATCAAAGCACGTAGCTTTGATACAGAAAGCTTCCTAAACTTTTCCTTGAGTGCATCCCAAAGCTCTTTCATGTTTTTATAAACACGGAATTGCCTCATGATGTCATCCATCATTGAGCTCAGAAGAATTAAATGAGCAGTGGAATTTTTCTTTTTCCAGTTAACATAAGCTTCAATATCTCGCCTATGTTGAGCAATTATACCATATTCTGGCTCTAGCATGATAACCTTTATCTGCTCGAGAACCTCTTGTTCTTCAAGCACATACTGGATTTTCATGCTCCAGTTATCGTAATTATCACCACTGAGCTTAATCAATTCAGCTATGATGGTCCCAGATGCTACTGACATGTCTATAAGGAATATTTGAAATATAAGTATATATTAGAAATTTGATTTCGGCAATATGAACAGTTTACTATAATCTCATAACTTTGATTACATGTAATCTTTGACTAGTCTTGAAATCAAAGTGGGTCGCTAGCGTGCTTCCCATTACCATTCAAGAGTTAATCTCTAATTACGATATATCCAAGTTCACATATAGTAAACTTAAGTGGTATGTGAATACAACAAACACAAGTTGTTTACATATTCATATAAATGTAATTAAACATTTTTAAACAAGCATACAAAAGCACATGTATACAGTTTATTAAATAAGTACGAAACTTATTATTGAAATATAACAAGTACATAACTTATTACATTACACATTGTTTTTATCTAAAAACAAGGGAAAAACAAAACAACAGAAATATCCACTTCATGAGATTAGTCCATCTGAAACGGATGCTCGGGTGTCCCGGTCTCATAGCCCTCATCCTCCTCTGAGTCCTCCTCCGGATCATCGACCGGTCCATTCTCCACAGGAGGGCTGTGAGGAACATATCGGGATGACTCCCCAGGTCCAGACCAAGGAGACCTCACGGCTACTGGCCTAGAAGGCTCTTCAGGTTCAAACCTGAAAGGGCCCCCAGGACTTGAGCTGGAAGGCCCTCTAGGACCTCCCAGATCTATAGCCGGCCGAGGAATAGAATCAATTATCCAAATACGTAGGGCAACAAGAAAGATGTACACCACCGTTTGGCTCATGAAATGGTTTACGTCAAAACTGTCTCTGAGCAGCAATGGGTTTGGTGCACGAAATTCCCTTCTAATTCCTCAGGTCTGGAGGTGATCGAGAAGCTTATAAATGGCATCAACGTGAGTGTACATGGGAGGATTATATAATTCAGACAACTCTCACCATAATCTAAGGTAGAGAGTAAATTTTGAAACATAGTAATCCACTCCCGTCCATAATCGTACGCTCTGTGCTCCACAACCACTTGCATGTCCCTATAGACAGAAACGATGTGATTTACAATCTCCATCGTATCATCATTGAGTCTCAAATGACCAAGTCTCCTCTGGATTATATCCTGTCTCAGGGTCGCTAAATCCACTCGAGGTCTCCGTCCATCCGACATCGTATCTAGCAACACATACAAGATTATTTCTCGAGTTAGATCATATATCTCCCAAGAAATAAGATTTGAAAAACAAATTTTCAAATCTCCAATGTTCTCAATGTCATGAAATGGATAAGTCTAATAATTTTCGGAACACATTCCAAAAATTATTCAAATTATTCTAAAATAATCACATATTTTAAAAAATCTCCAAATAATTTTGAATTTTAATTGAATAAAACAAATTTATCCAATCAAAAATAAAATTGAATCAAATTGCGACTCGAAACGTATTTAAATCAAAATTTGGGATTTAATTAAATTAAAATTAAGTCCAAAAGGACTAATTTAGAATTAAATTAAATCAAATCAGTACCAAAATAGGATTTAAAATAAATTTAAATCAAATTTTGGATTCAATTGAATCAAAATTATGTCCAAAAAGGACTAAATTGAAAATCAATTTTACAAAATATTCGTGAATTAAGACTCAAATCAAAAATTAAATCAAAAACAGGACTTAATAGGATTAAAAAAATGTCCACAAGGACACTTTTAAAATACAATTTTCAAAAATAGTTCCGAATAAGGACTAAAAACAATATTTAATCAAAGCTCGGAACTATATTGAATCAAAAACATCCCCGAAAGGACTAAATCGAAATCCAATTTAAAACTAGATTGCCGATTTGTAAAAAACTACGAGGATATTTAAAGTTTTTTCAGAAACATGGGAAATCCCAAAAATACCCCCGACACAACCTTTCTCCTTCTTCCCTCTTTTCTTTTTCTCTCTCCCTCTCCCCAACTGTAACCCTAAAAGCTGCCCTCCTCTACCGTGAGCAAACGGCGATGAGTCGTTCGACACTACCGATCGTAATCGACTCGCCTCGACCTGTCGATCACGGTGGTACCGCTCTCGGTGGTCGTCGTTGCTCTGTTCATCATCGCGGATGAGTTCTCCTCTCGTTGGAGCCAAAGCCCTCAACGGCGAGAACTCTTCACTCCGGCGACGACGATGCACTCATGCACAAAAGTGGTATCCCCGTGTTTGGAACACGATGGGGAACATTTTGGAGTCAGACTCCGGCTTTGAAATGGCCGAAATAGGCCAGGATCTAGTCTTGAATGAATCGAACGAAAATCGGGAAAACATAGTTTGTTTTTCAAATTCGGGGTGGCAAATTACATTTTAGTCCCACAGTTTCCGCGAAAAAATCAAATCAGTCAAACAGATAACAAATATCTGATTTGAAGCTCAATTTACAAAAACAATTTGCAAAATAGCTCAAAAATAATCTGATCTCAAATTTAAACATGATCAACACAATAATCAACATAAATCATTGAATCAAATCAACATGCAACATCAAGAACATGTACAAAATCGGCTCTGATACCATTTGATAGTTTTAATCACATAATTAACAAAAATTACGTAATTGAACATAATCATAATTAATCACTAATTAACGTGATTAAAACGTGACTACCTCTCGTAGTGTGGATGTAAAACATCTCGGACGATGTTGGCGGGTGTTGGTCGAACTACGAACACGATCTAATGGTTCGATAGCTTGGATCTTCACGAATGTCCTTGAACATGTATCTGACGGAACTACAGGTACTAAACTATAATTGTCGCCCCTGAGTGTAAATCTGAGTGGTTCTGTGTGTGGTAAAATTCATATTTGGTCACCCACGAAATCCCTTTTATATGGAAAAATCCAAAAGGAGTTGCACGAAGAGTTGGTGCCACTTGGGCCCAATCTCTCATGCAAACTCCCACCCAATTTGGAATTATATGGAGCTGGCCCAGCTCCATGCAAAATATCCAATTTGGATTATTGTGGAGTTGGGCAAGCAATTTGCCATATATTTTTTTTTGGGAAATGTGTAAGTGATCCATTAACTTTTACTACTGATCTTGGTGAGATACTGATCGTGAAAGTGATGAGTGTGTGCATCAAATCAGCAAATAAATTTGATTTGCAGCGTTTTTACTAGAGTCTTAGCAATTTGTCATTTTTAATAGTCAAATGTTTTTACTGATGAATGAAATGAAAAGGAAAAATACTGTCACTCGAAGCATTATTATGCGGATATTAAGCTTTAGAAACTAGGAAAAAATTTCCCATTTTAACATAAATAAATAAAAAGCGAAGAGGACAAATGTGAAACGGCCACGTTTCGAAGACAAAATGTCCGTGACTTTCCCTTTGCCCGCCATGTCTACGTGGCTGGGCAGCGGTGCTTCCCGGAAAATGACGTCATTAGAATTGACCAGTACCTAGAACATTCGCCGGGGGAAAATCGACAAGGGAAAAGTACGAAACCGAATGGCCGTTTCAGCCATGGAAGGCGGCGTGGCAACCGCGTGTAGGCCGGTAACGTATATCAACCGCCTGTAGGCGGCGCGGCGCGGCGCGGCAACCGCCATGTCTACGTGGCTGGGGCCGCGTGTTGGCTATTTGGATATCAATTAGGTGTACTAATTTAATTACGAAGAATTGTTTTTTAATGAAATCAAAATCCACCAAAAAGTATGAAGCAACTTATATCTATAAGTGTGTGTATATATAAATGATTTGCCATATTGTTTTTTGGGGGGAGATGTGTAAGTGATCCATTAACCTTTACTACTGATCTTGGATCTTGGAAATGATGAGTGTTTGATTCGAGTCAGCAAATAAATTTGATTTGCAACATTTTTACTAAATTCTTAGCAATTTGTCATTTTTTAATAGTCATATTTTTGTCCTGATGAATGAAATGAAAAGGAAAAATACTATCACTCGAAATTGAATAGGTAACAAATTGAGAATGTCGGCAAAGTGTCGAGCCTTGGACATTTATTAAACAAAATAATCTAGCGAATTACTTAAAAACAATGTACAAGAAGAAACAACAGTTTGCCTCACAACTCTCCATTGATCTGAAAACATTATTATGCGGATATTAAACTTTAAAAACTAGGAAAAAGCATTTTAACATAAATAAATAAAAAGCGAAGAGGACAAATGTGAAACGGCCCCGTTTCGAAGACAAAATGTCCGTGACTTTCCCTTTGCCCGCCATGTCTACGTGGCTGGGCAGCGGTGCTTCCCGAAAAATGACGTCATTAGAATTGACCAGTACCTAGAAAATTCGCCGGGGGGAAAATCGACAAGGGAAAAAAAGTACGAAACCAAATGGCCGTTTCAGCCATGGAAGGCGGCGCGGAAACCGCGTGTAGGCCGGTAACGGTCGGGATCCGGCCGGGACGGAGACGAGGCACGTGGCATCCGTCTCGAAGACGAAGCCCCGTTTCCCTTATCCGGAAACGTCTACGAGACCGGCGCCGGAGCTCGAAGAGAATTACGTCCAAGAGATTGTCGTCAAAGCCCCTCAGGCTCAGATACCGTTCCAATTACAATTTTACCCCTCTCGTTATCCGAATTTCGTATTAGTCTAAATTGTGGAATCTAGTTTTCTATTTCGCATAGTAATCTGTTAAGTGGCTTAGAAGCTTTGCATTAATTAGGAATTAAGAGGTTGAACTCTTTTAAAAAGCATATAAATTTGCTTTTTGGTTGATCGTTTCGCTTTCGAGCGAGGCATCAACTCGTAGAGCTGAATTAAGAGGTAGTGCCTGCTAAGATGCGAACAACGGTTATCGCGTCTCCTAGATTAAGGTAAATAGGTAACTCAACAATGTATAATGCTATGAAGAAAGAAGAAAGAAGAAACTATTCCAAAGAGAATTGTCAAACAATTGGTTCTACAAACAAGAGCAGCAATGGAAGAAGGAAAGGATAAAATGGAAAGAAGGGCCCCGATCATGGTCTCGTTCTGTAGTCTGCAGATGGCTTCTCCATTTGATTTCTAAAGAATCGTAGTACTCCTTCTTCAGCTCCCTTGCCCCGACTGCTCTGTACGCGCGATGCTTCTCTATTTCTTCCTTATTCTGCTGCAGCTGCATCCTAGTCTCTTTCAGCTTTCTTGTCAAATGCGATGAAGTCCTTTGCAGATTTCTGAATCATTAGGGCGACTCTAGTTTTCTCCAGAAGTCTGGTCCTTTCTTTGATTTTCCGCTCCTTTTCTCGTGGGGCGGGCATCTTGTTATATCTAGCCATTTTGATTTTGTGCGCGAGGACTAAATTCTTTGAAGTGAGATCTTTAGTTTCACCATTGCTGGTTTTCTCTTCATTTTGCTGGTGATTCTGCATATGTTCTTCCAATGCCTCGATACCAAAATTTTCCTCATCCTTAAACTCAGAGTTGGAGTCGGCCAATCTCACGAGTTCATCGAAAGAGAAAACATATATATTTTCGGTTGCAGTTTCATCATTGTCCCTTGCTGTAGCACACTTGATCCCTTTCAAGACTGAATCTTTAGTTATCACCTTGCATGGTACTTTTGGGTACATGGTTTCTAGCTCTACTTCTCCATGCTTGCCTTGTAGTGATGCCACAACCTGAAAAATGAATGAAAGTAAAGATATCAACAACTACAAATGATTGGGAAATTTCTGCTAATGGGAATAACTAGGTACAACAAAAGGCATACCTCTGGCAGAACACATTTCAGCTCACAGACCATGAAACAATCGTCTACACATCGATAAACACGTTCCATTGGATCTCGGTGCTCCTCGCAGATATGACAAGCAAACTCGTCTGATGCATTGTCCTCTACATAGTAATCTTGGCGTGCGAGAGGATGGACATGACAAGCATGATTGATTACCTGGGGTAACGGGCCACATAGAAGATGGAGATTGAAGTTGCATTCTAGGCAACGGAGCAAAGGGAAGTCCAGGGGAAAACCCTTGTTGCATAAGTCGCAACTTGCTGCCTTATCATGGAAGCTTCCCACAACATGAAGGAGATGAGGATGCCCCTGGTACTCAATGGATGGTAGGCAAGGAACACACCGGATATCCAAAAAGAAGGAGCAGCTCTCACATTGATAAAACCTACTGTAAGAGCCTTGGGATAATGATTTAAGGCAAAAATTGCACTTTTTTTCTTCAGTTGCATCTGAATAATAAAATATGTGGTCTGTCAAAGTCAAGGGATGTGGATGACTGGGATGCTGAAGCTCTTTGGGTAATTCAGCACATGACTTGTGAAAGTAGAGGCCACACTCCTTACAATCATAGGCCCAACCAGAGCAGTTCGGTCCGCCATAAAGTACATTTAACACAGAACATGCTCTTGTCTTCATCACAGTAAAAGGCCAGCCCTGAACGCTTCCGAGTGCAAGTTGTGCACTCAAAAGAAGGAACAGGCAATGAAACAATGGTTTGATTCAGAAGGCGATGTTTGGTGATTTGAGGTAACAAATTCATGCAGGACCTGTGGATATAAAACTGACATTGTTGGCAACCATAAATTGATTCAGAAGAAAACTCTTCGCATAAACTGCATCGAGTGTGTACACCCTCTGTGCTCATCAAGAGTGTCAACGGGTGCCAATGGCTAAAATGCCGAATCTGGTTGCCGTCTGTGTCATGGCTAACTTTAGGAAGGTGGGCACAATGATAATCTAGGAAGAAATTGCAGTAGCTGCAATGATAGAAGAAGTAATCGTGGTTTTGGAAACAGGCATTGCAAGTTTTGTACGGAGAAAATACAAGCTCCAGGCAGCATGGATGAAAGAAATGGTTCATCACTGTTAGGTACTGAATTGACGGGTCTTCTTGTACCAGTCTTCTTACCAGGCCACAACTAATGCATAAATAGTAATTTGTTTTCTGTCCAGCTCTGCGGAATACCAAACCCTGCCGGTCATTTTCTCGGTCACAATCAAAACATCGTGTTGATTCATCTTTTTCTCTCAGAATCCAAGAGGCTACTTGGAAAGGATGCTTGGTTTTTATTACCTCAGGAAGAAAGTCGAGGCAGGACTTGTGAACGAAAAAGCTACATCGATCACAACTCCAAGTTGGTATCGATAAGCAAAGCTCGTTACAGATACGACAATGTAACAAGAACTCAGGTTGCAAGGCAAGTGGTTGCAGCGGGTGACGATGACAACAATGTAAGATCTGCTCTTTGTCTCCACCGATGGAGGGAACCTGAGTTGCGCACTCTACATCCATTATAAAGTTGCACTTGTTGCATTTGTAGATGTAATTATCACGGCCGTTTACATAGCTAAAATCACATGTGAAGTCACGAGAAATATAGAGATAGAGAAAACAGGGGTGGAAAAAGTGTTTGATCTTAAGTGGAAGGTTGGCACATGCCTCATGGAAACAACAGTCCCGGATATGACAGTAGTAAATCTGACCTGAAATCTCCTTTCTGCATTTACCACACTCAAACTCTCCATCTTTCTCTCCCTTGTCGTAAACTTCCAAGAGCTGTTCGCGCACTCGACTTGAATAGGCCATCTCTGCGAGCCGGGACTTGTTTTGCTCTTACGGTGTTTGAGAATGAGATCTATTTTGATCTCCTCCTTTTGGTCAATGCTTTCACGAATATAGAGTAAAGGTTAGGTATGCCTAATTGTTACATGTATTAGTCAATCCTGCTTTGCTCTACTTAAATTATTGATGCAATACAAAAGTTTTTCTTTTTTTAAAAAAAAAATATTTGCTCACCCACTAGTCTTGTTATCTGTCCCACTAAAATTATAGATTAATACAGCAATTGTTATTCCGATTTTGCACTTAGCCGGCTCACACAATTACAAGTTTGTCTTACGCCTCATATATGTGCCTAGACCTGACCATGGTTCGAATTCGAACGAATTCGAATCAAATTGGTTCGAATTCGAATTATTAAAATATTAAACCATATTTAATTCATCTTTGGACGAATTGAATACGAATTATAAACTTTCGAATTCGAATTGAATTCAAATTAATTCTTAAATATTTCATATTTAATTAAAAAAAAGGAATAAATGTTTAATATTTTTTGAGAAAAAATAAATTAAAATTTGAGTTTGCACTTAATGCGCCAAATAAGTTATCTACGATTTCGGGTTTAAGAGTTTCATCATTTAGAATTTAAAAGTTTACAATTTAGTATATAATTAAGCTTAAGATTTTAGGATTTAAGATTTGGAGTTTAAAATTTATGATTTAATAAATAATTGGGTTAGAGTTTCAAGATTTTAAGGTTTAGAGTTTAGGGTTTAGGATTTAAGGTTTAATAAATAATAGAGTTTGAGATTCTTTACACCAATATATATATATATATATATATATACACACACACACACACACAAATTTAATCAAATTCACTATGAATTTAAGTCGAATCAAATTCGAATTAAATTTGCTGGTTTGACGAATTATAAAAATCTTAAACCGAATTCAATTCGTACTATTACGAATTCGAATTGAATTATCGACGAATCGAATTATATATGAATCGAATCGAATTATTAACGAATCTAATCGAATCGAATTACGAATTGGATTCAATGAGCAAGGTTTTAACCTTCTACCATTTTTTCACATTTTGTCACATGGAGCCAATCACTTATATATGACGTAGTAATCATACGGACGAAAATTCCTTGGTCTCAGTTGGAGTCGTGTGTTTCGAACAAATTTATGCAGGTAATAAATTTGTATTTCTACGGGGAAAAAAATGCAGGAATTAGGATTTCTTTGTAAAATTGTATACAGTCATGTGGAAAATGATGCGCAATTGATATGAAAGAGAAGATATATCATGCATTATATTAACAAGTTACATACGTCCTATGACAACAAATGAAATCTAATGAAAAAATTGGTGAGAAGATTTCGGGATTGGACTTGGACCAGCATAGTGTTTTGCACCAAAAAAATTGGTCTTGTTCCGTCCGATTCATTTAAACAACCGCTTTCTGGGTGGGCCTCGAAATCCTTTTGTCTAAACTTATGGGCCTCTTAGTCCAGCCCAATATTGTCGGAGGCTCGGACAAATTAAGGGATGCAATTCGCCACGCGCATGAACAGCACGTGTCGCTGCCTCCCTCTTTCACCTCTGCCATTTTCAAACAACAAGAAGCGCGCGTCAAATAAACGTCTTCCTTTCTGTTCACCAAAAAAAAAAAAAATAAACGTCTTCCTTTCTCATTATTTTCAAAAACCTCTTCTCTTTTCCCGCTAATTATATTAGTCAATAGCAAACCCGCCCCTATCACTGCCGATGAGCTTGGCCTTTGGTGGTGGGGCCCACATCTGGGAGGCTGGCAAGTACCTCCTCCAGCTCTCTCCAAGGTGAATTAGGTTTCTTTGTTGCTTTTTTTTTGTCGTGGAAGATCGTATCTTTATTAGGGGAGTGGAGTTGTGAAGGAAAAAGATTTGGAATTTGGTTCATTTGTTAGGGTTGTGATTTGTTTGTGGGATGATGAGAGGGCTGAGTTTTTTTTTTTTTTTTGTGGTTCTGGTTAGAGTGATGTTAGATGAGTGGGTAACCGAATTTGGAAGACTGTAGATATCGTGATAGTAATTGTTCGTTTATTGGAGGATATAAATGGAAACTTTGTTGTAAAGGGCTCGGATGATGTGCTTTTGTTAGTGAATTTAGTAAAGGAAGGGAGTAGAATTGAGTTTGTGATCTGTAACTTGCAGCCCGTCGGTTTTGGATGGTGTTTGCCGGGTTCGTTTATTAACATGTAATGTCAATGTTGAGCGTGGATATATAAGAAGCAAATATCAACTGGTGTATACCTTTCTGGTTCTATTTGTGTCTTTTTCAGAGAAAGGAATTAGTTCAAGATTTGGCTTCTTTCGTCTGGAATCTTGTGGTACTATTGCTGAACTCATACAGGTATGCCTTAATAACCTTTTGATTTGTTTTCTTCTTGTCTATAAGAATACAGAATTGTTTCACAATTTGGCTTCATTATTGTGGAATTCTTTTGGTACTATTGCTGCCCTTTTACAGGTTTGCCTAATGCCATTCCAAAGTTCGTGTTATGTTCTACTATTACATAGTTCAAATCGTCCCATCTCCCTTGAGTTGGTTTCTGAAGCTGTCAAAGAGGACTTTGCGTAATTGCCTGAGATAGTAATAAGAGTACTTGTCTGCTGGATCAGTGTTTGGAGCAGCTGATTAGTTTTATGTTTTCATTTTGTAATCGGCATATCCTTGTTGATAAAATGATGATGGCGTTGACGTGGCATTGATGATCGTTATAAATATCTGACTTAAAAAAAAGTTTATGCATACCTCCACAATTTCTTGATGGAATAACTCTAACTTGGAATCTGTATGTTTATGTCCTCCTTGGAGGATGGTATAGAATCACATATGTTCGAGGAGATATTCATGTTGCTCGAGTTATTCTCCTTTGGGTTAACATATGTCCGGGGAGATGTGGAATGATAGAGTAAACTTTTTTTTTTTTGAAGGTGTTAAACTAATGTTCCCAGATTTTCAATTTGAATAAATAGCTAATTGTCTGATTCGTATTTGTTATTGAAGTGTGTGACCTCTCATCCAGATACAAGAACAATGTTCCCTAAATGGTACGCTTTAGCTAGCTGTTGACCTATGTAGCATATGCCATGTGTTTTCAACACTGGAAAAAGCTGGTCAAGTGTTTGTTTTGCCTGCTTTATGGCATAATTCTCTTCGTATTTTATTGACTTTCCTTTTGTAGCAAATATACCGTTATATCTGTATCCTTTCCGTAATACAACCAGCAAGTGAAGGCCTTTCGAGTACTTACGTATTACAAGCTTGGGTGTCATTGGAGCTCTGGTGAAGGTACCATATAGGTGCAGCTCATTGTGATGTTAAAGAGTTCTAACTTTCCTGTTGCCTTCTTGATTTTATTCGATCGTCATTGAGGCCGCTACTTCAGATGTATGGTTTTGTCTTGTGTAAACTTCTATTCAGGTGATGTCTGAAACATGTTTTATTTTGTCAACAGGTTGACGACACACAAGTTTTCAGTTTTCTTCTCTCCAATGAAATAATTCCTCTTTGTCTGCGTACAATGGAGATGAGAAGCAAGTTGTCATAAACAGGAAGTGGATAATTTAAAATCTTTCATCTTTGCCTTATTTATAGTAAAAAGTTCTGTTTGTTACTTGTTTGGTTGACACTAATTGGCTAGTTCGATAGAATTGCGGAGTACTGCCCTCTGTTTTTGTTTGAGAAATCAGTCCTATTCGTAATGTTGTCGAATATGATTTGTTTTCCTGTTCATTGCAAGTAACTGGCCTTTTCAAAGCAAGATGGCATGGAAGACTATTTCCCAAGAACTAGCTTTGTAATCATCTTTTTCCTACTTAGTTCTAAATTATGTGCAACCACTTGGAAAGTTGTGGAGCTCTGATTGTTCATTTATATATTTTTTGATTTATTTTAATTGATATTTAATTTATTGAGTCGATTAATCCAAATTTGAATCAGATAAGATCTTTAGAGAAACTCGCAAGTATCTAATCTTTGTGTTCCAACAATTCAAAACTTGGATAAATGTTAATTTATGTGATTGTTCTTCATTTTATCTAATGGCATTGAGTGGTTCCTCATTGTGCATAATTTTTTTTCAAAGATCTTATATCCTTTATTAATGAAATTGAAGGCAGTAATTGATGTATAATAAGGTAAAACTAACCATATTTAGGTCATTTTAGTACGCATCTAATCAACAAGGTAACAGGTCGTCTGACTCGATTAAACATTAAGAGTTCATGAAAAAAATTAATCGAACTATGACGAATTTATCTAACTCTTCGTTTGATATAACAATTGATGCAAATTCCATGACACGTGATATGATATGGGCCCTGCTATGAGGCAATTTCCTATTCTCTGTCGTCTCACGTGCTCTCCAGATTTTTTTTTCCAACGAAACACCAATTGGAGGAGCTCAGTGGGGTTAAGGAACGGTGCTGAGGAAGGAAATCCTCAGTATATACTGAGGAGGTTAATATTGTAAAATCACTTATCTAACTATTCATCCATTAACTATTCATCCACTAACTATTCATCAACTACTATTCATCCACTAACTATTCGAAACAAACCAGCAATGCAGCCAAGAAAACCAACAATGCAGCAAACAAAACCATTAATACAACCAAACAAACCAGTAATGTAACTAAGCAAACCAGTAATACAACCAAATAAACCAGTAATACAACCAACGATTATTGGTTTATTTGGTTGTATTAATGGTTTCGTTGGCTACATTGTTGGTTTTCTTGGCTGCATTGCTGGTTTATTTCAGATCATTGCTGGTTTGCTTGGTTGCATTACTGGTTTGCTTAGTTATATTACTGGTTTCGTTGGTTGTATTACTGGTTTTATTGGTTGCATTAATGGTTTATTTGGTTGTATTGCTGGTTTGCTTCTTTTCATTACTGGTTTGCTTGGTTATGTTGCTAGTTTATTTTGTTATATTACTAGTTTATTTAGTTGTATTACTGGTTTCGTTGGTTATATTACTGGTTTTATTAGTTGCATTAGTGGTTTGCTTAGTTACATTACTAGTTTGTTTGGTTGT
>SOPF01027507.1:252511-281753 GCA_012979155.1 Hypericum perforatum
TGTTTGGTTGTATTGATGGTTTCGTTGGCTGCATTGCTGGTTTTTTTTGTTTTATTACTGGTTTATTTGGTTGTATTGCTGGTTTGCTTCTTTTCATTACTGGTTTGCTTAGTTATGTTGCTGGTTTATTTTGTTATATTACTGGTTTATTTAGTTGTATTACTGGTTTATTTGGTTGCATTGCTGGTTTGCTTGGTTGCATTGCTGGTTTGCTTGGTTGCATTAGTGGTTTGCTTAGTTGTATTACTGGTTTCGTTAATTGTATTACTGGTTTTATTGGTTGCATTACTGGTTTGTTTGGTTGTATTAATGGTTTCGTTGGCTGCATTGCTGGTTATCTTGGCTGTATTGGTGGTTTGTTTCGGATCCAAACGAAATGAACAGTAATTTTATTTGAAAGTGTACAGTGATTTTATTAGTGGATGAACAGTAATTTTATTAGTGGATGAACAGTAATTTTGTCAAAAAGTCTAAAATACCCTTATTAATGTAGGCCATTGGATCAGAATATTTAGAAAACTATTCTGATCCAATGGCCTATATTTCCCTCAGTATATACTGAGGAAAATCTCCCTCAGCACCGGATCCAAACGCAGCTCAGTGAGTCCCCCTAAAAATGAAAGCTATACTTTTTTATTTTAATCCTCTAACAGTCAAAGGGTGATGGCTTTTTGTGCGTTTCTCTTTTTTTTATTTTAATCCTCTTAACAGTCAAAGGGCGATGGCTTTTGTGGGTTTCTCTCTCTGAAACAAGCCTCAAAGTTGGGATATATACACTATAATCAATCACCACTGTATTGTTTTTGCCACGTGGTAAAAGACTTCATTAGTAATCAAGGGTAAAAGACTTCATTAGTAATCAAGTTCAAGATCTTAATATTTTAAATTAAACTTTTTTCAAACTAACAATCTCTATACCCATTGATGGGGGGAGATACGAAATCCACTAAATTTTATTAATCTCATGTATTACACATGCTAGTACGAAAAAATTAACACTTCTCAAATCGTAAAGACGTTATGTCAACCTATAATCAAAAGATAATTATAATGAATTTTAAAGACGCACCACCACATGTATCCATATGTATCCACATGTAACCTATAGCTCACGTGAACAATTAGGACGATGGGTATTCAGTGCAACGTCTCGGCTAATAAATATTAGAGTTAAAAAAAATTAACATTTAACATCGATGAAAGAGAAATATATTAAAAATTCAAAAGAACAATACTATTTTATATTGAATAATAAAATTCTAACATATAATCTTAGAAAGTTAAAAATGTGAGTTTGTCCTTAAAGTATTTAACGTAGAAATGGATAAAGTATGGGGTTCAGTCAACATTTGATGGTCGTACAACCATAGCCGAGGAACAGTTCGTTCAAGTCGTGGAGGCAAAGGACATGAAGGGTCGTGGTAGGTCCATTTTTTTTATTTTATTTTAAAATTTTTTATTTCTAAAAGTACATCCATTGATTGGTAAACGAAGATCACATATCCACGAAAGGAAGTGTCCACCTCTACTATTTTATCAGGATAGCGACACAGTACGCACGGAGAGCTACTGTGTTCTTACCTTTCAAAACGACCAGTCACTTGACGTAAATAACAGTTTTTGGTAAAATAAAAAAAATGGATTCAAAGTGTAAGTAGGTGCAAAAAATTTATCTTTACGACATATGATACTTGTGATGGGAACATGTAAACTAAATGATACGGGACATGCGAAACTTCTCGGGTTCCTTTACCGTCCTCCTTTAGTTTTGCATATATATATAGAGAGAGATGGATGACTTTGATTTGATAATAAACCCAATTTAATAAAGTAAGACTATCAATTTTTTTCAAAATCTTACATAGATAAAAATCAAAGTAAAATAAATGTATCGCTCGAATTACGCAATAATTGAACTGCATCCAACTACATTTGCTTAATGCTAAAGAAAATGTCAGCCCACCGTCATAAACCTACCCCTTTTATCTATGCCCAAACTCGAAATAATAACTTTTTCAGAAAGAAAATAGAAAAAAATCGAAATAATAACTTTCTAAAAAATTCAGAATAATTAAAAAAGTCACAATTACCGGAGTAACCCTATTTCCACCACACCTGCTATTTAATTTTAATGGCTTGGAACTAATACCAAATACTGAACCGGTGGTTTGAAGTTTGAACGATTTGACGTAAATAACAGTTTTTGGTAAAATAAACGGTAATTTTTAATATCCTCTTAATTATATTAATATGGATAAGAATATCTGATATATTTTCAGTAAGACAATAGATGTGGATATTTAGGTTTCCGAAAAAAGTATATGGATTATTGGAGACATCTGTGATGCAAGAAAAGAGCCCGCAATAACGCAGAAAATGATTTTTTTGTAATGTCAAACGTTACAAAATGCCTCGTAATCATGAAACTGTTATATTCATTATTGGGTCCATTAATTAGTAATTAACACAAAAGAGTTACTATTTTTAGTTTTTGGCACATCCCATGTATGAAGGAAGTGGGGAAGTGCCGATCCTCATTTTTTGGAACATTTCCAAATTCCAATACATTAATTATCGTAGTTGAAGAATAATTGAGAGATAATTATTCAACTGAAATAGTCGGGGTGCAATTGAGTCCATGAAGCAATTTCAAACCATACAGAATGAACACACTTAATTGTGTTGGGATATTTTATTTTTATCATTCATATATTTTGTCTTTTATATGACATATTTTGTATGTCACTATTAATATGTATAAACTCTATTTTTTTCTCTTAGCTATGTATTTCCACAATAACAACGAGTTTTGTCATCGTTTTTGAATTTCGCTAGTGACAACGAAGAGCCAACCACATTTGTATCTTGAGAGCAACAAGATGGAGTTCCATATCTATATCCTCCACAACCATGGCAAGGAAGAATTCTTGATCCACTTGTTTTGACTTGAACATGTTATTCAGACTAATTATACTACATAATCTTAGCTAAATACACCACATTATTTAGACTAACAATAATATGTCATTTTCATACTAACAAAAATACGTCATTATGAAATAACAATAATACGTTATTCAGACTGAGTGTACCACGCTATTCTGGCCAATAGGAATATGCAATTTTCAGACTAACATAAACACGTCATTCAGACTAACATCAACACATTATTCATACTAATTGTACTACTTCATTTCGACCAACATTAACACCCCAATATTTTGTTCTATTCGAGTCGAGTCTAACAAAAAATTCGAAGTCGACCAACATGTGGTTGGGTAATTACTTGGACTACCTGAGAATTGAAAAAAAAATACAAATTATAGAAACTGAATTAAAAACTTTATTTAAGTGTATTTTCTCAATTATTTAAATACCAAAATTTCTCAAAAGTACATAGAAAATATTTTGGTATTTTAAAAAATATACTTGGTAATTAATTTAACTATAAAGTATTCTAAAAATACTCCTCCCTTTCCAGTAAACAAATACACTTTAAATTTTATTTGTAATTAAAACAATAAATAAGCGATCGAAATTCGAACCCAACAAAGACCAACCATCGCATCACAAGTCTGCACGTCTCCCACCACCAAAACTCTCTCCTCCTTCCCTTCCCTCCCTATCAACTTACCCGGTAATAAAACGCCCACCTTAGCACCCTCTTAATCGTCCACTACCACAACCCCTCCTCTCTCCCTCTTTCCTCCAAACGACCGGACAAAGTCTCTCAGATCAGTCGTCCGCCACCAACGATTTCGATCATTTAGAAGCTCAAAACGGCGTCGGTTCGAGGATTGTTGCTGTCGTCGTCGTTTTCGGGGGTAGACAAATTGTAGAAATCACGGCAATACACGGAAGAACGCGGCGGCCTCTTACACATGTACGGCGCAATGGTTGCTGCTGCTGTCGTTTGATCGTCCAGAGGTCGTCCGCTTTCTCCTCCAACCCTTCGCCGCACGGCGGCCGCGGCGCCCTCCCTTCCGAAGGCGGCAGCCCCTCCGACCTCCTCTTCCTCGCCGGAGGCGGCGGTTCCCCCTTCCAGTAGTCTTAGGTTTAGGGTTTAGCTAGCTAGTAATTTTTAATTGTGTAGATAAATTATTAGAAAAAAGGGAAGAAAAAAGAAGCCAAATTGTTGTTTTTGAGTTTCTAAAAGGTTCGGGGATGGCTGAGAGTTTGATGCTTAGGATCAAGAGGGTCCCGACGGTGATCTCCAACTACCAAAAGGAGGACACCGGCGACGACGCCCCACGCGCCAGCGGATGTGGCCGGAACTGCCTCCAGAAGTGCTGTGTTTCCGGTAATTTATCTCTCGATTTTAGCCTCAGTAAAAAAATATGGTTGTGTTTGTTTGAATTGTTGTGGCATTTTGAATTGTTATTTGTTAGTTCTGATTCTGATTCGTTAAACGGGTGTCGGATTTGACTGAGAATTGTAGGGGCGAAGCTTCCTCTGTACGCTTTCAAGAAGGTGTACAAGCTTGAGGGAGAGGAGGAGGAGAAGTGTGTGTCCTCCGTTCATGGCACCAACCCGCCTCCGGTAGCTTTTCTGGACTCTCTACTTCTTGGAGAGGTAAGTAAAAATTTGCTCACTAAAATCATGTGCCCACTGACTGTTAAAGTTGTTTTGATGATTGGTACTCAGTGGTCGTGTTGGTATGTTCAGTGGGAAGAAAGGATGCAGAGAGGGCTCTTCCGCTACGATGTAACTGCTTGTGAAACAAAGGTTTGTTTGGGTTTTGTTTGTTTGTTTCGTGCTTTAAGTGGTGGTGATTGATGGGTTATGGTGTTGGTTCAGGTCATTCCCGGCCAGTATGGTTTCATTGCCCAGCTCAACGATGGTAGACACTTGAAGAAGAGGCCCACTGAGTTCCGGGTTGACAAAGTTCTTCAGCCATTCGATGGCAGCAAGTTCAACTTCACTAAAGTTGGACAGGAGGAAGTCCTCTTTCAGTTTGAAGCTAGCGAGGATGGTGATGTGCAGTTTTTCCCTGAAGCCCCAATTGATGTGGAGAACTCTCCCAGTGTGGTTGCCATCAATGTAGGATCCTTTTCTTCTCCGCTATACGTTTTCACGTGTTTATTCAGATGGTAGTTTGTATAACATGTTAATCGAATTTGCGTTCTTTTTTGTGAACAGGTCAGCCCAATTGAATATGGCCATGTCCTGCTGATTCCGCGCATTCTGGAATGTTTGCCACAGAGGATTGATCGTGAGAGTTTGTTGCTTGCACTTTACATGGCCATTGAAGCCCGGAATCCTTACTTCCGCTTGGGTTATAACAGCTTGGGTGCATTTGCCACCATCAATCACCTTCATTTCCAGGTCAGACCCCACCTAAAGTAGCTTTGATAAACATTCCAATGTTTACAAGGTAATGCTAGCAATCAACTGGAACCTAACTTGACTCGTTTACGGAACAGGCTTACTACTTGGCTGTCCCTTTTCCCATTGAGAAGGCGCCCACCGAGAAGATAACAACTTTGGACAGTGGTGTGAAAATTTTGGAGCTTCTGAACTACCCTGTTAGAGGTCTCGTCTTTCAGGGTGGAAACACTCTTCAAGAGCTGTCCGACACTGTCTCGGATGCCTGCATTTGTCTTCAAGAAAACAACATACCATACAATGTGCTCATCGCTGACTGTGGAAAGCGCATCTTCCTCCTACCCCAGGTAATAGTTGCTCTGTGTGTCATGTTTGCAGTTCGATAATGTGTCCTTATACTCGTCTCAATTTATTGGTCAGTGTTATGCTGAGAAGCAAGCCCTTGGTGAAGTGAGTCCCGATCTTCTTGATACCCAAGTGAACCCGGCTGTGTGGGAAATCAGTGGCCATATGGTGCTGAAGAGGAAAAAAGACTACCAGGAAGCATCCGAGGCTAATGCATGGAAGCTCCTAGCTGTGGTTTCTCTCTCTGAAGAGAGATTCCAAGAAGTGAAAGCTCTGATCTTCGAGTCCATCCCCTTCTCTGGTCCCTGCACTGGGGCCAAAAACGATTCACCCCACCCGCTTGAGGATTTGAATGCTGATTCGCGTGCTTGTGAAGACATGGATGCCATGAACAACAACAGCTCGCGTCCGGCTATGGTCTCTGGGACCTCGGATTGCATTGTTCGGCAGTAAGTGTAATGCCATTGATGGACCGAGCTGTTTGGATCACAGATCAGTGTGGTGGTAGTATTAGCACCTGATCTCTGTAGTACTTACCTTATGATGATGCCCTGGGATTGTTGATGTAGCCTAAATAATCAGACCAGGTTTGCCTACTATTGTATTGCGATCTCATCTCTTTCTTATTTGTATGCGGTAATGGGATCTTATTAAGCTTGTGTAAGATACCATTCTCCTCCATCCGCTTGCATAGGCATGTTTAGAGCTGGGAAAGATATTAAATTATTACCTAAGTTTGTAAATCAAATCTCAGTACTTGAAATTTCTAGATAAACTAGATATTTCTGAAGGATCTATAGCCAGCTGATAGCAAATGGCAGCTACTAAGCTACAATAGGGAGACAGACCGCTTCTATCAATTTTGTTCCGACAGAGCCCAATGGAATTGGCTAAATTAATACCCAACTTGGTTCCGTGAGCTTCCAAATCCAAATTGCAATCACATTTAAAATTCCAAATCCAAGTTGGTTAGCTAGCAATGTTCAAATCCGAGTTACTATTTATATCTCATATTTTAAGTTGCGTTAATTTAATGATAACAATGATACCAAAAAAAAAATGATAACAATGGCAGATTCCACAAGTTAAAAAAGTGTGCCATTTAATTTCACAAAATAAGTGTGCCATTTAAGGGCAAGGAAGCAGAAGGCAGAGCCGATAAAAGTATGCAAAATTCAACCAACTCAGATTTTAAGTTACAAATTTGATAAATTTAATTATAAAACTATACAAAATCAACTCATTACAATCAAATTAATTTTGAAGATTCTAAATTTATATCTAAGCTGACTATGAGCTTTTTATATGGTTTTAGCCCTCACCATTTGTATCTCTTTCGAGATTCTCGTGGGCCATCAACAAATGAACAAGTTTGTTCATTGATGAACATCTGACTTGATTTCTGTATGGCTCCTTATTCTACTATCAACCTGTTAATTAACTTTCCTCTAAAAAAAAACCTGTTAATTAACTAAAATAAATCGTCAACCTGGAAACTATGAGACCTAAAGCCAAAATAGCGTGATCAGTACGGTTTCACAAGTTCCTCGCTATTCATATCATGGGAGATTAAATGTTTATTTGATCGCATTTGGAATGACACAAAAGTTCGAATATGAATTAGTTGGCAACGGTTTAAATATCAGCTAATTAATTCCACGACAAAAATCGAGGATTTAATGTCTAGCAAGTCCTATCTATGGATATTATGCATTGGAATTTAGCTCACGCCAATTTACACATACTTTATTAAGGTGATGTTAAAAAACAAAAGGCCGTCTCATCATCCCAAAGGTTATTATATACAGACAATCCTCTCTTAATCACGAAGTTGTTAATCACCACAGCCCAAAACACGAGTCATTCGTTAACCCTGTAAGGAAAACATGAACTTGCTTAGCCTTTGTAATCTTCACAAGAAAACCCTTTATTTGTGTGTATATATATATACACACACACATATAAAACTACATTAGTGTCCATCATAGTGTGGTCAAATAATAATGCTTCCTAATCTCACAGTTGTTGCAATTTTCTATGTCATAATCGGCATATCCTTACCACTTGGACGCAACTCTGCTGCCTCTGCCTCTGCCTCGGCACTCCGGTCGAGCCCGTGGTTGAGGAATGCTACAAGAAACCATGGGATGCCGAGAGGACCAGGGTGCTGGGGGAGGGAGTGGATATGCAGGCAGGCGGATCATGGCCCCGGTGACCCGGGGATGCGGTGCTGCGGGAACCAATGTGTTAATGTCTCCTCTGACGTGAACAACTGCGGGCTCTGCGGCATCCGGTGCCCTTTCTCGTGGCAATGCTGCCGTGGATTCTGCGTCGACACGAGCAACAGCCCGTGGGATTGCGGGAGGTGCGGGAACAGGTGCCCCTGGGGTGTACAATGTGCTTATGGGATGTGTGGTTATGCTCAGCCACAACCACCATGGCATCCTCATCCTCCTTTCCCTTTCCCACCTCTGCCTCCCCGTCCCCCGTTCCCATTCCCTCCCAGACCGCCGAGGCCGTGGCCACCCCTCCCTCCGTTTCCTCCCCGACCGCCGAGGTCCCTGCATCACGATCATCGCTCGCCACCCGCGACGAGCTCGAGCTCATAATAGTCTTTGTTAATGGTTCGCATCTAGTGAGCATATTCCCTTTGCAATATTTTGTATGCATGTCTCAACCAAGTCTTTGAGTATTCTTCGTATTACTGTTTTGGTCCTGAAGACATACAGATTCGTGGTGTGTCTGTTTTGCGTTGTTCTAGTTCAATCATGGTTCTGTCTGAGTACATATATATGGTTGGTGCAAAACTCAATAATAGCATTAATAACAGTTAGATAAATAACCCCAAATAAGTTCATGTACTTGTTCAAAATGTCCGCATAAACCTTGTACTTAAAAGTGGATCACTTAAACTCTCGTACTACTCTAAGTAGGTCAAATAACACCCAAAACATTTTTGTGGTCACCGACGATACACCATCATCATCTTTCTTTGAAAGCATGCTGTTGTGATGCATCCTCTCCCAAGGCTCGATGAGGCACACTTATTGATCCCTTATGGAAACCTTCAGACAATTCTAAACCTTCAGACAATTCTAATCTGATATTGTTCACTTTACGACACGGACCTGCAGTGCAAATGGGCTGATACTGTGTTGAGTTGGTTTAGCATGTACTTATGTTTTGTATCAAGGAAGCAGATATGTACTTGAGCCCCAGAAATGAGTTGAGAAAATTTGTCACATCCCGCACTTTAATAGATCAAGATGGAATTACAGCATTCAAATGTCGTGCAATAAAAGTTTTATTATATATATCTCTAAATTACACAAAGCATGTTTGCTGATGATTGACAATGGAAAGAAATGGTGTCGGATCTAGTACGTCGGAAAACTTGGATCGACTTCTTGAGCCCAGCCCTCAAGGCCTCCGATGATGTCCTTGGCCGATGAAAAACCAAGCTTCTGCAACGACTGAACAGCCCTCTGTGAATCATTCCCTCTCCTGCATATTACGTACAAGCTTCCACCAGAATCAGAACCTTTTTTTATTGCCTCATCCTTCAAGGCTGATTGAATTTCAGGCAACCGAGCCTCCAAGCTCGATAGCGGGATGTTTAATGCATTGGGCAGAGCAACAATCTTGAAATGGTGCGAAGGCCGAACGTCAAGCAAGACATGAGGGTCTCCTTTGATAACTTTCTCGTGGAACACCTTGCTGGCAATTCTTGATTCCTCTGGTAGCAGGTTCAACTTCAAGGGAGCCTGCATTTTTTAGTGCAAGGAGACAGAAGGAATAAGCTAAGTCGGGTGAACATTCAAGCTATTTTGAAGCTTCTGTAGCATACAGAAGATGATAGCAGGAAACATATACCGTTGATAACGGAGACTGGGTGAAGCTCTCGTAGTCGAAATCCCTGAATAGCTCTTTGGTGAAGGGCGCATTGTCACTACACACTTCACACTTACTTGATCTACCTCTGATCTTAACCTATTGCAAGTTACAAAAGCAATTCAGTTTCGGAGAATGGATAAAGGATAATTGCAATGGACCATTAAAGATGAGCTTACTATGCGTATCCGTGCTGATAGTGCATCTAAGAGGAGCATCCTTCCTGTTAGTGGTTCTCCGATCTCACTTGCAATTTTGATGGCTTCTAGCGCTTGAAGACATCCAATGACACCGGGAACTGAAACATGTAAAGTATGTTCGGTGATGGTCACTCTCGAAGCATGCCAATACAGAGATATCAAAAGTCCATCAATATACTAGATCCTTGTGGATGGCAAACAACATCACCCAGGGATGAAACATTAGGATGCTGGTCATATGTTAATAATGAGTTTGTACCAGAGCTTCTTCCTATAGATGAACATTTGTCCACTGATGAACATCGCAGGTAAGAAAACTGACAAATACACCTTTTCTTAATCATGCATAGACCATGTAAACCAGTAGACATTGGAAAGAATAGCAATTCCCCATGAACACATGCACACTATTCTGGTTCTCATAGTTCATTGGACTTGAAAGTAAGTACGAAATTTTGGTTAAAGGATATACATACCCACTCCCAGAACTCCACTATCGGAACACCTTTGGCACGCTGTCGTTGGTGGCGGAGTGGGAAAAAGGCATCGGTAGCATGGACCTCCATTATAGTTGTAGACGGTGAGCTGAACAGTACACAAATTCAGATTCAATATACATAAGAAAGGTATATGCACAACTTCCCCTGCAACAAATACTATTTACTTTTGAGGGATGTGAATATGGAATAGAATTGTGATAAAATTAACCTGTCCTTCCATTCCCAATGCAGCGCCTGACACTAGTGGCTGCAAATATAAGGAGCAGAGACAGTCAATCGTTAGAAAAGGGCTCCATATACTGTCAAAACAACGTGACCCTAAGCAGGAATAAGATCAGGTGAGATACACCCCTTCAACAAGTAGAAGATTAACAATAAAAAAAATAGCAAATCCAAAGTGCCACGCAACTGTTACAAATTGTGGGTAGGGATTCAATGAATCTTTGATGACGATAAATAGAAGAAGGATACGTAAACTGTAAAGAACATTTCAAAGCTTGTCACTTAGCTATCGGATATTCAAGAAATAAGATGAGCTAGCTGGGGTCAAAGCTCACTGTACCTTTCCCAAGAGCACACAGCAATCACTAATCATGTAGCGACTAGGTGCATTGTCTGTTGCATCCACAATAACATCATATCTAAACAAAACTGTAAGTCAAACTTTATAGAGGGGCAAAAAGGCCCCATATATTAAGGATAATGGCCGATTACAATCCTACTTAGTGCAATAACCCATCGCAGCCTCTTGTGAGGTTGCAACCCTAACGGATGGGACGCAAGTTCACAGATAAAGGATACTGGCTTAGAATCTCCAACGCATTGGAAGTGCGTAAAGCTTCCTGGTGTTCAACAATTTGAAGTTTCGAATTGATCCTGGGGCAGAACCGGATTACACATCAGACAGAAACAAAGCAATACATCAAATGAACAGAAGATACAAGCCTTCAAGTTCGAAGCAGCAACCAAAGAATAAACTGTATTAGTACAAGTGAAAAGACAGAGCATAAGGTATACATACGAGCGACATGCAGCAGCTGCAGATTTCACCTTCGGCTGACCAATGAACGGTTCGGTATGTATAACCTACATCATTTAAACGTAACTTAAGCTGACTATAGAGCTCGATCCACACACTAAAACAGATAAAGACCAAAATGACAACAGCCTTCAGTACCTGTCTGTGCATATTGTTCAGCTCGACGATATCATGGTCAACGATCCCCACCCGCCCTGTTAAATTATACGAGCATGTCAACAGCAAAAAAAACGGAGTGGCAACATCAACACCAAACAACCTAGAATAAAAACTAACATACCAACTCCGGAAGCCGCGAGATACAGCAGAGCAGGGGAGCCCAAGCCTCCAGCTCCAATCACCAACACCGAAGACTTGAAGAGGTTCACTTGGCCTGATACGAAAATACCAAATTACCCACCAGTTCCGTGACACTATTAACAACGTGAATAAAATCTTAGTAGTCAAATGCGCGCTATAGGGCCATCCGCTACGCTAGATTGCTGTTAAGCGCTACGGACAGTAGCAGCCGATAACGGGATACTCGATAAATTCCTTAAATGCCCCTGAGTTCTCTTATGTTTTTTACTTCAATTTTCTACATCGTGACCCACTATGGTCGATCTACCAATGTTTGACGGGTAAGATGACAATAGATTCTGCCCTACTTGGAAGGGAAACCAAGTCGCTCTGAAATTTTGAAATTTAGTATCAATTACCTAAATAAAAAAATTCACCAGAAAATGATGCTTGCTCTAATTTAGGGGTTTGTAGCTCTACGGCGCTATCTGAGATTGACTACTTAGATTAAAATGCGAATATGGACCTTGGACGCCGAAGGAGGGGAGGAGGAGGTGTCGGCTGTATCGATAGATCACGTCCGGTGGAAGGGGCGCCCCGTCAGTTAACGGAGGACACGCGCCGCCGTTGGAAGATGTGACGGCGCCGTTACGGGAGCTCCCGCTGAAGTCACGGAGCTTGGACTCGAGCTCGGAGATGCGCGTCTCTATCTCGGCCTTGGTGCACTTCAAGGACTCGATCTCGCTCCGGATTATTCTCTCGGCGGCTTCGCTTCCTCCGTTTCCGATTTCCATTTTTTTATTTTTTTATTTTTTTTTTCTTTGGGAATTTTAAGGTGCGAGGTTGGTTTTGTTGTTTAAGCGGGAGAGTGAGAGACTAGGGCTCGTGATAAACCCTAAATCTAAAGAATTTGGGGGTTTGACTTTTTGAAGACGTTGACTTGCTGTCCCAAGTTAATTTTTTTTTTTAAAAAAAATTATGTCGCGCGATTTCATGATTTTTAATGACGGCAAGATATTGATTCTTACATCTGTATTTTGTAATTGAAATTTAATTTTGCACTTGCACCTGGTTTGGTTTCCATTTGAATCGAAGGACTTGCTTGATTAGAGGACGTAGATAGGAGATAGGAGATTATTATGAAATTAATCTATTTATTTGTAGGACTATATAAAGCACTAAATAAACTCTTACAAATGTGTTCCACAAAATTATAATTAAGAATTTATCTATAGTTGCCAAACATGATGCAACAAGAAAAAAAACTGAGATGGTTGTAGGATTCAATGCATCTCTCACTGTAATCAATGCACATATATGTGACTGAATATGTCCAACACCTAAATTTTAAAATTTTCTTATTGTATTAAATATTACAGTTATAAGAGTTGGAAATTCTAAATTCGAGTTATTAATTTAAAGTTTAATTTGATATTATTTTTGAAGATAATAATAGCTCAGAACAAAAACTAGCTAGTTTATATAAAGATTATGGTAAATACGATGCCAATAATTGCCATCGATAATATTTATCAGCCGACACCAATGGTACACGTATTCATGTCGTAAATGGCAAATGCGTAGAAAATCTGCCACGTACTTCCTCTCGGTCCCACTTAGAAGAGGCACGTCTTACTTCTCCGCTCCAACCCAATCCAATCCAGGTCCTTGCAGACATTAACAAAACGGGTCCGAAAGCCGAATTCCCTTGAAGTGAGCTCCGGAGGGAACACTTACTTTTGTCTTTGCAAGGTGCTGTGTTTTTTATAAGGATTTTTGCAAGGTTCTGTTTGGTTTGATGCAATGAAAGGCAAGGAGATAATCTACCATTGCACCCGGCCATTTCCCTTGGCCAGGAGGAGTTGCCTCTACAACCCCTCCAAGGTAATCAATCCATATTCATCTCTTCCCAAATTTTTTTTTTTTTGCAACAATTTCAGAATCGACTATGATCGAGTTGATTTTAGTGTAGAAATAACGTATGAGTTGTTGTGGGATTGATTAGAATGACATGCTCCTGCATCAAACTGATTCTCCATTGACCACGAGACGATTCTTCTTTGATAACGAATCAGATTTTTTTTATAATTCTACGGTTAAAAAAAGTTGGCTTGGAAGATTTATTAGCTAGATCGTATCAAAAATGTAGCAGTAATTATAATTCTGTGGATAAAGAATAAAGAGAATATCAATTATGATTTGTGATTTGTGATTATTGATATTCTTATTTTTTTTTAAACAACTGTTTTTCTAAATCTTAATATCATAAATTTTGATATTTAGAGTTGAGTACTATCATATCTTACTTAAAAAAATAAGTATTCAATAATTTCAATAATAACTTTCATAGTCATAAAACTTGAAAGAAACAAAATAATTCCGAAACCAGAACTATACCTTTACTAACTTTCGTTGATATTAGCTACCATAGTTTATTTTGGCTGAATGATAAACACCATAGTTTAGGTTGGTGTATTGATACATATTTAGTGAATACTTTGTCGCGTTTATGTCCGTGTCACGTTTTTTGTGTAAGACTATAACGTATACCGGTCACTTGTGGGCCAAGGAAAAAAAGCATTATATGAGTAACACGTTGTTAGTTCATGAACTTGGCTTAGTTATTGCCTCATTAATCAGAGGCAAATTTTGGAGAAAAAAAAATCGTTCAATTGACATGTTCCTGCTTGCTTGTACCTGTTCTAGTGGTTTAGCAAGGGGAGCGAAGACGCTCACGGTCATATAACAGAAGAACGAGCGCCGTCGTTAGCAGAAGAGTTCAAGAGAGTGGCAGAGGAGAAGGCAAACGCGGAAGATGCAGCTCGTTCGGCGTCGGAGAAAGGCAGGCTTAGTCAGACTGCCGACAGGGCAGAAGACGGCGCCTTAGAGGCCACCCTGGGAGACGGCGACATCAAATCTGTGAAGGAAAGAATTAAGGGGAATGAACCATGCCCGGACTATCGGACGAGAGAGTGATTAATTAGTTGGTACTACTCCTTTATTATGTTAGATAATGCATACGTGTTACACTAAGTACATTTCTGTAAGAGTGTTATTTTCGGAGATCTGTTGAATGATGGATTTAGGTAACGATATGAAATTTGTAATGAGGTGTATTCTGTAATCTATTTTCGAGTTCAAATGTGCATCACACGACCGTGTTGAGATTGTATGGTGTTGTTCAATTGATTTTTGAGATTGTATGGCGTTGTTTAATTGATACGAATTTGTGGTAAAAAATTCACATATATGTTGATTCTCTTGTTCAGACACATTTATTATGGTAAAAAGACACATTTATTATGGTATTCGAATTGTAGTTAAAAATATTTTTTTTACATTAATCTAGATTTAGATGTTCAAGTGAGTATTGCATCATTCTAAAACTTGGAGATCTGACTATGAACAACAAATTTTATAATCCAGGAGTGCTCGCTTTAAAATTATGATTTTTTTAGATAATATTCGACAATATTTTACTCTGTCAATTCAAAAGAAAGAAGCCTCTCCTCCAGCATCTTTTGGTAGACCGAGTCCTTAATAGAGATAGCCGATGGTAGTGGAGAAGGTAATCAGCGTGTTAAAAGGTCAACAACCTAACCAGATTAGAAATTTCGACTTTTTAGCCAAATTTACGTAAACTCATAACTACCTCTCGAAAAGTATATAACGTGACGAACTTACAAAAGGTGAACCAGGCGAGGCTACTTTTACCAATCAACCATTCCATTTATGGTTAGCGAATCTCTCCCAACTTCAATATATTTAGATATTAAATAATATGGCGTTGGATCTTAGTTTAACATGATTGAGTATTGTGTTAATTTTTTAATTAATTTCAAGTATTTTATCGATCGGTTTGAATCATACGCAAAAAAAAAAGGTTTGACTTGCTTCTTTACTAGACCTAACAACTCCACCGGGCGTCAACTTTTTATTATTTTTATCTTGTCCGATGTATTAAACTTACTAATCTCAGTTTAAACTGTACAATATGTTTGAAAAATAGACAAAATTCTATTAATAAATCTTAAAAAAAATCAACTCCTAATTATTTAGAAAGCTCATATGAATCGACAGGGATATGGTCCCAAATCAATTAAATGCTCTTGTTACAGTAAACTGAAAAGGTTAAGTTACTTTTTTAGGTCTAACGAATGTTAAATGATCTCTACGAAAAATGTCGTGTTATGATAATTATAAATTTCATTAAGTAATGCTCCCATGTAAGATAAAACAATATTTATAATCGTCAATCATGTGCTATATCATTTAAATTTTAAGTTGTAAAATGAAAAATAATAATTTTGTACTTTAACCACGAGTTAAAGTTAACGATAAATATATCTAACGTTGACTGTAATTAGAAGCTTATGATTATGATAACAATTTATAATCATAATGTTTGTTAACAATTTTAAAATTATATTACCAATTAACCAACCAACAGGGTTTGAAGCTATATTATTTTGCAATTTTTTATGGAGAAACATTTAAATTTATTATAAAAAATTTAAATTAGTTAGTAAGAGAGTTGTTATATCTTACCAAAATATTGAGTTTGAATTCTTAGCGTATTAAATAGTTTTTATTACAACTTTGTCATGTTTGTAAAGATTATATTCAACCTAAATCTAGATTAGTCAACTTATTGAGCAAACATATAACGATAACTTAGCCTACTTAGTACTAAAACCCCAAATTCGCATAATGCTTGGCAAATAATTTATGCAAACTATAGCAATCATTTTCAGGTAACTAATCCAAGCGTAATAAAGAAACAATTCGGCATCATGATGGGTCGCAAAAGGATAATTCCAATCTAAGTTGTCAAAATCAGACATGGCAGATCCAGCACTCCAACGTTCATATTTTTGTAACAAGGACAGCAAGTTTGTTTTGTAACTGGAGAACGAGGTGAAAACCGGGGCAAAAAAGGGAGCCAGCAACGGCCACAAAGTCCCAACTTTCACCACCATCAAAATCATTTTATTTAGAATTTTATTCCCGAAATCATTGATTTTGGAGCATGCATTTGCATAGTAGCTTAATTTTTTGAAATCTTATACGATCTGATTAACAAATAACATAATAAAGATATATATGTGTCGAAGTTCAATTATTAGATTTTACTCGTAATCATATCTAACTCTAACAAATATATTACATCGATCGATTAAATTAGCTCAGAAATTTAATAAACTGATATATAATGTCTTTGATTTCAGTGTATTTTGGATTAGTGGATGTTTAAGTATCAATGATGAGACAGTTGATATTTCTGAACAGAAGTTAGTATAATCAAGTTTATATGTGCATAGTATGATCGATTCATATGGCACGAATAAATTATCAATTTTTTAGATCAATTAATATGATATTATTCTAATTTAAGTAAAAATTTAAATCCAAATAATTAACATCGTAATTTTTTTTAAATGACAAGAATCGTCAAAATAACAATATTGTTCACACAAAAATTATCCGTTGGACAGTGGTCGACAAGACACGTGTACGACAGTGGTCCGGTCAGGCCCTATTGTAATTACAGTCCCAGTCGCAACGGGAACGAAACGGTCGGGTACTGGGGCGGGTGGATGTTTCGTGGTTGAACCACGCCGCGGGTTGTGGTGGGTCCTATCGGCAACGCAATGGCTGGAATTTTGCTCTTTTGGCAGGCTACGTGGGGCCCCTGCACTAAATCACGATCCCACCACTTAAAAGTTAAAACTTAAAACCCCATGTCTTGCTCCACCCCCTAAATAAGCTATTAATTCCGAATAGATCATCAGTAAATAATTGTTATTCAAATTAATTTTTTAAATCATAATTGTATTAAAAGTTATTGAGAAATTCTTTATCATTATTTAAGAAATTTATAACTCAGATAAATCAATCTAGTGTCGGTTTATATATCATATGATATTGATGGAACAAATAAGCCATTCGCTTTTAGTTACCTTCATGGTCTTAATTGTAGCTACCACTAAATTCACCCACATTCTACAAACCTGTTCCCAAAATAGTAAAATCTCCTCACTATATAATAATATACACTTCCTAATTTATATATAAAAAATAAACTTGTACATTTTTCTGCCTATAAATAATCCCTCTCCTTTCCCATTCTTAAATTAAAAACCTTCATTCCCTAATTCCCTTATCTAGCTCTCACAACTTCCTCCCCTCCTCATAAGACAGCAATTTAAAGAGCAAGCAATGGCGTCGTCCCTTTTCACGCTATTCTCATTCTTGATCCTTTCCGCTCTAACGTTCTTCACAACCACAGGTATATTTATATACTTCTTTCGGGTTATACGAAAATCGGTTCAAGTGTTAAATACGATATTGTTTAAAAAAAATGTGTATTATATTGGTAATTATCGAATTTATGATTACACAATTCTAACTATATGTTTTTTTTTGTTATCAGATGCCGGAGGTATGATAGGGGTGAACTACGGCCGGATCGCCGACAACCTCCCGGCGCCGGAGAATGTGGTGAAGCTCCTCCAATCGCAAGGGATCACCCGCGTGAAGATTTACGATACCGACGCCTCCGTCCTGACGGCATTCTCCGGCTCGAACATCTCCGTCGTCGTCGCCCTCCCGAACGAGCTCCTCTCCTCGGCCGCCGGCAACCAGTCGTTCGCCGACGATTGGGTCCAGTCCAACGTCTCCAAGTACTACCCCTCCACGCTCATCGAGGCCGTCGCGGTCGGGAACGAGGTCTTCGTCGACCCGAAAAATACGACGCCGTTCCTTCTCCCGGCCATGCAGAACGTCCACAACGCGCTCGTCAGGTTCAACTTGAGTGACGTCATCAAGGTTTCCTCCCCTTTTGCGCTTAGCTCGTTGAACGTTTCGTTCCCACCTTCTTCGGGGGTCTTCCAGCCCAATCTGGCCCAGCCCGTTATAAAGCCCATCTTGGATTTCCTTGTCAATACGTCGTCGTATTTGATGGTCAACGCGTACCCGTTCTTCGCTTACGAGGGGAATTCCAAGGAGGTGTCGTTGGATTACGCCTTGTTTGAGACAAACCCCGGGGTTGTGGACCCGGGTAATGGACTTACTTATTATAGCTTATTAGAGGCCCAACTTGACGCTGTTTACGCCGCGATAAAATCTCTCGGCGTAGATAACGTCAAGCTGGTCGTGACGGAGACGGGGTGGCCGTCATTGGGTGATGAGAGCGAGGTCGGCGCAGGCCAGGCCAATGCGGCGTCGTACAACGGGAACCTGGTCAAGCGCGTGCTGACGGGGAACGGGACTCCGTTAAAACCCGAGTATCCGCTGGACGTTTACCTTTTTGCCCTCTTCAACGAGGACCTCAAGACCGGGCCCACCTCCGAGCGCAACTACGGGTTGTTCTATCCCAACGAACAGAAAGTCTACAACATCCCGTTGGCTAATAATTGAATATTACACTCGTAGTTTAGTTTAATTAGAATTCTTGAATTTTATTACAGTTATAATTTTACGGAAGCGTTATATGTTACTCGAATTTGATGTTTACTTTTTAACGCTTTACATGCAAACGACACAATGTTTGAAGTCCGACTATTTTTTACGTTGGTATATTAACTAGTAATTTTTTAAAATTTATTCATCATTTTGAATTAAAAATTTAAAAGAGAGAAGAAAGGTCAGGTAAAGTATAAATAAAGAGCTAGTCGTAATGTTATTTTAAAGGAACAATAGCTTTTGAGGTATTATTATTGATAAGCTTGTCCTTTTCAGTATTTTTTGTGTGTGATAGAATGTCATTTTTAATATTAAACGTTGGTATAGCCGATTTGGTTCGACCATCAAATTCGCAAATTGCTTCCAAATAATGTGGTATAAGTAGCAAAACTTGAAAAGAATTCAACACAATTTTGGGTAAAAAATCTTTCGAATAAATTCTAAGAAAAACAAATTTTTTCCAAACTTGAAAATATATATAATAACTTCTTGTTTTGAATTTTATGAATGTAAAATATATTATTTGAAGAATTCATGTAGATAATAGTTAGCCCTAAAAAATTTAGATTAAAAATTTGCCCACGGTAAACTTTAGATCTTCAGGCATCAAATATTAATAAGCGAAAAATGTTTGATAACTTTCATTTGGAGAAGTTAGAAGGTTTAGATTATTATATAATAATCCAAGCTAGCGTGCTCAGAAGCTCTTGACAGTAATGGCGACCTAATGAAGCAAAAATACTTGATGGTTGGTTATATTAAAAAGTAAATAATCTCTGAAAATCATAAGACATTTAAATTTTAATTTCATTCATGTTATTTTGCAGAATTTGAGAATGAACATGAAAGCTGAAGATGATAATTAAAAATATTTCAAGAGGAAGAATTTGTTCTTTAGAAAGAGAATGATATTATGTGAATGATAGAGAATGTGCAAGTTTTGTAAACTTGTTGTTGAATTTTGTGAATTTCTTTGTTGCTATTTTGGATTTTGTAAACTTGTGAACTTCTACGAATTTGTGAAAGTTGCTCTTGAACTTGTGAAATGTGAACTTCTTTATTAATGTTGGATTCTCATTTGTTGTTGAATTCTGATTGTTACTTGAGCGTATTTGATGAAGATCTCAGGCAGTTTTGCATGAAGGTTTCGATTCTATTGATGTCCCATTTTGTATAGTTAACACTTAAACATACATAGGACTAATGGTTCTTGTGCCAGTTTGGTAGATAGAGATTGCTCTTCTTGTTTTTTTTTAATTCTACATCCCATTTTACTAGGTTAAAACATGGTCCAAGTAAGGAGTTCTTAGAGTCGTGAGTTTAGAAGCATGAGCAGAGTATATTATGACAATTTGATCTATTAAAATGGGCAAGGGCTTAAGATAGCAATTGTTAGGCTGCAGCTGCCCCCTGAATCGTGCAAAATGGTCGCCTATTACACGGCTATGAACTCTGCCTAGGGTGGGACTAAGAGTACTATCAAAGATCGATCTATATCAAGATAAAGAAGTCCCGCTGCCGGCTGGCTGATAAGGAAAGAAACCAAAGAAATCTCTTCATGTCGTATCAGACCATTTCCTCTCGATGAAAGTCTCATTTAAGTTGCCTTTTTTGAATCTTTTAAAATAGCTATTTATTTAGTCTTGGTTTCATCCGTATGCCTCAGCTAAGGTGGAGTCATAGACTAAGTCCAACTTAAAACAATTCAGTGCTTACGGGTGAAAGCCTTTGTGAGAGAGGAAGGAAGAATAGATGACTCCTTCCTTGACGGCGAGTAAGATCATACAATTTTTGAAATAAAATAGACAAAGAAACTCAAGAAGAAGATAGCTTACGGTATCCAATTTCAGTCCGGGCAGTACATTGGCGAATGGCATAACAGCTTCTCTCTTTTTACAAATTCTTGCACTTCTAACAAATTTCCATCAATACATGGTCCAAGTAAAGTTTCGGTACAATTTTTTTTTAATTTGGGCCCACTAATACTAATATCATGTCGTTTATTTAAGTCATCTGCAAAATATTCTACTGCCATCCAGCAAGAATTCTCTTTAATTTATTTTAGTGACATTTACCTATTTTTACCGAATTTGAACTGACTTTGTAAATGGACGGTTGAATAAAGTTTTAGGGCCTTGCTTAGGCCGTGATTCAGTATATGTTAGTTAATTTAATGATAACAATGGCAGATTCCACAAGTTAACCATTTAATTTCACAAAATAAGTGTACCATTTAAGGGCAAGGAAGCAGAAGGCAAAGCGGATAAACGTATGCAAAATTCAACCAACTCATATTTTTAGTTACAAATTTGATAAATTTATTTATAAAATTATACAGAATCAACTCATTATAATTACGTTAATTTTGAAGATTCTAAATTTATATCTAAGCTGACTATGAGTTTATTATACATGGTTAATAGTTTTAGCCCTCACCATTTGTATCTCTTTCGCGTTCCTCGTGGGCCATCAACTAATGAGCAAGTTTGTTCATTGATGAACATCTGACTTGCTTTCTGTATGGCACCTCATTCTACTGTCGACCTGTTAATTAACTAAAATAAATTGTCAACCAGGAAACTATGAGACCTAAACCAAAATGGATGCGGATCCAAGAGCCGCTTACTTACTTATTTATTATTATTATTATTATTATTATTATTATTATTATTATTATTATTATTATTATTATTTTTAAATTATTTTTATTATTATTATTATTATTATTTAGTCTTGAATCTTTTAAAATAGCTATTTATTTAAAATAGCTATTTATTTAGTCTTGGGTTCATCCGTATGCCTCAGCTAAGGTGGAGTCATAGGCTAAGTCCAACTTAAAACAATTCAGTGCTTACGGGTGAGAGCCTTTGTGAGAGAGGAAGGAAGAATAGATGACTCCTTCCTTGACGGCGAGTAAGATCATACAATTTTTGAAATAAAATAGACAAAGAAACTCAAGAAGAAGATAGCTTACGGTATCCGATTTTAGTCCAGGCAGTATATTGGCATAACAGCTTCTCTCTTTTTACAAATTCTTGCACTTCTAACAAATTTCCATCAATACATGGTCCAAGTAAAGTTTCGGTACAATTTTTTTTTTAAATTTGGGCCCGCTAATACTAATATCATGTCGTTTATTTAAGTCATCTGCAAAATATTCTACTGCCATCCAGCAAGAATTCTCTTTAATTTATTTTAGTGACATTTACCTATTTTTACCGAATTTGAACTGACTTTGTAATTGGACGGTTGAATAAAGTTTTAGGGCCTTGCTTAGGCCGTGATTCAGTATATGTTACTTACAACCATAATTTTTAAATTGGCGGTCTGACTAGTCAGACCACAAATTGCCCACTCCACCGGCCAAAAACTCATAGTCAGAACGGTTTCCTAACGAATTGGGGATTTTCAAGTCTGATCGGGTGGTCTGACCAGAAAATCTGGTCAGATCGGCTAGTTTGACCAGAAAATATTAACTGCTATATTTTTTTATTTTCAATTCGAGATTAACCATTCGTATGAATATTTTATTTGGCATATTTTATAAAAATTAGAATGATTATATATTATTATTAATTTATTACATAATTTTTTTATCTATATACCTATATATTTCAGAAAATATAATTTTTTCTTATTATGAAATATGATGAGACCAACTGTCTGATTGGTCCGACCGGAAATTGCCCAACCAACTTGATTGATTTCTGGGCTCTCGGATCTCCTCGTTGTCTCTTAGGTTTCCTCCTGCTGGTCGCCCTCCTGGGTTGTGGTTCGCCTTTGTGGTGCCATGTTTGTCGGGCGTGTGGTGGGGTGGACGTCGGTGGAGGCATCGGGGTTGGTCGGGGTTGGTCCTGCTGGTCGCCCCCTGGGCTGGTCGTCGGTGGAGGCATCGGGGTTGGTCGGAGCTGTGGTGTCGGAGGCAACGGGGTTGGTCCTGCTGGTCGCCCCCCGTGGGTTTAGGTTTGTTTCCGGTCAGAGCTGTGGTGGAGGGAACGGGGTTGCCGACGACGGGTTGTAGGGTTTTCCGCTTTGGGTTTGTCTCCACTTTTTGGATTTGGGCTTTTTTGGTTTGGGCCTTCTGGTGGGTTGTTGTATTTGGGTGTAATTTTGGTGTAGTGCTTTCGGGCACGATGTGGCATTTTTTCTTGGTGATTAATAAAATTTTACTTAACAAAAAAAAAATAACCAAACTTTCAAAAAGTTTGTAATCCCAAGAAGCCACGTCCAGCTAGGAAGGCCAGCCAAATTCAAACCCGCTCTCATTAGACTTCACTTCACCATCACCTCACGTGGCCTTGTAAAGAGAGAATTATATCTTGCATTAGTATCGTGTATTTTGCATAGTTTTCAATTTTGTGGTTCTACTGGTGGTTCGATCGGTCGAACCGCGTTTCGGAAAGGGACCCGGTACCGACAGTACGAAAAATTACGTACAGCCGGGGATTAGAATTATCGGACAATTTTTGGTTCAACCGGCCGAAATTGTGGTTTGGTTGAACCGGAAATTGACGGTTGAACCAAAAAACAATACAATGGAGGATGTCGTAGACGGTGTCGGCGATGTGGGAGGAGGGGGCGAAAACGACGGCGTCCGGGGTGATGCCGTTACATCGGACGGAGAGGGAGGAGATGAGGTCCGGGTCGGCGGGCCGGACGAGGGTGGAGTAGCTCCATTTCTTTTCCAACCGCTTAGGGCAAACCAGGATCGCCCCGAACTCGAGGATCACGAACGCTGGCCCGTCCTCGTCGGAACCGTCGTCTCCACGTCGAAGAACGCTATCTGGCTCCTCTCTACTACTCCTCCTGCCGAGGCGGCGGCAGCCTCCATCTTCGTCATCTCCGGCGTCTCCTCCGCTGTTGTTTCCTTCGTAAGCTTGTAAAGAGAGGGAAACGGTGCGTTTTGAGGCGGTGTGGGGGAGGGTTTTAAATTTATAATTGTTTTTAAGTGTTTAATTGAAACGGTGTCGTTGTTTGGGGTTTTGTTTGTTTTCTTGATGGGTGGGTTGGATTTGTTCGGGCGGGTGGTTTGGGGTTTTGTTTGTTTTTAAGTGGATGGATAATTCCTTCCTCACTCGCCAAAGTGAAAATCAAGCTCCACAAGCATAATTTTCAATTATGTGATTATTTGTAATGAACTTATGTGATTATTTGTAATGAATTTATGTTATTTTGAATAATTTTAATGTTATTAGGTTTTTTATATGTATATATATGGTGAAATTATGTCAAAAAAATTTTTTGGTATTACCATCGGTACAACCGATAATACCAGTATTATCGAATTCCGGGTAAAACTGGCATGACCTCTGGAACGGTATTGAAAACTATGGTATTTTGCCCAATAAAAAATAATTAGGTTTCCAACTTAACTTGAATTATAAAAAACAAAGTTTTGATTATAATTTTTTTTATCTCCCTTTATAGTTGATGCCGTATCAGATCGTATTTTGAGGTAATTAATTCGAGATCCTGATTTCCTAATTAATTCCAAGAGAAAATCTTAATTAGCATTTTTTTCTTAATTAGATATGGTCTTTTCTTTACCTAGAATGTTGGCTGTTATCAGCCTCTTTCCCTTTCTTCATTATTAGATATATATTGGATTCATGCATTAAGGCAATTAGAATATCTTCGAGATCGTTGATTTTCTAATTGATTCTACGAAAAATTACTAATTAGCATTTAGTGTTATACACTTGCTACCCTATATATAATTGAGCATTGTATTCCAAGTTTCCAACCCTCTTGTCCACTAAGTAAATTAAGCCTGCAGAAAAAGTTAATACTTCTCTTATAGAATGCAGAGTTCGTACAAGGTACAAATTCCAAAATTATCGTGCTTGGAGTATTTGATTTCTTTGAAAATTACGAGTTATATATTTTTTTGGTTTTTTAAATACGGTATTGTAATGATTTCTCTTACAGAACGCGAAGAATATGATCTCTAGGAAGCATGTAGTTCTTGAGGTCTCGGAGATGAAGGACGAGGCGACAAAAGCTAAAGCTGTTAAGATCGTTAAGGAATTAAAAGGTATGTCAAATTGCCAACTTAAGGAGATGCGTCAATTATATTTTGGATAAATTACTATTATGTCGTTCGTATATAGCACTCAACAAATTGATTTCATGTGTTAGTTAAATTATTTTGACATCTCTTAATTTTGATTTATTATATTTTTGGGTTATTGAAACCAAAATATTACATTTTTTCAAGCGATTAACTACTTAAAAAGTTAAAATTACTCCTTTCGTTAAAATAGAATAATTACATATAAAATCTCATGATACTGTTAAATAAACTATGGGAATCTTGTATTTTCATGTAAAAAAAAAATACGTATATCATCTCCCGCCAAAGACTTTTCCAAACGTTTTCTTTCAGTAGAGACTACCCGTTGACATCTTAAACAAACCTATCCAAATCCACTTACGAGCTTCCGCCTTCCACCTGCGTCACCGCTGACATAAACCAAAGTCCCCTCCGCTAAAGCCTCCGCCTCGGGACTTGGGGCAATTTAAATTAAACAAATTCAATGTATACGGTGGTTCCCCTTTCAGTTTATCCTTAATTTATTTAGAATTTTTGTTTTTTTTAGCTATTCAATTATATTAGAGCAATGGGGGCAGCAGTGTACATAAGTGATTCAAATTCTGATAATATTTTAAATGATGAAAAACAAAATGATAAATTTGTTGCATTTTGCGGCAGGAGTTGACTCGGTGGAGGCGGACCTGGAATCTCAGCGCCTGACGGCAAGAGGAGGACCGTTCAGTAACGTAGACCAAGACCACATGGTGTGTGAGCTTTTCAAGGAAATGGAGGGCAAAGTCGTCAATCTCTCTGTTAGATATGGCATTTAAATCCTATCCGATTTTTTATTATTTTTAAAAATAACTGCATGAATATGGATATATGGAATTCTCTCTTGTCCTTGCAAAACTAATCACTTAAAACACTCTAATTCGTACTGAATTTCCCTTCTCCTGATTGCCCCAATTTTGTTCCCGGACAGGGATGGCGCATCGTTGTCGGTGTGTAGTTTGTTTCTTTTATTTGGTTGAAAATTTTGTGGGAATTGATTGGAAACATATCACACTAAAATGTACTAAGAATATATTCGAGCTTGCCGATTTACTAATCAATTCCAAAAAGATTCTGCTGATTTACTAATCAATTTCAAGAACAAAAATCTTAATTAGCATTTCATGTTCTATTACTTGCTGGCCTTATACATAAGACGCCTCTCAAAATATACTATTAGTACTTTACAACGATCTAACACTTCGGCGTGAAAGAAACAAAAAAGCTAATGTTCTCTCCGAGTTGACATTATCGTTTTCCTTTGAGACCTTTCACTTTGATATGCCTCCTCTTTTATGTCTTGTCGTATGTTGATAGCTTAAAACGAGTATTACTTAATGTTATACCCGACTTAGATATGATTGAATAAAGTTTTAGGGCCTTATATTAGTTTTTTCTGTTTTCATTGTTTCACCGTATCAATTTTTAAATTTGTGCTCCATGGATGGGCGAATTTAAATTTGTGCTCCATGGATGGACGATTTTTTTCCACAAAAACAAAGATAAAACTCATTGGAAACTCATTTACCCTTAAAACATGATTTTTTTTCTTGAAATATAGTATTTTTTGGGGTCGAAAAATAGAGTATTATTTTCTAAATATTTTTTGATTCGGACATTCAAACACCAAGATATTAATCTTCAAAAAATTGAAACACAAAAATACAGGGGGACATTTGTTTCAAATGCAAAAATACAAGAGAATATCAACTTTAAATAAAAAAATACAAGGCTACATCTAGATCTCACTATTCGTTGAATTACGTCGAATTCAAGTCAAATTGGTTCTGGTTCAAATTCAAATTTATGAAACCTTAAATCATATTTGATTCGTCTAAGGATGAATCAAATTCAAATTATTAAATATCAAATTATATTTGAATTCGATTGAATTCAAATTGATTTGAATAAGTATTTAACATTTTTTGGAAAAATAAACTAAACACATAATTATTTATGATTTAAGGGTTTTATGGTTTAGGGTTTTAAGTTTAGGATTTAGTAGATAACTGAGTTTAGGATTTAAAATTTTAAGATTTGGGTTTTAGGGCTTGAGATTTTAAGTATAGTGTTTAATAGATAATTGATTTTAAGATTTTGGGTTTGGGGTCTAAGGTTTAGGGATTAGTAGATAATTGAGATTGAGATTTTTCTACACCAATTTCATGTAGATGTTTAGATTTTAAATGATTAGTATAAGTCCAATATATTCTCAATTTTTTACTTTTATTCTTTTAACTCATGATATAATTATATAGTAGCATGAGTAATTATATGATAAATATATATAATTAATAAATTTGAAAAGAATTAGAAAAGTAGAGAATTCAGATTAAAATCGATAAATTTTAAAAATAAAAGGTGGTAATTATAGTGCTTAGAAACAATTTTAAATTTTTAAAAAATAAATACAATACATACAGGAAAAAAATGATGATCTAGATACTAAAATAGTAAAAAAAATCATTCTCACTCCCCTTTTTAATTTTTTGACTCCTTCCCCATTTTTAATATTTTCCAACCCCAGAAAATCCAGATTTCCACCTCCGTACCTCCCTCCAATGTTTTTGAATTTTTTTAAACATAAATATACAAATTTGATAAAAATTTAATTGAAATCAAATTTTGAAATGAATTTAAAATAAATTCTCGAGTTTGACAAATTATAAAAATTTTAAACCTTATTCAGTTCATTTTATAATAACTTCAAATTAATTATTTTACAAATCAAATTATGAATGAATTAAATTATATTATATTAAATTGCAAATCAAATTTTAATAATAGCCACGTATTAGGTGCATCAATTAAAAATGTAATGACACGTATACATGGGCCTTATGATATTTCCTTGGAGTGACATCATGTCCTCACACGGCCATAAGAGCCTTATTGTATTTCCTTTTAAAAGAGTTCAATATAATGCATTAATATCATATATATATATATATATATGATAATTGTTTACGATGTCGAGAATATGGATAATGCGGCTCATATTCAATGAGGATTAGAAAAATTCTCACTGAAGGGACTTAAGAATACTATCTTCTGCATAAGGGTATAACAAAATTTAGGAAATATAGGTATGTAAAGCATAAACTAAGAAAATTATTTATTTAAAATATTACATAATCACTAAAATCACGGAAGTAAAAAGTAGGAAATATAGGTATAGAAATTGTAAAATAAGGAAATAATTTATTTAAAATATTACATAATCTCTAAAATCATGGAAAATGTTAACTAAGTTACATTCAAAATTAAAAAGCCTAAAAACATAAAATTCACCATCATTGGCACAAAACCTACCATTTGTCCGCTAATATAATGGGTCAATGAAGCTCAAGTGAAATGAAAATGAGATGGATAGAGGCTGAGCTTAGAATGGCCATGGTTTCTTCATTCCTTAACTTGTGATGATTATGTTTTTATACGAGTCGAGCCAAGTCGGTTTCATCTTTCTTTCTTTCTTGCTTGCAGTAGTTGTTATGAAGAATATTATGTTCAAGGTTATTTTTTCTTATGATTAACTAGGTTCGAAATAGAATTTAGTTGTTATATCGTGGATGGAGGAAATGGTTGTTTCCTTTTTTGAAAACAAAAATAGATTCATTCGTGTTGTTACTAACGGATGATAGCTCCTTTGTTTACAAATGTCATGGCCATTAGAAGACTGCAACATTCTCCCTTCCTTCCTTAATTTAACAACTCAAAAAATTATACAATTTTCCCCTTGCAATTTTATTTCAAGAATCAACTATTTGCTCTTGGTACAAATATTATTGGATCTTGCTTGTTTTACTTTTCATCAGAATCTTTATGATTGATTCTCTCTGTTTATCTTATGCATATGTTTTATGGAGATTGAGAATTGCCTATGACATTTAGATTTTTTCTGTTGTTTGCACTGATTTATGTTTGTCATTTGTAGTTATATTTATTTGCTATGGATCTATGTTTTAGTGCAATTCTTGTTTTCAGATTGTTTTCATGTGGTATTACACTATTATACTTAACCTTCAAGTGTAAAGTGTGCGACAAGGTTCTCAAATTCACCTTTATGAGTGATTGGGGTTATGATTTTTCTTTTTATTTATTATTAATGTAGGAT
>SOPF01027507.1:281763-312020 GCA_012979155.1 Hypericum perforatum
TTTGTTGGAATAAACTTTGTTGAATAAAGTTTATTCATCTCGTAATCCACTTATGAGCAACACCAATGGACGTAAAGAGACAAAATGACAACTTAGACTAACTCAGGTTTTTTTTCTTTCAAAAAAAATATTATTTTCATGATTAATTATGAAAATAGAAAAAACATTAATTATCAAAATGATATTCATATAAGACACTCATATTCACATAAGACACTCAAAATATTATTCTCAATTTATTTTTTGAAGAGAATTTTTTACATCATGCCAATTAAGATATGAAACTTATATGTTTTAAAATTTTGTATATTATACTGACTATCAAATAAGGTTCCAATGCATTAAAAAAAGATGCTAATGAGCTGTTGGTGTCCCCAAATATGATAGCAATTGTCTTACTAGTTTGCCAAGGTTGCACGTTGTCCCCAAATATGATAGCATGATACTCTAGAGTAGTGCAAATGCACAACCAACATAGTTATTTGACACACCATTCGAAACACTAATGCTACAGTTATGAATAATGCATAGATAAGTAAATATAAAAGAACTTACTGTCCTCGCTACCATCACTTTTGACCAGGCAACTTGACCATTGGATCCAGCTACTGCTTACACTATTGTCTCTATTTGGGTCAAAGCAATCACATTCTCCAGCACTTGTATTCATCTCAAGTTCATATGTCCTCATTTCAAAATTGACTATTTGCTCTTGGAAGGTACATCTCTGATAGTCTCTCAAAGAAGCTTTAGAGAAAACGGAAGAGAAAGAAAACCATGGCTGATATACTCTCTAGCATTGCTGAGTCAATCATTAATAAGCTTGAGGAGAGGGTACTAGAGGAGATTGGGCTGCTCCGGCACCTCATTGATGAACTTGGGAAGCTTCAAGACACTATTTTGTCCACCGTATCGTGCTTCATCAAGCGAAGATGCGGTCCTGCACTAGTAATAGAGACAAGCTTTGGCTAACCGATCTAAGAGATGTTGTCTACGACGCTGACGACCTCCTTGATAACATTTAGATTTTTGCAGTCGTTTGCACTGATTTATGTTTGTCATTTGCAATTATATTTATTTGCTGTGGATTTATGTTTTAGTGCAATTCTTGTTTTCGGATTGTTTTCATGTATGCATTTGTATTACACTATTATACTTGTATGACTACTGACTATGTTTACTTTAGATCAAGATAGCCAAAGACAAAAGTCATGAACCAGATCTCATAACCTTCAAGTGTAAAGTGTGCGACAAGGTTCTCAAATTCACCTTTATCGGTGATTGGGGTTATGATTTTTCTTTTTATTTATTATTAATGTAGGATTCTTATAAATAAAAAATAATATGAATGGATAAACTACTTTTTATTTTAGATTTGTTGGAATAAACTTTGTTGAATAAAGTTTATTCATCTCGTAATCTACTTATGAGCAACACCAATGGACGTAAAGAGACAAAATGACAACTTACACTAACTCAGGTTTTTTTTCTTTCAAAAAAATATTATTTTCATGATTAATTATGAAAATAGAAAAAAAAATTAATTATCAAAATGATATTCACATAAGACACTCAAAATATTATTCTCAATTTATTTTTTGAAGAGAACTTTTACATTGTGCCAATTAAGATCTGAAACTTATATGTTTTAAAATTTTGTATATTATATTGACTATCAAATAAGGTTCCAATGCGTTAAAAAAAGATGCTAATGAGCTGTTGGTGTCCTAGAATATTGGTCAGAAATTGCATAGGGGCAGAGGAACACCTGAGGGAACTTAAACTCAATATGGGCTGGACCCATAACAGATTCTTAATGAGTTGAGATACTTGAGGGTGCTATCGCTACCTAATGTTTGGTTTAAAAAGTTGCCAAGTTCCATCGAAAAAATTAAAACACCTGAGGGAACATGACCTCTCATGGAATGAGGATATTAAGATGCTTCCCAAGTCTATTACAAGATTACATAATTTGCAAGAGCTAAATTTGGACGGATGTAGTACTCTTGAGAAACTGCTAAGAAAAATCAAGAAGTTGGTCAATCTAATCCATCTTGGAGTGGCGGATGGCACTAAATTGTAAGAGATGCCACGAGGGATTGGAAAGCTAACTTCCTTGGAGGTATTGTCACAATTTATTTTATCCGTGTTAGGAGGAGACATGCTATTGGTAGTGGGCTAGATGAGCTATATGGGTTAAACATGTTGAGGGAAAAATTGAGGATATACAACCTACAGTTTATGGAAAAAGGTGCATCTGGGGTAGCCAAGTTAAAGGAGAAGCCCCATCTTCGAACTTTGTTAATGCAATGGGACTTAACTAATGAAGTGGAAGACATAGATAGCATAGAGAAGACACTGGAAGCATTGGAGCCACATGGGAACCTAAGAAAGCTGACACTTAAATATTATGGAGGAGTGATATTCCCAAAGTGGCTTTCGTCTCTTCAAAATCTTGTCAGTGTTAAGATCGATGGTGGTGGCAAATGTAAGTACCTCCCGTCATTTGATAGACTGCCCTTTCTTGAACATCTGGAAGTTTGTGGATTGAGGGAGTTAGAGTACTTGCTCAACAATGGGAATACCAAAAAAGCAGACACATCAAGTTTCTTTCCTAAGTTGCAGACACTTATTTTATGGAATTGTCCCGAACTCAAGGGATGGTGGAGCACATAAACAATGGAAGAGCCGCTCCACTATCAGTTGCCTTTCCTTTCTAAATTGCAGGTCTGGTTATGCCCCAACTTCAAAGGTTGTATGGGCCGCCTTCCATATCTCAACACTCTTACATTATTAGGCGTTAGTGCGGAGCTATTGGAGGAGACCTTGAAGCAAGCCAAAACACTTTCAATAAAGCAGGCCAAAGAACCTTCAACAAGTACTACTACTAATTCATTCCAATTGAAGTCCCTGTCCATCTGAGAAATTGAAGGTTTGGGTGTTATGCACGAGGAGGTCCTCCGAAGCCTTTCATCCGTGAGATCCGTGCAAATTTTCTTCTTTTTGGATGCAAGTTTCTTCTCTCAATGGCTTCCCTATTTAACCTCCTTAGAGAGACTATCAATCCATGGTTATGATGAAATGAACCTGCCCGAGATGAAGAATATAAGATTAATCCAGTACCTCAGACCTGAAGGGATTAATCTTTGCTTTCTTCGTATTGAACATTGTCAGAAGATGAAGTCTCTTCCTAAAGTGTTTCAATATATTAACTCACTAAAAACACTCAAAATTCTGCATTGTACAGAATTGAAGTCACTGCCAAGGTGGGTTGGCAACCTCACCTCACTAAATCGCTTAGAGATCCTTGGATGTCCAAATTTAAGTGAAAGGTGTGGAAGCCAGGGAGCGGATTGGTCGTCCATCTCTCACATTCTGTATATCAATGTCAGTCCTGAGAAACGCATAATCCCTTTCCCAACGTACCTGCTCTTCGAGTAAGTATCCACAACTTTGCATACTTTCACTCTATGATTCCAATCCATTCTCCAAACATAAGTTAGCTACGTCTCATCACTACTTTGTTAATGTCAAGAGAATGCAAATATTTACATTAGTCGATAAATCTTATTGCTTCATTTTTTTGCAGCACCCCCGGTTGCAGGCTAATGGATGGCTCTGCTAGATGGATTGACCGCCTCTGGTTAGATATGATAAAATTCGATATTTTTGAAGCAATGGTGAAGACTAGGGATGCTTTCGAGCATTCATTCTACTCGGTTGAAAAAGAAATAAAAAACCTGAAACTTTGTGGAAAAGAATAAAGATGGAAGCATTCTGTATGGTAGTGGCAGCAGGCAAGGAGAAAAAGATCGAAAATTCAGTGTATAACAAACACACAATTTTTAATAGCCGTGGAATTTTACATTATGTCAAATCCTATAAATTTAGAAACAGCCAACTCTTTTATAAGCTATGCACTTTATCCCAATTTAGAAATAGTAAAAAAATACTTTAAAGTAGAATTTTGTTGCAGAGTTTAAACTCTGATAATTACTCTCTATTATTCATCAGTATTTTCCTTCTTTGTACCATTAGTGCATCTTAATGATCAAAATGCTTTAAACTTATAGATTTTATTGCACCGTCGTTAGAGACCCATTTATATTGTGTTTGGATAGGAAGATTAATTGAAGTAAAAGATAAGACAAATTGATGTGAAGTTGTTTTAAATTATATAACGTTAAAAAAAATTTCGTTATATAAAAATTCTATTCTCAATTTCTCGCTTATAATTTTAATACTAAATTACTTCATAGATTTCGCCAATCTCCTGGACCTAATAAAACTACATGAAATAACCAATTTTAATTTAATTACATTACTCTGCTTTATTTTGACCGAAATCCATTTTATTATCACAATAGTTTACACCAAACCTACCATGCCAAACTATCTAGCACTACAAAATACTTTAATCATAATTTATTTTTTGAAACTCAACATTACACCCTAAGTGTCTACCGAAACGGCAGGGTAGACGTGAATCACACTACTTTTCATGAATTCCAATAGTTTTATTTTTAAAATAAAAAAATTGTATTTATCAAAGAAAAAAATCCTCCAAAATAGCAAGTTAACACTTGGAATGTGATACATATGTAATAACCTATAGAAAATTTTTAGAATACCATCCTTCCATCAATACCCAAGTTTTTTGCATTTCCTGTCGTCCGGTCAGCAATCTTAATTTTAGTGGCTCAGACCCACCCTAAGAACTTTTTATTTATTTTTTGGGCACCACCTGAAGAAATAATTTACGAAGACCCAGGCCACATTCTTCCCCGGATTCTATTTTGGTTGAGGTTGGTACTTGAGATATCATTATTCTAATTTTCCGTCGTATGATAAAAAATTGGGTCACTCAACTTTTTTTCTGAAGGTACTAATTTTACTCAACTGATAACTAAACAATAATCTCGTTAATTTATCCTTGGTCCCCAATTTGAACAATGTTAATTTTTTTCATTCCAAATTTAAATATAAATACTTCACTTTAAATTAATTGTCACAAAATAAGCATGTCAAGGAGATATTACAGTGGATTTTAATCTTCTATTTATGAGTTTTACACCCTCTCAACAATTGTTTTTGCAATTTTTTTTGGAAACGATGGGATTAAATCCCTATATAAACTTAAAAAAATATCAATGGAAAAGTCACTTTTAGTACCTTGTGGTTTCTGCGAAAATCACTTTAGTACCCTGTGGTTTAAAACCCATCAATCGGGTCATACCTCACTAATTTTCCATTACTTTGGTCCCAAAATTACGATACTACTCCTCCCTCAATCAGAACCTAACCACACCCAATTCAACCCGACCGAACCCACATCCAATTCAACCCAATGGGGCGTAAAAAATATGATATGACTCGGATTGAGCTAAAATTTTACAAGAAGCATCCTAAAAATACACATGATTTAAAAAAAAATCAGGAATTTTAGAGGTCCGGAAGTATTCTTGAAGAGTTGGAACTTGTTGTTTGGGAAAATTCTTTGGACATTGACTGAGTGGGACGTGCATTTTTGCAACTGCTAGTTAGTTTTCAAGTTTTAGATGTTACTTTTGGTTTGATAAATTTTAGAAGTGGAATGTATATAATGCAAGCTGATGAAATAAACTTGCCATCATGATTTTATTGATTGGATCTGTACTTATATATAGAACAAGTTTACAACTGCTAAGCTAACCACTAGGAAGTTACCAACAACAACTTTGAACAAAAGAATAGGTCGTCCACGTCCAAGTCCCACTAGTCGGTCACGTCCAGGTTGTTCCTTGATTGGTGGAGAGGACCGTTGTGGAGAAAGCTGTTGGAGAGGTGCACGGGAGATGTGTGAAATGGTTTTCTGATTTAATATCCATATTAATCAAATTATTTGTTTGTAAAAATAGCAATGCTTTTAACTGAAAAACATACTCGATCAATAACATAGCTAGTTGATTGTCTCTGATTTAGACATGTATCATGTATGTACTGATCATGCCTCGTATTGTGTGCACATACACCCAAATCACCATACATCTCTTTCTTTCATAATTCAACCACAAAGCTTCACATCTTTCTATGTTCTTAACTGTCTTTCGTTTATTCCTAATATATATATATATATCATTATTTCAGGTCCGATATCCAGATCGAATAACACTAGTTAGAGGAAACCATGAGAGTCGACAGATAACTCAAGTTGGCAGCATCTGTTAAGCTGAAAGGTTTCCAAACTCTTGTTTCTTCCTCTCCATTTAAGAAGCTCACAATCTTTCATGTAAACAAAATGATATTACACGCATCCGAGAAGGCGACAACCCTCCGCATTGTGGACTTCGGTATCATATACGGCTTCCATTGGCCTATTCACATCGAAGTCCTCTCCTCAAGGCCCGGAGGGCCTCCTAAGCTGCGGATAACTGGGATAGAGCTTCCTCAGCGTGGTCTTAGGCGAGAGGAAAGAATCGAGGAGACTGGACGACGCCTAGCTAAGTACTTCAAGTAGTTCAATGTTCCATTCGAGTACCATCCTATCGCCGAGCGGAACTGGGAGAGCATCCGAATTGAAGATCTCAACATTAAGAACGACGAGTTCCTTGCTGTTAATTCTCTGTGCGGTTCAGGAACCTACTCGACGAAACAGACGAAGAAGGCGACTGGCCTAGGGATGCTGTCCTTAACATGATCAGGAAGATGAACCCCGGCATATTTTTGCTTCTCTGTGATCAATGGTTTCTACAACTCCCCCTTCTTTGTTACGAGGTTCCGGGAGGCGCTCTTCCACTTCTCCTCGGTGTATGATATCTTCCTCTGCACCCTGGCCCGTGATGATCCGTCGAGGGAGACGGTCGAGGCTGAGTTCTACGGCCGCGAAGCTATCAATGCTATAGCATGCAAAGGCCCGGAGAGGGTCGAGAAGCCCGAAACATACAAGCAGTGGCAGGCGAGGACGTTGTGCGCCGGGTTCAAGCCCGTCCCGCTTGATCCGGAGCTATTGAGTCAGTTCAGGGATAAGATGAAGTCTCATTATCACAAGGAGTTTATGATTGATCGAGATGGCGACTGGTTGCTGCACGGGTGGAAGGGTCGGATTCTGTATGATTCATCTTGTTGGGTGCCTGCGTAGGGAAGATTCTGCATCAACCTAAAATAGAGTTTTCGATATCGATAGTAATCGAATCTAAATATTGGAAAAATAGGCAAATTTGCTCTAGCTTATAGATATTTGTTGTTAGTATAGTTGGATTTGACGAGGAAGAATGTGAACAATTTCTTGTCATTGATCTGTTTTTCCACTAATCTATTCTTGTTTTCTATAAGATTGGTACATTACATTTTTTTCATTTATAATATCTATGTTTTTTTGTTGATACTACACGGAATTCAAATAAAAATGTTCCGAATGACTTAGGATTATAGCCGATAAAATCTTTGAATGAAGAAAACTAGAGTCCAAAATAAACAAATTTTAGAATTCTAAATAGATCAAATTTTAAAATTTGAATTTGAACTAGTATTAACAAAATATGTTCCATCACCATTTTACTAATATAACTTTTTTAAAAAAATTGATCTCCTTCAAAATGATAATTTCTATAAATTGATAAAAGTCATAGTCTCGAATTAGGATGAATTTAAAAATATAATAATTTCTATTGTGATACTTGATATTTTTTCACACAAAAAATAGTGATAAATTATGGTTTCAAATTTTGTATACAATAATATTTTGTAATAAATACATATATTTTACAAATTCAAAAAAATACTAAAAGATATTATTTTTTGTTTCACAAATTTTATTTTCTCAATCGTTTTCAATAATTATTGTGATCGTTGTCTTGTTATAAATAAAATATATAAATCGAATATAACGTTTAAATGACATAATAAATTGAGATTTAGGTAATTTGAATATAGACACAATAATTTTTATGGATTTTTGTATTTATTATTTAAAATTTTAATTTTATTATTTTCAAAAGAAAATAATAAAATTTATTATGTGATAACTTCTAAAAAAAAGGTAATATATTTCTATGATCTAGCCAATATCACTTTATAAAAATAAGAATTTTAGTATATTAACATTTCTTTGACGAGCTAATTACGTCCAATATCCACCTGAAGTTCAACCATTTAAGTTTATTGAATACAAAAATCTATTATTGAATCGTAGACTTTGACCACCCTTGTCCTGTTTGCCATTGTTAATTAGTTATTAATTGATTAAGGGTTGAGAAGGAAAGATATGCATCCCAAGTATGACTAGGGAGATCAAGGGATGGACGAGAAAGACATTTTGAAATATTTTTGTCGTTGAAACTAAATGACATTCCAATATTTATAGAATTAATTATTTCAAATTTGACCAGAATAAAATGACAAAAATTTTCAATAACCTAAACTAAAGAACTAAAGGAGGACAACTACCTGTCGTTTTGATGACTTATGGTGGATAGTTGCCCAAGTCATCAAATGTCATGATATATAAACCATGTGAACTTTTTGATGTATTCAAAACAAAAAATCTATATTCGTCAGATCTTCAAGCAACTGACACGAAAGTGCACTTAACTTTGAAACTGAAATTTTAGTCGATAATCAACTACAATAATTGCTAAAGTTGGAGGATGGCAACAGATTTTTGCAATCCTACCCATTTTGCATCCCATTTTGCATCTTCAAGCAACAGATTTTTTCTTTCATCCAAATCAATAATATCTTGTTTCCGACAACCTAAACCCAAATTTATTCCAGAAAATCAAAATCCAATAAAAAAAACTAAGATTTACGTAGAATTCCACCCTCTTTCATTAAGTACAAGATTAATTGGGTATATGATTAATTGAATACATCAAATTTTTGTTCATTTCCATCTATAACTTTTGAAAATTGAAGATTTGGTTACCAGAGAGAGGGAGGGGAGGAGAGAGGAAAAAGAAAAAAAAATTATGTTTTGATTACCAGAGTACAAATACTATTTTATATGTAAAAAAGGAAAATTTGGGTGGTGATATAATTAAGACCTGATACAAATGATTTTTTTAAACAATGGAATCTCATTAACAATTTTGATAAATTATATATCCTACCACAAATAATGTTATTGTTAGAAATCCGAGAATAATTAGCTAATAAATGCGTTGACGTACTTTTTTAGCAATCCTAGATAAGGTGAAATAGATGCCATAATTAATCCAGAAATCACAACATGCTTATTCAAATAAAATTTAGTATATCAAATTTTGGGCGAGTTTGTTATTAACAATGTCCCATGATACAATTTGAGGACTATATACTAAATAATAATTCATTTTAATATCATATCAGATATTACCACCAACGAACTTATCAAAAATGATAAATGATTTTTCATTTGAGAAATGTGGTTTAAATTGGGATAATAAATTTATGGCACCATGTAGTCCAAATGGAATCGAATTCATATTTGAAAAAAAAAAAGAATTGACTACAAAATATAATTGGTATTTATTTAAATAGAAGCTCAGACTAATCATACCGAAGACATATATCTTTTATTTAGTTTTGGTCTCCTTCTTTGAAAAGGTTTATTAGTATTAGTCAAACCCAATACATGGTGCCATGGCAAGAAAACATTACCAACATCACGACGTGGAACTTGGATTTCAAGTCAAGGAGATTGAATTTCGTTCAGTCCCCAAGACGGGGACTACCGTTATCTTTTCTACCTTATGGACAGCCGATGGCTCATGTCCGTGCCACTTTATGGATTATAGATTGAGTTTTCTTGTTTATGTTATGTTACCTCCTAACTTTTATTTTTTGAGGGGGATGTTACCTCCTAACTTAGTATACACTATGTTTCACCATTCTAAAACAATCTAAGTTAAAAATATTTAAACTATATAAGCAAAATTATGCAACATGTGTCATAAATGTAATAAGTATCATGCAGAACTAAGAAGGAGAACCCACTTAAAGAAATAAGAGAAGAGGGAAGGAACCAAAGACAGCCCTGTTTCAAGGTACTTGTTTTTATTACCTGGGTTTTAGCCCGTTGGGTTGTTAACTTGAAAACTGAAAAGGATGTTTCAATTTTAAGTCTTGTACTTTCTTTTTACCTTGTTTGGTTTAGTATTAATGAATTTTGCCTCAGTTGAGAATATTGCCATCTGGGTTTATGTTATAAACTTATAATTGCTATTTAGCTTGAAAAGTTGTGATTTTTTTAGCATTTTCAGAGTATGTTCTATCTGGGTTCAATCTATTTTAGAGCTAGAACCTTGAAGGAGTTGACTTTTCTTTTGTTTCATAGGAAAGGACGAAACTAGGAGGAAAACAACACTTGCCCAAATTATATTCAATGATCATGCGATAGAGAAAAAGTTTGATTTGAGAGCATGGGTTTATGTATACTATGTTTTCGACGTCAAATCAATTTTTGAGAAGTTGATTAAATGTACTGATGGGGGAGAGTCCTGATAAAATAATCAAATGGAGGTACTAAAGAACCATCTTCATGAGAGTAAAAGGAAAAAAAAAATTATTTGTACTAGATGATGTATGGAATGAAGATCGTGAGAAGTGGTTTCGCTTAAGTGATCTCATCCTCGGTGGTGCCCAAAAAAGTGGTATAATAGTATTCACCTGAATCGAGTTTGTAGCTGAGATAATAGAACCAGTGCAATCTTATGATTTGAAAGATTTGTCTGAAAGGAACTCGTGGAATTTGTTTAAACACGTGCCATTCAAACGAGAGCAACAAACTAATGAAGAATTTGAGGAGTTGGGGATAGAGATTACAGCAAAATCTCCACCCCCAACTTCTCAAACTCTTAATTGATTGTTGTCCTTCCTTGAATGTCACTTGTCGTAACAAATCTCACCAGTAACTTTCAGATAAAATTTTCAAATCATAAGTTTACACTAGATATGTTATCTCAGCTACAAACTTCGGGTAATACTATTATTTTGCTTCCTTGGCACCACTGAGGATGATATTAGTTAAGCGAATCCACTTTTTGCAATTTTCATTCCATACATCATCTAGTACAAACAAATATTTTTTTCCCTTCACTCTCTCATGAAGATGATTTGTCAATGCTTCCATTTAATTTTTTCTATCAGGCCTCCTCCTATCAGTACATTTGATCAACTTCTCAAGAATCAATTTGACGTCGAAAACATTGGATACATAAACTCATGTTCACAAATCAAAAAATTTCTCCATTGCAAGATCACTGAATATAATTTGGGCAAGTGTTGCTTTCCCAGTACCTCTCAGTAAAACTATTGGAATAACAGCCGAATTTTCTATATGGTCAGAGAATAAAAGACTCAGGAATCGAGAGCCTTGTCATCTTCTCTCCCAGTGACCAAAGGAGGTGCGCACGAGTGACTCTTCTTGTAAAGATGGATGTTAGAAGCGGGCAACTGCCCTAGACTTGCTCAAAAGAATTCGCAAAACAGAGGGACCAAATTACCAATTTGAAACCACATGGTAACTCGTTATAACAGCGTGAAACCACAGGGTATTATGTGAACTTTTTCCCTAAATATTTAATGAAGTTGGATGAAATTAAATAATTATATATATAGCAAAATCTATTAGATATTGGAGACACACAAAACACACAAGCAAATAGGGCAAAGCATGCATCAACCAGGCCTAGAAGATTTATCCAGTTACTTTCGGTCAACAATTCTCCTAGCGGGTTCTAAAAAATATCACCAGAGAGTTCGTAGATTGAAAGTTATGTTGATACCATAGTAGAGGATCAATCTACAACGCGTTATAAGATTTTCTAACGATCTTACTACGTGGATACCTATAAGGTTTTCTAACAACATGAATTAATCGGTTTTCAAACGATCTTACTACGTGGATACCTATAAGGTTTTCTAACAACATGAATGAATCGGTTTTCTTTTAAAAAAATTTCCTCCATCCACGATACAACAACTAAATTCTATTTTGAAAAACGAACAATGAACAAAACTAGTGCAAGTAAGCAAGAAAGAAAGATGAACCCGACTCGGCTCGACTCATACAAAAACATAAACATCAAAAGTTAAGGAATGAAGAAACCATGGACATTCTATGCTCAACCTCCATCCATCTTCTTTGACCCATTTTCAAACTAAGATATATTCATTTTCTATAAACCATTAGCATTTTCTTCTAAATAAATAAAAAGAAGAAAAAAACGCTTACCCAGGTAGTAGTCAGATATGAAAACTTCTCCTTGTTCGCTTGTTAAGTTAACGCCCAGTTAGTACAGCACAATAATGTGTTTGTGTGTGGAAGCAAGAAACAGACCGAGAGGAAGCAAAGTGGAAGACTAAATGGAACGACAGGGAGAGCTATTGTGTCTGTGTTTGTGGGGTTGTCTTGTTGTGGGGGCCACTGGAATCTAGATAGTCAATGGCAGATAGCGTCGCATAACAGCGATCTCCTAAACTGCTATAGCGGATAGCGGAATAGCGTATAGCGACTATTACTAAGTCTTAAAACAAGGTACATGAACACAGGGAGAGAGGGAAGATAACCTCGTAAAAAATTAAGGTTGAGATGGGAGTTATAGTTAGGTGAAAATTGACATTTTTGCCTCAAAAAAGTAAAAGAAAGAAAAAAAACGAGGCCAGTTAAGGAATTTTATCTAAAAATCACAATAGCAGCCGCTATGGTCGCTTTTGGCCGCTATTTGACCGCTATAGCGGTCGCTATAACCGCTATTACAAATAGCGCATAACGGGCACAAAGCGTAGCGGGATGGATCCCAACTCCGTTATAGCGCGCTATTGACTACCTAGACTGGAATCCCCGAATGCTCCAAGCTCCCATCATCATTTGTGGGGCTTATTAACGATAATGATATTTATTCTTCGTTCTTTCTTATCCCACTCTGGACTTAAATTAATCAATGAATATTAGTACTAACTAGTCCACGTGGTCATACCTTTGTCTCTTTAAACTCATTGGTCTTGCTTTAGCATGAGATTTTATTTCGGTTGGTGAATTATTTGTGTTTTTTTCTTGCCTTCCGGCTCCGGATCGGGTGGCCAATGTTGACGCGCCCCTAGTTTTTTCAATAATTTATTTCGGATAAGAAATAAAAAAAAATTGATTCAATCGATAAGTACTTAATTGGGTACCAAGTTCAACAAATCTATTGCCAATTAATTATAATTGGGAAGGCAAAGAGGATTTGGGGGCCCAAAAAGGTAATTGTCGCCGCTAAGTCAATATAAATTAGCATGTACCACATCAACCAACTTTAATATGAAATTTGTATCAATATTAAATACAGTCAATATGATAACTAATACGTTGGATAATGAATTTTTGTTTGAAGAATAAGGTTAGAGCCGAAAACTCTACAAATGTAATCAAATTTATGAAATGAAAAAAACGTAATTGTAATTGTGACTGGTCTATGTGAGTTCGGGCACTAGGATAATGATTTTTTTGCCTTGAAACTAAAATGAGAGTTGATGTGAGAAAATCCTAAACTATAAACAATTTAAAAAGGATATTAGAACAAACCACTTCCATTATTAATTGAAAGTGCCGATGGATTTATCTCTTCCTTTTATGTTTTCTCTCTAACCAGAAAAACTTCGATGCAATTCAATGGCACTTAATGCAAAGCAATTGTAAGCAGCGATGAACAATATATAGAAAGAAGAGGTGCTTACTTGCACTGGAATACAGATTGAACTAATTAATGATGCCATTTTTCAATCTTTTCTCTGAATTTAGTAGGTGGCAGAACTTCACAGAGGCCTTTGATCAAGCCAGCCATTACACAACTTTCGCGATTGGATTCATAAACCTATTGGCAGGAGCACAGAGGTCACTATCAACATAAGACAGCAAATGCCAGAATATAAGAATCATCTCTATATTAACTCTCATCAACATTGCTCATAGTCAAGCATAACTGTACATGTATGCAACGGGTCTTTCCACCATAGAAGCTTTTGAAAACCACATATATAGAAAACTTGGATCCCGGGAAAGTTCAACCAAGAATGAGACGACTTAATTACCTCATTATTTTCAGGGGCATCTGGGCAACCTACAGCATCAGCAAAGTCGCCAGGTAAATAGTACCGCTTAATACTTACTCATTTAGATGCCACAGAAAGACGGCATGAACCCTAAAACAAATTGGTCACTAGATAAGAGCATCAATCTAAGAAAAACAAACCTTTTTAGCAAATGCTGATATTGTTACACAACAACGTTCTGTGATTTATTCTCATATTCGATTACTGTGATCCTTAGGACTCCCATCATGCTAGAAATCAATTCTCTTTATATAATAAAATTCACTTGCCTGAAGCTTTGAGGGCGCCAACTGGTTCTGGCTTGAAGTCAAAAGCACATAGTTATTGATTTCATAGGTTACCCCACCAATGCAACAAGATTGATAATAGGTTTTCCCTTCAATACTCCTAGGTGCATTGCCCACCCATTCAACATTTTGAAGACCCTCAGCAGACAATTCTATAGGCTCTTTGGACACATTACAACCCTCAGCATGAATTTCAGATGCAGCCCCTTGCTTGCTGACTTCAACATCAGACGGTAAAGTACTATTGGATCCTCTATTATCAACAAGCTCTGCAACTAGAATATGTTCTTGGTGCGTGGTCAAAAGAACTTCTTCAATATTTGGTGGCTTTTTTCTGGCAATTGGTAACACCGGAGCTTTTTCACATCCAGACTCCCCAACGTTATAGCAGGAGCTTTGAAATCTGATTCAGAAATTGATCTTGTCCGTTTACTAGCCAATTCAGATACTTGATTTTGTTGGAGAGAACTCCCAACAGATGACCCAGCCAGAGGACCAGAACCAGTACCAGACAGCTGAACCAAGCCCTTGGGGGAAATTACAACCTTCAAATCCGCATTCACAACATTTCTGCTTACCCCATTGCTTGTTCCCTGCACTTCTTTGGCATTTGATATTTTTTGGTCAGCTGATTGAACAGTGTGGCTGATTTCAGTACAAGATCCAGCAGTACCTTGTGAGCTATATGCTTCTTGTTTCTCCTGAATAACCTGTAGAGCTCCCATCCCCACATTAGTATGCAATGGTGTTGCAGGAACCTTAGAGACAAAGGCTCCATTTGCTTCTTTCTCTAGTTTCACTTTTGGATTCGTTACCTCTGTCTTTTGCAGTGATGGCTGAACTCTCCCTGGTTTAGCATTAACTTTCGATGGAGTGGAACTTATCATAACACGACCATAGTAAGGAGGCAGAGGTTTCGCACTGCTTAATGCAAGACACTTTGTGCAGTGCCATTCGGCTTGAGGAATTCCTCTCTGGTTACCTGCTTCTAGACATTTCAAGTAAAATCCTTTCCCACACAAATCACAGAGAACAGTTTCCACCTCATGGACAGTAAATCTACACAGTTGACACATTATAGCTGTACTCATATATTCTCTTGAAGGTGGAGTCCAAGAGGGGTATTCCGGGAGTTTCGGTTGCAACACCTTCTGGATGATTTTGGCTATTTCACTATGGTAATTCGTGATGCCCGAAGGATGGACATGCTTAGTACCTCGCAACATCACAGGCTGATGTATGCTTTGAATACGTGCAGAATCCATTGAGTTATAGTTGCATCCCGCGCTGCTTGACATGTCCTCGGCATACCGGAACCAACATTTGCCTCAACCTTGACTGAAATGTTGTTTTTTTTTCATGGCAGGTTTAGATGAGGAAACGGTAATATACGCAAGCCAAGTAAGAGGACTAACTGCAGGTTGACTGGCAGAAGAATCAGCTGCATTCAGATCATTCACAGAGCATCAGAATTATTGTCAAAAAGAGACAAGAAGGAGAGAGGTGGTCTTCGGAAGGAAGAGCACGAAAAAGATCGACCATTATTGAGACTATTAAAAACACCAGAAATTATCTGCCCAAAAGAATCACTCTATGATGACTATGGCCAAAAGGCAACCAGTTGGTTGTAAGAGTGGGTGAAAATGTGAAGTATCTGCAGCAAGTTCAAGATAAGCAAAAGCAGGGGATGCCAGGTCCATCTCGATGCTTGTTTTTTCATAAATTTGAAAGCAACTGTTTGGTGTACCCTTGTATTGAGATTAGAGGAAAACACATGAAAAGGGAATCACCTTGTACAAGGGGTGTTCGAGGAGTAACAGGGGTGCCACTTTGTGCTCCCTCAAGCTTGGAGTTATAGTCCCAGCTCATTGTTAATGGCATCCCTCCCCGTCTACGTAGTAACTAACTTTGGAGCCTACTTCAACAAACATCAAAGAAGCAAAGAAACAATGCCATTTACCTTCCTCTTAGAGGAAAGAGCGACCCTCTCCTTAATATACAAGCGAGCCCCACGGAACCCGAGGCGCTGGTCCTTGACCTTCCAATTCAACCCTAGATCCTCAATAACCGCCCCAATCGCCTCCCTCCCGACCAAATCCTTGGGCGCCAGATCCTTGCAGGCCTAGACAAGCCGCGCACGTGCCTCGGCCATCAGCCTTACCTCCGCCTCCGTCAGCTCGCTCCCCGGAACCCCCGCCATCCCCGACAGCACCAGCACGATCTCCGCCCCCGCCTCATCTCCCCGTCCACGGTCCTCCTCGCCTTCTTCCCATGCCTATCTATACAACTTTGGAGCGTGTGTTTGTTTTTAAAAGAAAATCGAAAAAAGATGCGGGAAAGAGTTGGATGGAAGGGAGCCAGCCGATTTGAGGAGGAGAAGGGTTTTTTTTTGTGTGATTTGGGGGAAAATAGGAGAGAGAGAGAGAGAAATAGTGATATGGTCTAAATCCCTAATCTAAGGGTTTTATTTTGATGGAGATGGGTTCCCTTGGGCTTTATTATCTCTGGCCTTTTATGAATATTGGGCCATCCTCGGCCCATATTATTCTCTTCCATTTACCATAGTTTTAAAAAACGCGGTTCGACCGGAGGTCCGACCGGTCGGACCGCGTTTCGGACCCAAATCCGGGTCATTTTTAGCTTAAAACTCCAGAATGGTTCGACCGGTCAATTTCCGGTCGAACCGGCCGAATCAACAAAAAAACGGACGGTTCGACCGGAAATTTGTGCATATATGTATTTTTTTCACTCTTTATACCTTATTTACCTATATATTTATACATATTTTGAGAAAATTACACTAAAATATGAAGAAAATAAATGTCCGGTCCGACCGGCCAGACAGCCGGTTGGACCGCTCGACCCGGGGTCGGACCCAAATCCGGGTCGACCTCCGGGTCGTTTTTAAGAACTATGCCATTTACCTTTCATAAAAATCGGCTTCCCGTTGTTGGATATTTGGTAGTAATGTTTTTATAAATACCCTACTGCGGTCTGCGAACACTAAAATTAAAAATTTTATATTCATTATCTTCAGCATTGAAATATTACATATATTTCAACTTTGCTGAGATTTTATCATATACAAGAATGAAACCCTTAATTCAACCACTTTAAATCTAACAAAATGCATACATCATTTTTTTTTAAAAAAAAAATGGTCAATGCAATGCAAGTGAATTATTAGGTCCAACGAGATTGGCAGGCAATCTGACAACGTTGTTCTTCATGTTTTTGGATTAACTCGACCGGCTTTGAGTCCCAAATTGCGGTTGTACTGATTATTTTTTAAAACTAAAATTTACAGTATAAGTCTACTTATGAGGTTTGATATACATTGGTCGGGGTCCTGACAATAATGTGAAAATCACGCGCAGTGTTATTTTAAATTCGTTAATACAAATTCGAATCCAAACTCTATACAGGTTTGAATCAACTGTTATTTGCACATAGCACTGTACAAGATACAAGTGTGGTTCAAGCGGGTAACTGCAAGCTCTATTCAGTTGTAGACGATTTGCCCAATCCTTCAACAGCGTTCTTCTCAGCCACCGCGTTCTTCAGCACGACAGCGTAGAAGTTCTTCGAGGATAATGCTTCGAGTTTAGGCAAAAAACCTTGTGAAGTAATCAGGAGTAGGCTTTTTAGCTGGCGTCCCTCTTGATTCCTGCAAAATCAGTCAAAATTTTGCAGACTAGATGGAGAGCAGAAAATAACACTCAACACACATTGTCTCCAATTGTTCCGCAACAAGCATCCGCTAGAGTTGAGTGTTATTTTCTGCTTTCCACTCTAGTCTGCAAAATTCGACTTATTTTGCAGGAATCAAGAGGGACGCCAGCTAAAAAGCCTGCTCCTGATTACTTCTTGTGAGCTTGCTTTTGCCACAAGGTTTTTTGCCTAAACTCGACGCATTATCCTCGAAGAACTTCTACGCTGTCGTGCTGAAGAACGCGGTGGCTGAGAAGAACGTTGTTGAAGGATTGGGCAAATCGTCTACAACTGAATAGAGCTTGCAATTACCCTCTTGCCAACCACACTTGTATCTTGTACTGTGCTATGTGCAAACAAAGAGAACATAGGATCATTATTTCTGGCTAACCTGGGTGCAGAGACAACGTTTCTCCGGAGGAGATAGCAGCCTGGCTATTATTTCCGGCGAGGGCTAGAATGAAGGCATTGGGTTAAGCCATGGACAGTTAAATGAGAATCAAGATTATGTGATTTCCTGTGATGCTTGCTGCTATGTTGGTTTACACGAAGCTTTCTTTCCTATACTGTATTCTTCAGTTTTGTGCCCGAAAGAGATCCCCTAACAATCCATCAGCAACCAACCACCAGTTCCATGTGCCAAACAACCTTCAAGATTATAATCATAACTGTGGATAAGATAGACCCTACTCTTTCTCAGATATAATCACGGTGAGGCTGAGAAGTAAGTAGCCTTGGTTTTTGATAATTAACTTGGATATTGCCTGCTTACTGATGTGTGTGCCCATTTGATGCAGATACCACGAGGATTGAAGGCAATGGGAAACGAGTCTGAATGACTGAGAGTTGACAGGTGGACAGTACAAAATTCTCATTTCGATTGTGAATGGGCGAAGAGTCTGAAGATATTGACCAATGCAACAGTCGAATGGGTGTAGCCATGTCGGTTTCGATTGTTTATCTTATCTTTGGTTGGCTGCATAACGTTTTGGTAACAGCAATTTGTTTTTTTTTTATTGGTTTGGACTTGAAGAGTGTAGATTTTCTCTGTCATAGACACAGATTCACAAGAACTTTTGCAGTCTGCTGCACCGAACCCCATTCAGATTGGAGAATTGCTGACACGAGGACTAGGTTTGGTACCTCTGCCTCCTTCTCTCTCCATCCCAAAATTCACATCTTATATCTGAGCAAATTGCGGCTGTTTGTTCAGATCTTTTATCTTTGTTTGCGAGTCTTCTGGGACTTTATATTTGTTCTGCACTTTTTTTAACAAATGGTAGCTACATTTTGTTTTACCTTGTACTAATGCACGTACGGGTGAGAATCACTTCTGTGGGAGCAGGCTGCCGAGGAATCAAAAGACGCAATTGCAAATGCTCTCAAGGGGTCAGATATCGTATTCATAACAGCCTGTATGGGTTGAGGCACATGGTCAGGTGCCGCGCCTGCCGAGATAGCAAAGCAAGCAGGATATTTGCAGTAGGAGTTGTAACATATCCTTTCAGCTTTGAGGGGTGTAAAAGGTCTTTGCAGGCAAGTGTCTTTATGGTTCGTCTAGTTTGTTTTGTATCTTGGGTAGAATGAAAACATGTTCTTTTTTGTCTCTTGCAGGCATTGGAAGCTATTGAAAATTTACAGAAGAATGTTGATAATTTGATTGTTATAAACCCAATGATCGCTTGCTTGATATTGCTGATGAGCATACAGCGCTTCAGAATGCTTTTCTTCTCGCTGATGATGTGTTATGTCAAGGTGTGCAAGGAATCTCCGAATATAATCACGGTTAGTGAACTTTTATATTATAGGACAATTTTGTTGTACAATCGGTTCTCATTCTCAACCATATATTTTGGAAATTTAGAGAAAACAAGGTTTTTCCTGATCTGGAGAGCCACTTTTGATGAACCAGTAGCTCTAACCAAATAGAATGTCAGGATCACGGTTCCGACTATTCATGCCTCAAAATCGGATTGTTAACATTTTCGTCTTGCCAAGAAAGATTCTTAATTGATTTCTATTGCATGTATTTGCAGATTCCTGGACTTGTCAACGTTGATTTTGCCAACGTTAAGGCAGCAATGAAAGATTCTGATACAGCCATGCTCGGTGTTGGAGTTTCCTCCAGCAAAAACCGTGCCGCAGAAGCAGCTGAACAGGCAACTTTGGCTCCGTTGATTGGTTCATCTTTCCAGTCAGCCACTGGAGTTGTGTATAACATCAATGAGGGAAAGGATATAACATTGCAGGTCAGTGGACTCTCCCAGGTAACTTTATGTTTATCAAACCAGCCTAACCTCTATACTCTCCAATGGTCTCCAATTGTTTTCTAGATCATATTAATTGATTGATTTGTGTGTTTGATGATAAACGCAAGTCGTAACCAGCTTGACGGATCCGTCTGCCAACATCATCGTGGACGATCATTACGACCGGGAGATTCACGTAACCATAATAGCTACTGGTTTTTCCCAATCGTATCAGAGGAGTCTCATAACGGATCCTAGGTCAGCTAGATTGCTGGACAATGCAACAGGCAGTCATGGAGCCAAGGGAGCTCAGGTGCTTCTTGAGTCGTCATCCTCGCCTTCCCCTGTTCCTTCCAAACCTCCACCGAGAAAGCTTTTCTTTTGATTGCTTATTTTTCCTTTTGCCAATCTTCTCCTTTGTTTTACTTAAATCGTTTTGTTCCTAACCTTCTACAGCTCAATCTCAATAATGTAATCCCAGCTGATATTACTCGAGAAATGGTACGGTCTTTTGCCTTTTGGTGCAAGTGTCTCTCGTCCCATTGAAAGAAATGAAATTTGCAGACAACTTCAGATTATCGTTTGGAAGTTGCCTGTTCGAAACAGCATCCTCGTCCTTGTTAAAAGGCAAACCAGACAACTTTAATTAACCAATTCAACTACTTCATAATAAGTTGTTCAAACAGAAAAGTTGAAAATGGTAAAAATAATTTTTCTTATTTTTTTCCTAATTTTTTCCAATTTTTTTAAAGTTTTATCAATTTTTTTTAAAAAATTAAAAAATAAAGAAATTGCTGACTCGGCAACGTCGCCCAATCAGAGCGAGGCACGTCACCCGGAGCATGCTGTGAATGGAGAGGCGAGGGGCGCCTCGCTGACATGCGAAGGCGCCGCGTATGTCAGCGAAGCACGCGACACGCCCAATGACATGCTGCCACCTGGCGCCTCGGAGGCGCACGGACTCCCCATGCAGGTTGTCTTATAGATCTTTGTTGTTAGTATAGTTGGATTTGACGAGGAAGAATGTGACAATTTCTTGTCATTGATCTGTTTTTCCACTAATCTATTCTTGTTTTCTACAAGATTGATACATTACATTTTTTTCATTTATAATATCTATGTTTTTTTTGTTGATACTACACGGAATTCAAATAAAAAAATGTCCTGAATGATTTAGGATTATAACCGATAAAATCTTTGAATGAAGAAAATTAGAGTCCAAAATAAACAAATTTTAGAATTCTAAATAGACCAAATTTTGAATTTGAACTAGTATTAAGAAAATATGTTCCATCACCATTTACTAATATAATATTTTTTTGTAAATTGATCTCCTCCAAAATGATAACTTCTGTAAATTGATAAAAGTCCTAGTCTCGAGTAAGGATGAATTTAAAAATATAATAATTTCTATCGTGATAATTGATTATTTTTTTTAAAATAATAGTGATAAATTCTTTATGGATAAAGACATAATAATTTAAATGACATAATAAATCCAAATTTAGGTAATTTGAATATAGACACATAATTTTTTATGGATTTTTGAATTTATTCTTCAAAATTTTAATTTTATTATTTTCAAAAGAAAATTATAAAATGTTATTATGTGATAACCTCTATAAAAAAATTAATGTATTTCTATGATCCGACCAATATCACTTTATAAGAATTTTAGTATATTAACATTTCTTTGACGAGCTAAATACGTCCAATATCCACCTGAAGTTCAACCCTTTAAGTTGATTAAATACAAAAATCTATTATTGAATCGTAGACTTTGACCACCCTTGTCCTGTTTGCCATTGTTAATTAGTTATTAATTGATTAAGGGTTGAGAAGGAAATATATGCATCCCAAGTATGACTAGGGAGATCAAGGGATGGACGAGAAAGACATTTTGAAATATTTTTGTCGTTGAAACTAAATGACATTCCAATATTTATAGAATTAATTATTTCAAATTTGACCAGAATAAAATGACAAAAATTTTCAATAACCTAAACTATAGAACTAAAGAAGGACAACTACCTGTGGTTTCGATGACTTATGGTGGATAGTTGCCCAAGTCATCAAATGTCATGACAGATAAACCATGTGAACTTTTCAATGTATTTAAAACGAAAAATCTATATTCGTCAAATCTTCAAGCAACTGACACGAAAGTGCACTTAACTTTGAAACTGAAATTTTAGTCGATAATCAACTACAATAATTGCTAAAGTTGGAGGATGGCAACAGATTTTTGCAATCCTACCCATTTTGCATCTTCAAGCAACAGATTTTTTCTTTCATCCAAATCAATAATATCTTGTTTCCGACAATCTAAACCCAAATTTATTCCAGAAAATCAAAATCCAATAAAAAAAACTAAGATTTACGTAGAATTCCACCCTATTTCAACCAAAACCCAAACTTTTTAAATACAAGTTGGTATCGAAGGAAAACAAGATCTCACGGGTATTTCCATGGAATAATTAAAATAAGTCAAATAGCTCAAACTCCATACATCCTAAAATACCAACCGGCGAAGCTTATGCATTTCTTACGTCTTCCAATAAAGTGCTTAAATTTTGTGTCCTCCTCCGTCCTCATTTCGGGATAAAAAATTTAAAATATGATTAAGTTTTCTAGGTACAAGATTAATTGGGTATATGATTAATTGAATACACCAAATTTTTGTTCATTTCCATCTATAACTTTTGAAAATTGAAGATTTGGTAGTAATTAGAGGTTGAAGAAGATGAGACGGTGGAGAGGGGGAGAATAGAGGAGAGAAAGACATGCAAGGAGAGAAAGGGAGGGGAGGAGAGAGGAAAAAAGGAAAAAAAATTATGTTTTGATTACCAGAGTACAAATACTATTTTATATGTAAAAAAGGAAAATTTTGGTGGTGATATAATTAAGACCTGATACAAATATTTTTTTAAAGAATGGAATCTCATTAACAATTTTGATAAATTATATATCCTACCACAAATAATGTTATAAGTTAGAAATTTGAAAATAATTAATGCTTTGACGTACTTTTTTAGCAATTCTACCACAAATAATGTTATAAGTTAGAAAGTAGGAAATACAAGTATAGAAATCATAAAATAAGGAAATAATTCATTTAAAAAATTACGTAATATCTAAAATCATGGAAAATTTTAACTAAGTAACATTCAAAATTAAAAAGCCTAAAAACATAAAATTCACCATCATTGACACAAAACCTATCATTTGTCCATTAATGTAATGGGTCAATGAAGCTCAAGTGAAGTGAAAATGAGATGGATGGAGGTTGAGCTTAGAATGACCATGGTTTCTTCATTCCTTAACTTGTGATGTTTATATTTTTGTTCAAGTCGAGCTGAGTCAGTTTCATCTTTCTTTCTTTCTTACTTGCAGTAGTTTGTTATGGAGAATATTTTGTTAAAGGTTTTTTTTTCTTATGATTAACTAGGTTCGAAATAGAAGTTAATTGTTATATCGTGGATGGAGGAAATGGTTGTTTCCTTTTTTGAAAACAAAAACAGATTCATTCCTGTTGTTAATAATGGATGCTAGCTCCTTCGGTTACAAATGCCATAGCCATTAGAAGACTGCAACATTCTACTCTTCCTTCCTTAATTTACCAACTCAAAAAATTATAAACTTTTGCAATTTTATTTCAAGAATCTACTCTTCCTTCTTGCGTAAGTTAGTTTTCTTGAATATTGCAACTATCTTTGTAGTATTTGCAACTGCCTTTAGTAAAAAAATTTGGGTTCTTGATTTTAGGAAACATCGAGTATGGAAGGTTTTGTTGTTGTGACTTTTTGTGGAAACCTGTTTCATCTTCTTGCCCTTTTGTTGTTGTTCTCTTTTTCCTCTGTTTTGACTCTCAAAGAGTTATAAGGTGGCACTTTTATTACAAAGTTAGTTTCTTTTTTGGTGTAAAGTGAAGAAAGACTGTTCTTTGTCGTCGGATGGTAGTTTTCTTGATTATTGCAACTGTTGTTTGGCTAGATGAATATATTAGTAACCATTTTAGGGAACATTGAGAGCTAAAGGTTTTTGTGTTTGTTGCTGACCTCATAATTTTTTGCTCTAGATCAAAATGGCCAAGGACAAACGTCTCTAACCAAACCCCACAGACTTCAAGTGCAGTGTGTGTGGCAAGGTTCTGAAGTTCAAGAATTTTGACGAGTTTCATCTTCATCAGGACAACTTTAAGGGAGAAATGGAAGGGCAAGAGGGAGAATTTTGACGAGTTTCCTCTTGCAATTTTTTTTCAAGAATCAACTTTTTGCTCTTGGTAGATACAAATATTGTTGTATCTTTTTTATTTTAGTTTTCATCAGAATCTTTATGATTGATTCTCTCTGTTTATTTTGTGCATATGCTTTATGGAGATTGAGAATTGCCTATGACATTTAGATTTTTGCTTTTATTTACACTGATTTATGTTTGTCATTTGCAGTAATGTTATGTTCGTTGTGGATCTATGTTTTAGTGCAGTTCTTGTTTCCTGATTGTTTTCATGTCTGCATTTGTTACTTTTGTAGCTTTCAAACCTAATTTTATAGTCTTCAGACAAATATTCCTTATCCAAATTAGTAGTACTCGTACAAACCGAGTTGAATATTGATACTAAGTATAAAAAAAGTCAATCAATAGATTTATAAATTTGGGTTCAATATCAAAATTATAATATGAAATTTATCTCATAATCAATTGTTGTCTTTCATTATAATTTATATTGACCAAAAGATGTCAATGACTCTTTTGGCCGCGGAATGGTCTCCTTCCCAATATAACTGATTTGCAGTAAATTTGTTGAACTTGGTAACTAATTCACAGTCATAGAATCAATGAAGAATGACTAGATTTATATATACCAAAAATTTAGTTTGAATTAATTAATCTATTAAAAATTAGTTATAAATTGTATGAGACTACCAAATAAAGTTATAATACATTATATATCACTTAATCCACTACAACCTTTCCCTATCAAAAAAGTTGCAACCTTTCTATCTAAAAAAGTTTGCAATGCATAAGTGCTATTGAATTTTGTTCTCGGAGTAAGAGAGAAAATGTAAAAAAAAAATTAGATAAAATCCACTCGCAGTTTCAATTAATAATGTAAGTGATTTGATCTAATTAAAAAAAATTGTTTGTAGTTTTGAGCAGAGAGTTGACTCTCTCAACAGTGAAAATAGTTGGAGAGGGGAATAATTATGATGGAATTACATTATCTCTTCTCACATAAACTATAATCTTAGTCCAAGCACAAAATTTATTATCCTACAATTATCCGTAAAAATTGTTGACATTATTATATTGATATGATTAACAATCAATTCACATAACTAAATATAAGGAATGTGAAAAAACAAAGTTTGATAATGATTTGAACTATATGAAAATTAATATTACTTTCAATTAACATCAACATATAAATAGTTGATTAATTTTCTATAAATTTGGTGTGAATCAAGTACAAGCAGTTAATTATCAATCAAGTGATCAATAATGCTTTATTTATTGTCTGAACCACAAAAATTACATTTTGTTGTTGTTGTTGTTGTTTTGTTGTTTTATTATGTTGCTTTGTTTTAATGTTGTTGTTGTTGTTGTTTTGTTTTGTTGTTGGTGCTGTTGTTGTTGTTGTTTTGTTTTGTTGTTTTGTTGTGAAAACCATGCCACTGTTTTGTCCATCCGTACCTTGCTTCATCAAGAGAAGATGCGGTCCTGCACCAGCGACAGAGACAAGCTTTGGGTAACCGATCTAAGAGATGTTGTGTACGACGCTGACAACCTCCTTGATGACATCTCAACTGAGGCATCAAGGAGGAAGCATAAGAGTGATAATATGGTGACGAGGGCGCGGCTTTTCTTCTTCAGCTCAAACAAGCTAGTTTATGGTCTTAGAAAGGCTCATGAGGTTAAGGATATTAGAGAAAAGCTCCTTGAAGTCAATAACAATCATACCATGTACAGCTTGGACCAGGATGCCGTCGAAGAATCCACTAACATCAACCTTGATAGGGAGACTCACTCGTGCGCACCTCCTATGGTCATTGGGAGAGAAGATGACAAGGGTCAGGTAATGAGTCTTTTGTTCGCTGACCATAGAGAATTTGATGGTTATTCTAATATTTGGACTGGGAGGTATAGGTAAGACAACACTTGCACAGATCGTATTTAATGATCAGACAGTGAAGGAACAATTTGATTTGAGAGTATAGCTTTGTGTATCTACTATTTTCGAAGTCAAATCAATTGTTGAGAAGTTGATTGAATGTACTGTTGGGGGAAGACATGATGGGAAGAGTGATATGGAAGCACTGCAGATCAAGCTTCGAGAGAGAGTTAAGGGAAAAAAAAATACTTTTTGTATTATATGATGTATAGAATAAAGACCGGGAGAAGTGGCTTTGCTTAACTAATCTTATCCTCAGAGTGCCAAAGGAATCAGGATAATAGGAACCACTCGAAGCGTGTTGGTAGCCAAGATAACAGATCCAGTGCAAATCTATTGATGTGCGTGTAAATGCACTCTCGAATTGTCATGTTTATTGTCTTGTTTAGTCGTGTTCTAGGTGAAGACCGTGATCTCAGAATAGACAATGAGAATGTAAAAACGGCGATTGGGCTGACCCCATTCATTGATATCAGATAGAAGATTTACCTAATTTTCACGTTTTTGGAACCTGCGATTACCCCACTTGATACTAATTAATATTGATTGTTAGAACAAAACAAGACTCCTTTTTATCTAATTGGAAATATTTAGTTCTTTTTATACACATCGTAGTTATTATCGTCATTCTCATAGTTATTTAATAGATTTCCTGGATCAATCAACTCTGTGTCCATATATCTGTAGAAAATTTCTTGACTTTAGGTGGAATCTATAATAACTAAAAAAAGAAAAAATTCACATAATTACCTTGTAGTTTGGCTATTTTCACAAAAACAAATTGTATGATTTTTTTTTCTAAATTCAGTACTGTAGTTTCCTTTCGGGGACAATTTTAGTCCCGGGCAAATAAGAAGGAAGAATTTGAGGATAAACTTGAAAGTCCAAGATGATAATTAAAGATGTTTCAAGAGGAAGAATTTGTTATTTAGATAGAGAATGATATTATGTGAAAGGCAGAGAATATGCAAACTTCGTGAACTTGCTGTTGAATTCTGTGAACTTCGTTGTTGCTATTTTGGATTTTGTAAACTTGTGAACTTTTGGGAACTTGTTGTTGAACTTGTGAAATGTGAACTTCTTTATTGCTTTTGGATTCTCATTTTTTGTTGAATTCTAGTTGTTACTTGAGCGTATTTGATGATGATGTCAGGCTGTTTTGCATGAAGGTTTCGATTCTGTTGCTCTTCAATTTTGTATAGTTAACACTTAAACATGCATAAGACTGATTGTTCTAGTGTCAGTTTGGTAGATAGCGATTGCTCTGCTGGTTTTTTTATATTCTTCATCCCATTTTACTAGTTTAATATATGGTCCAAGTAATTTTTATCGAATTTGAATTGTAATTGGACGATTGAATAAAGTTTTAGGGCCGTGATTCTGTATATGTTAGTTACAGCCGAACTTTTAAAAAGTTTGTAATCCCAAAAAACCATGTCCACCTAGGAAGGCCAGCCAAATTCAAACCCGTTCTCATTAGACTTTACTTCACCATCGCCTCACGTGGGCCTTTAAAGAGAGAATTATATCTTGCATTAGTATCGCGTATTTTGCCCAATAAAAAACAATTACGTTTCCGACTTAGCTTGAATTATAAAAAACAAGGTTTTAATTATAATTGTGTTTTATCTCCCTTTCATGATAGTTGATGCCGTATCAGATCATGTTTTGAGGTAATTAATTCGAGATCCCGATTTCCTAATTAATTCCGAGAGAAAATCTTAATTAGCATTTAGCGTTCTTAATTTGGTTATGGTCTTTACTTTACCTAGAATGTTGGCTGTTACCAGTCTCTTTCCCTTTCTTCATTAAATGATATATATTGGTTTCGTGCACTAAGGCAATTAGAATATATTCGAGCTCGTTGTTATAACCCTTAGTAGCCCTATAACTAATTGAGCATTGCATTCCAACAGACCTTCTTGTCTACTAAGTAAATTAAGCATGCTGAAAAAGTTGATACTTTTCTTTCACAAACTAGGCTTTTTCGGATGTTTCGAAAGTTCGTCCAATGTACAAATTCCAAAATTATCGTGCTTGGCGTATTTAATTAATTCCTTCGAAAACTACGAATTATATTTTTTTCTTTATTGGTTTTTTAATACGCTATGGCAATGATTTCTCTTACAGAAGCCGAAGAATATTATCTCAAGGAAGGAGGTGGCTCTTGGGGTCTCGTAGATGAAGTATGAGGAGACAAAAGCTAAAGCTATTAAGGTCGTTGAGGAATTAAAAGGTATGTCAAATTGCCAACTTAAGGAGATGCGTCAATTATATTTGGGTAAATTACTATTAAGTCATTCGTGTATATCAATCAACGAAATTATTTTCCGTGTTAACTAAACTATTCTGACATCTCTTTAGTTTTGTTTTATTATATTTTCGCTTCATTGAAACCGAAATATTATAATTTCTCACATTGACTACTTAAAAAGATAAAGTTGCGCCTTCCATTAAAAGAATAATTACATATAAAATCTCAAGATATAGTTAAATAAACTCTGAAAATTCAGTATTTTCCTTGTTAATTCACAATAATTATTATATTTTCATGACCGTGAAGTAGGAAAAAAATAATGCCAGCCAGATGCTTAACTAAAATGTGCAAAAGGCCGTCACCTGTGAAAACAAAAATAAAACACACACTCGCTCGTATCCTATCTCATCTCCTCTCCTCTCTTCTCTGTGACTCCCCTTTTATCTTCCATTGTTGTCTAAAAACAAGCATCTGTAGAAAATAAAAAGACAATAGAGAATTCATTCTATCCCTCATCTTCCTCATGCAAAGAGAAAAATGAGAACGGGTGATGGCTATGTCACATTTCCCTCCAACCAAACCAAGAAGGCAAATCAAAAGGACCAAATATTAAACAAAAAAAATTAAATATCATTAGTGACACGATTCACAATTGGGTCTTCTTTAAATTCTACTGAACAAGAACAAGCGAATAGGATATTTTGAATATGATATTTTTCTTCCTCTTTCCCTTGCCTCTTCTTCTTTGTTCCTCGATGAACAACAGCGCAAAAAAAATATTTGAGGGATGTGAAAATAATTTGACAAATACAAGTGATAAATTCGCCGATTCAGTATAAGACTGAAGGAATTGAAAACATTTACCTTTATATTTTTTTGATATCAAAATTCAAAAATGATGAAAAACAAAATATTATATTTATTGCATTTTGCGACAGGAGTTAACTCGGTGGAGGCGGAGCTGAAATCTCAGCTCCTGACGACAAGAGGACGGTTCACTGATGAAGACCAAGACCGCATGGTGTGAGCTTTGGAAGAAAATGGGGGGCAATGTCGTCAATCACTCTGTTAGATATGGCATTTAAATCCTTCCGGTTTTTTTTTTTTTAAATAACTGCATCAATATGGATATATGGAATTCTCTCTTGTCCTTGTCCAGATTGCCCCAATTTTTTTTTTTAAATAACTGCATCAAAACTAATCACTTAAAACATTCTAATTCGTACTAAATTTCCCTTGTCCAGATTGCCCCATTTTGTTCCCGGACAGGGATGGCGCATCATTGTTGGGTGTGTAGATTGTTTCTTTTATTTGGTTGGAGATTTTGTGGGAATCGATTGGAAACATGTCACGCTAAAATGTACTAAGAATATATTCGAGATTGCCGAATTTACTAATCAATTCCAAAAAGATTCTGCTGATTTACTAATCAATTTCAAGAACAAAAATCTTAATTAGCATTTCATGTTCTATTACTTGCTGGCCTTCTATGTGGTTCGAATCAGAATTTATCTCCAATTAGAGATGTTTGA
>SOPF01027508.1:0-48433 GCA_012979155.1 Hypericum perforatum
AAAATACACAACGATGTCCCTTGGGTTTGGTTTATAATATTTGAGATCCCGAAATATTCAATGTTTTTCGACAAAGGTCCACCTATATAGACCATCCTTTCTATTCTTTCACGGAGGAAAAAAACCTTACCTTCTCCGAGACAAGAATACCAACAGGAAAAAAACCTAACTCAAAAAACAAGATCAAATTAACCAAGTTTAAAAGCACTATCAAGAACACCAAACCGATTAAACTAGCATAAACCTAACAAATAAAAAAAAACACAAACCCAAGAAAACAAGCTGAACACCACGATCAAATCCATATCCCTCACATCAAATCACATCCGTCAAACACGTCAATCCCACGGTGGATTTGGACACCTCCAAACCAACTCTTATGTACGTCTTCTTTGACATTGCAAAAACAAATATCTTCGTAAACTGTCAACATAGTTTTCATCTTTTTTCAAATACTAAGTTTATCAAATATTTAGTTTCTGATAAAATAGTGATGACGGTGGATGAGTTAGAATAGTGACTTTCGGGTTTCTCACATAATAATGTGCTTCAAGACCTTGACCGGTATAATAAATGAGGAAGCCAAAATTTTAGAAAAAAGAGCAAACAATATAATGCTTGGATAATATAATATGTATTAAGATTAATCTGTTTGCACTTATATATATCAATTAAACCCATGTAAACAATAAAAAGTAGGGTACGTTACGGTATATTCTCAAATTTTAATGATGTGCATTCAAGTTATTGACACATCAGTATTAATATAATGATCAAAATGACGTGTTAGATAATAGTTATTAAAAATATGAACTTGCCCTAAAATAACAATAACCACGGTTAAAAATAACAATAACCACGCAATGCTACATTATACTTTTTCCTAATATTTTACCCCGACTAAAGAGCATAAATATTTTTTGTTCACCCTTTTAAATTTTAACTAATTTCCTTTCTTACTTTGCATAAAAACCAATTTTGTCGCCTAGCTTTGTCGATTGTCGATCGGAATCTCTCGCCGTATCCCTTCAGTCGACGAACTCCTCCTCCGGCCGATAGCTTCTGTCCTAGGGCAACGGTCACACTGCATCAAATTTTTCGGATTCTCAATACAACGGGATGGATTAGGGAAATCTTGATAGGAATTTGGAAGCGGAAACTACCCTTAGGGTTTTCTTTTCTTTTTCTAAAGACAATTTTATGACCTCTTGGAAGTTCTTTAACTCGAAACAATTAAATTTAATTGAAACGTTTTTTCACAGACGATTCACTGTAGTTTCTTCCTCGGCGTGTGTTCCGTTTCGATCGTATCGGAATTCGGAGTAGTTGAATGGGAAGTTAAGGAGATTTAAGCCTTATTCTTCAGAATTGTTGGCTTCCCTCATTAGATATTAGAAATCAATACTGAAAAATAAGAAAAATCTATTGATATCGGAGACATTTCCTTATTGCATGTAAATACATCATTAAGGAAAATAATAAATGCATCAAAGGAAGACACATTTCAAAATATTTCCTTGTATATTCCCCACCCCTAAGTTGAAGGAGAGTGTTGGTGGAAATTACAAGCAACAAGAGTTCCTTGAAGAAAATTTGCAGAATTCGGATAATCTACAGAATTTTGCAAAATCTTGATACTGATATAGATGACAACCCGAGCTAATTGATATGTGTTTCTTTGCTGTAACTCTAGTAAATGTATAGCTAGATATCTACATTAATTGATCTTGTACAGATATAGAATTAGTTGTTGCAATGTAGCCGTTAAGTCAAATTAAGAATTGCATATTTTACCTCTGTGTATAAATGTAATTTTTCTTTCTTGTGAATAATCAAGCTAATATATTTACGATTCACTCAAATTACACCATCTTGTTGATACACGTTATTAAATTTTCACTGATAAGATTCATTTGACCTTGAATCTCATTTATTTCGTATAGAACATATTACTCGTTAGCTTGAAGTTACATGTTGTGTGTAATGTAGTGCTTACTAGTTGGTGCTTCGGTCAACATTTACTCTGTTCAGTCTAGTTTCCTTAAGAGGTTGTTAGCTCATTGTTGATATAATAGACACGATGATCAATCACTCCACACGTCAATGCGATGTAATGATGGTACATACAATGTCTATCTTATGCCTTTTTATGTAAATCTTTATTGTTTATGTCACGTGTCTTTTTAATCCGAAATAACCACCCTTATCCCTGAATTTTTTTGTTTTGCATTACACACACTCTTCGGACACATTTCGGCTATTCGACGATACAAAGCATTTACCCCTCTCCCAGGAAACATTACAATGTAAGAAAAGGAAGATTAATTAAAATTGGTTCTTAGCGATACAACTTTAATCCAAATACATAAACCCCGCGTAAAAGAAAAAGCCAAATAAAAGAACAGATTCAATAAAATTCCCAAATACCCTTTTCAACAATGAAGAAGGACTAGACTATGGCAGAAACTCGAGCGGCGTGTTACACTATGTGTTGTGTGCTTCACTTGTTCTTTACTTCGCCTTTTAGGCTGCTTGCCCGTCAATCTGTTTGTTTGACCAATTTTTGACCGACCCTCTCCTGAAGCAAAATTTGCTAGCAATTCAGATTCGATCAAGCACAGCAAACTTGGTAAGAGCCATATATTCCTCTAGTGGGAATAGTGATGTGATAACTTTTAATGTGGATGATAAAACTATAGAAAATAATTCGACGGGTGATGCGAGGACATATAATGTGGAACTAGGAAAACATATTGGTAGGTTTTTTTAATGAGACGGGTGTTGATTTCAGTGTGACAAGTTCCCTAGTTTCCAAAAGATATGAGTGTTACTGAATGGTAAGGTTCATACTTCTCACAAGTCACAAGAGCAACTTTTGAGGGACAAAGAGATGGAAATGCTTAAGTTACATTGGGACAATTAAAAACTCGTGGGTTAGCACAGGTTGAAGCCTTCTTCTGGATGGGTGGGTTGGTAACACCGGTAACTATTTCGTGACCTTTAAAGTGTAATGCCCAAATGGAGCAATTTTTCTTAAATTTTCAATACTTAATTTGAGACAAATTTAATTTAAAATGTTTTATTTTCAACATTGAACAACATCTAACTATTTTATTTTGGAAATTCCATTATAAAATTCGCGAAATGTTTACCAACCCATACAGAAGAAGGCTACAACCAATGACTACCTATTAGTCTCTAATTTGCCTGGTATGCTCATTCATTTCTATCTCTTTATCCCTTAAAATTTAATCCCGTAACTTTTGTGAAGTAGAAATCTTAGAGATCAAGTTACTATTACCAAAAGCGGCACTTACCATTTTTTTTTAAAACTCGACGAACTTGTCACACTAAAATCAACACTCACATCATAGTAAAACCTGCCAACAGATTTCTCTAGGTCCAAATTCATGTCCTGTCATCAACTGCCAAATTATCGTTCGTAGTTTCAACATTCACGAAGAAAAAAAGAATTACATCATTATCCCCACAAGAGGAATTTAAACCTTGGCTCATACCAGGCTTGATGTGCCTGACTGGATCCGAATTGCGGACAAATTGCATCTGTTTTAAGTAACTCGGTCTTCTTGGTTTTTTCTTCAGCCTAAACCACACGCAACAAAAACTACATGAAATTACACTCCATTAGTTTCACTCTAAACAACCCACTAACAAAATTCTCTAAAATTCTCTTCGGGCGCCTCTAACGGCAAAAAAAATAACTCACTCGTTTCATCCAAAAAATTTCATCCAAAAAAAAAACGAGTGTTATTTGCCATTGAATCTGGCCCAATAGTGATAAGTGAGTGACGGCGGTTACCATTGCAGTGAATGGAGGAGTTTGGGACGGTGGCGCGTGGGAGAGCGGAAGCGAGTGAGGTAAGAGGAGAAGCGGAAGGTTGGAGCCAGTCCGAGTTGGTTACCTTAAATCCCAACTTTGCGAATAGTTTCTTCTTTCTCGTGGAAAGCTCTCGGAATAACTTCCTATTTATAATGAGACTTTTTTTGGGAAGGCTCTATTCTATTTCCTTTTTTACATTCGAGTTTATTAGTAAAGTAAGTAATATTAAATATTTATCTAAGAATTTTGTTATTTATTCAATATTAGTTTTTATAGGATCTAAATTAATAAGGCAAGTGATTATTGAGATACCATATCTTAAAAAAATTAAATCGCAGGTAATATTCTATACCATAATTATTTGGTTAATTGTTAGTTAATATATGTGAATGCAATTCAGATTCAATGAAGATTAATGTTAATTCTCATTGTAAGAAATAAAGAATAGTATCTTTTATCATAAGGGTATAATTGGTATATCATTGTTAAATACAATCTTAGGAAATATAGGTATGAAAATCTTTATATAAGGAAATTATTTATTAAAAATATTATGTAATTCCTAAAATCATGAAAAAAAATTTAAAAATCAAATAGAATATGTTGAGTTGATGGAGGTCCAAGGTTCAAACCTTGGCTTAAGCATATGTTGTAATAGAATAGAATTAGAATAGGATCTCAAAAAAAAAAATTAAAAATCGACAATCATGTTATATTCAAAATTAAAATCCTAAAAAATAAAACCTATCGTTCCTTCCACTTGCAGCGTCGTCGACCCAACTAAGCCCCACTGTTGACCCCGCGTGCGCAGCACCGCCGTCACACAGCCGTGGATCATCAACATTAAACTCTGGAGGCACAACATCGTATTGAGAACCTATCATCATCGCCATAAAATCTACCATCATCACCACAAATCTACCATTCATAAATTGGTACAATTATTCACATACCCGAGTGCCAATAGCCAGGTACCAATATTCACATACCCGAGTGCTAATACGTGGGTACCAATATTCACGTCCAACAACAATAAAAAAATTTACACACATTGTCACATCTAATATTACTGTGACGGAGTACCAGTTTTCACATGATATGGTACCAATATTAAAATTAAGATGAACCAATAATCAAGTAAATAGTTATCAATACTAAAGTTAACAAGTACTAATATCTAATTAAATAACTACCAATATTAAAATTAACGATTACCAATACTTAAATTAACAAGGACCAATATTCAACTAAATAAGTATAGATATCCAAATAAACATGTACCAATATTAAATTAAACATGTACCAATTTTATAGATGGTAAACCAGATAAATTCTTCCTTTGCGTCTGCCGGTTTTCGAACCTTGACAATGTTGTTTTTGGATTATAATTATTTGTGGGGGTGGGGGTAGAATTTGTTTGGGTTTGGGAGGGGGTGGCGGTAGAGGGTTTGGGTTGGGGTGGAAGGATTGTTTTTGTCAGAACTGGAGCATTTCTCTGACGATGAGCTATGAGAAATGTCAAAAATACTCTTACACTAGCAAACGAAAAAAAACATCTATCTTTTTTAATTTCGTCAAACTAAGAAGGGTTTTTTAATCTATTTGCGAAATATAGGGGGAAATTGTCAAATAGGCCAAACTAGAGGGGACCAGATATAATTTACCCTTTTATTTAAATGATTTCGTGGATTACTTTTTTATAATAGAGATTTCCTGACTGGATAAATAAAATCATTAATGTAGATAAAAACATACCATTATTATAATTTTTGATTGTAATGAAACAATTTATTATTACATAACATACCATTAAAAAACAATGCATTTAAGACACATTAATGACACAAGTTTTCCAAAATTGTTCTTATATATTATGGGGTGTGTAGATGAGTTTGGCTTGGATGGGGACAAAGATTTAGTCCTATATGGGGACTAAAAAAGTGAATTTATTAAATAAGGGTGATTTGGTAAAACTACCTTTATTTCTTTCTCTCTCCATAACCAGCCACCTAATTTGAATTAATTCTCTCTTATTAATTAATTATTTTCTTTCTCTCTCCAATCTCTCTAACCACCCACCTATTTGAATTAATTAATACTCTCTCATTCATTAATTACTTCCGATTTGTTAGTTTATTATTCCGACTTGCTAGTTTTTTATTCCGATTTGCTGATTTTTTATTCTGAATTGCTGGTTTATTATTCCGGCTTGTTGATTTTTTGTTCTGACTTACAGATTTTTTGTTACGAATTGCTGGTTTATTGTTCAGACTTGCTAGTTTTTTTTTCTATGTTGCTGGTTTGTTATTTTCTATGTTGTTGGTTTTTTTACTTGCTGATTTTTTGTTTCGACTTGCTGGTTTGCTATTCCGACTTGCTGGTTTATTGTTCTGACTCACTGATTTTTGTTTCGACTCGCTGGTTTATTATTCCAACTGGCTCGTTTTTGTTCCGACTCACTGGTTTGTTGTTTTGACTCACTGGTTTGTTGTTTTGATTGTTAGTTTGTTGTTCTGACTCGCTGATTTGTTCTTCCGATTCGCTGTTCACAACCAACCAACCAACACCAACACTTGAATAAAATAGTACGGAAACAAAATAGAAAGCGAACACCATTATTTTTTTAAAAAACGAAGAAGAGAGGACAAAGGGAGAGTACTCACGGCAGGAAAACGAGTCTCGAGCTTCTTCTTCATGGCGAATAAGCTATTTGGGGGGAATATTGAGGGATTTTGGAAAACCTAGAATACATAAGAAGACAAAGAGAAGAGAGAGGGAGAAGATTAATAGGAATTGGAATGGTTACATTTAAATAAAATTTGCTTAAAAATAGAGATATTTATGATAATGAGGCTAAAAATAAGGAAATCATTAACTGTTTGACTTTTTAGGTTTGGGTAATAGTCAAAAATACTCTTGAACTATTTTACACCATTAAATTAGAATCTTTGAAAAAAAATACTAATCTAATGATCTAATCCTAGTCCCCATATAAGGACACATCCCTTTAGTCCCCAACCAAGTCAAATTCGTGTGTAGGGGTGTAGATATGAGTTGTCAAGTTAAAGGAAAAAATGTATCCTCAATCAACAGTACATATCATTTAATGTTGTCTATTCTATTAGACTGTCTTTATTTGTAATGGAACCATTCTATTTATCGATTCAACAATTAATTTTTTTCTCATCAGAGTACAACTCAATCCAACTCAGTTTTTTATTATCTTTGGTGGTGATCTTATAAAATTTGCTAGACAAAATATTTCCTTGTTTATTTTTCCACCCCTGAGTTGAAGGAGAATGTTGATGGAAATCACAGCAACAAGAGTTCTCTTTTCTCTTTCTTGTGAATAATCAAGCTAATACATTTAGTATTCACTTAAATTACACCATCTTGTTGATACACGTTATTTGATTTGCACGGATAAGATTCATCTGACATTGAATCTCACTTCTTTTGTATAAAACATAGTACTCATTAGTGTGAAGTTACATGTTTTTGGTGCTTTAGTAAACATTATTCAGTCTAGCTTCCTTAAGAGGTTGCTAGCTCATTGTTGATATTATAGACACGATGATCAATCACTCCACATGGCAATGTGATGGTAGGGGAAAATTGGATTCAAACTAAGGCTCAATAGCACTATCCGTATTAGGTTTAGGCCCACAAGCCCAAACTTATTGGGCCAATCAGTGTTGATGTGGTTTGCTCAGCTAGTTGCTGATGTCATGATGATGTCAACATGGGTCAATGGAGACCGAAAAACTGGGCGGGTCAATCGGAAATATTGACTGAATTATTTTTTTTGTTTTTGATTCGAGATTAACCATTCTTATAGATACTTTATTTGGTATATTTTATAAAAATAGTATTGTTATATTTATTATTCATTTATTACATATTTTTTTAAATATAAATACCTATATATAATTCAAAACAATGATAAAAAATAGATTTTTTTTAAAATATAAAATCTGGTCTAACCGGCTATTTGATCAGTTGGACCAGTCCGACCAATGATCACCCAGCAAACCGGGTCGATCTCTGGGTCATTTTTCAAAACTATGCTTATTATACAACTGTATACTTATGTTTTTGTATGCATGTTTATGTACAATTACACTACGTGAATAAATAAATTGTGTTTATTTTATTCATGTGCCACTTGAATTTAATATGTGTACTTTTAGTGATCGTAGTTGGAGATTAAATCTTGAATGGTAATGTAAAACACTCTAGCGACCTAATTCGATTTTGAGACTGATTATAGTAAACTGTTTCATATTGCCTAAATCAAACTTTCTATATGTATTCTTATATTTTAATAATTCCCTATAGAAATGACGGTAGCCTCTAGGACAATAATAGCTGAGTTGAACTATGAGCTGAGGCTTACGGGGACAACTATGATAATTGGAGCATGAAAATTCAATATGTGCTCGAAGAATAAGAGGTTCTTGAGTAGGTACGAATTGTCATGCTTGAGCCTGAACAAGGTACAGTTGCTCAACATAGACATAATAGTGACACCTATGCTATTTGGAAGAAGAAGAATTCTAATACTCATCTGATTTTGCTGAGTTTAATGATGGACAATATCACCTGGTAATTTCGCATTTATGAAAATGCAAAAGAGTTGTGGGATGTCCTCAAGGTGAAATTCAGGAAGCTTTCTGTGTCAAGGCTTCGTGCATTGATAATAAGGTTTGACATCTTTAAGAAGTATCCCGAAGTCAGCATGAGGAAACATCTTCAAATGATGTCCAACATGATCAGTGACTTGGCTGAGGCTGGTCATGTGCTTAGTGACGAGCAGCAGATTCAAGCTATCATACGTTCCTTGCCTGCAAGTTGGGAACAAATGAAAATGAACCTTACTCATTCCAACAATCTAGTGACATTTGAGGATATTGCTAGACATCTTGAGCTAGAAAAAGATTGCCTTCTAGCTACGAGGTCTTATCCTATAGCTAATTTGATTAGATCAAACAGCTCCAAGGGAAAGAAAAAGGAAAAAGGCAAAGGAAAGAGTAAGGATTCTTCTATTCCAAAGGCAGCTGACCTAGGAGTCAAAGTAGATAGCTCAAGGTCAAAAAAGAAGGCATTTAACATTTCAAAGGTGAAATGTTATAACTGCCAGAAGAAGGTGCATTTTGTAAGAGATTGTAATGTGCCTAAGCAGCTATATTTAAACTCAAATGTGATTGAGATTAATGTATCTTCTTGTACCCTTCTTGTTGAATCACATTCTTTGTGGGTGATAGATTCAGGAGCAATCGACCATATAGCTAGAGATCGAAGTTCTTTTGTTGAATTTTGGAGATTGCCAAATAGAGCAAAGACCATTTTTGTTGGCAATAACTTATCCGTAGAAGTGAAAGGTCTGGGCACCAGTAGTTTATACCTTAGTGGTGGGCGTGCTCTCCTTGTACACGACGTATTATATGCTCCAGATATTTGTAGGAACTTAGTCTCTGTAACTGCTTTGATGTCTTTGTATTTTTCTCTGTTGTTTGGGAACGATATGGTCAAACTATTTTTGGCTGATATGTATTATGGTTGCGGTTATAAATTTGATGGTTTTATCATAATGGATATTGTTCCTAATTATAGTTTTTCTTTAGTCAAAAGTTCTAATTCATCGCAAGATGATATAAGATTGTAGCATTCTAGAGTTGGGCATGTGGGCCAAGATTGCTTAAATGGTCTAGTTAAGACTAAACTGTTGGGTAAAATAGAAAAGTCTATTTTACCTAAATGCATTCCTTGTCTAGAAGGAAAGAGTACTAGAAAACTATTCGAAATTGGAACTAGAGCCAAATTTCTATTAGACTTAATTCATTCTGACATATGTGGCCCAATGAATGTGAGGGTAAAACATAGTGCTTATTATTTCATCACCTTTATTGATGACTATTCGAGATATAGTCTGATATATCTGATTTCTCACAAGTCAAAAGCATTAAATTGCTTCATAACGTATATGAGTTTTGTTGAGAATCAGAAGGACAGAAAGATAAAGGCTTTACAAACTAATTGTGGCCGTGAATATCTTTCAGATAAATTTAATACATTATGTGTTGAGAAAGGAATTGAATATTAGTTGTCCATTCCTTACACATCTCAACAGAATGGAGTGGTTGAAAGAAGAAATAAAACCCTTCTTGACATGGTTAGATCTATAACGGCAGAGGCAAATTCGCCAATTTCGTATTATGGAGATATGCTCCTAACTACCGTATATGTTCTTAACCATGTGCCCTCTAAGTTTGTTATAACCACCTCTTATGAAATATGGACAAATCGGAAACTCGATCTATCCTATTTTAAGCCATGGGGGTGTTCATCCTATGTCCATTCTACCTCAGGTGCTTTTGGTAAATTAGGGTCGAGAGGTAGAATAAGTATCTTTATAAAGTACCCTGCTGTATCTAAAGGATATGTATTCATTAGTGAACTGGACAATGGACATGTAACAGAAATTGAGTCACATGATGTCACTTTTTTGGAGAATGAGTTTTCTAAATTGAAAGAGGTTAACGATAACCTTGATCTTTATGAAATAGTTGAACCAGAGCCTTCTAGATCTATTCTTCCGAGTGGGAGAATTGAGACAGAAAGTTGTGACTTTCCATCTCAATGAGGTCTAGAAGATGTTTGACCAAGTCCTGAAAGGCTTATGGTTCCCTATTCTAGTGAGAGTATGGGACTACTACCTAGTAGTAGTATGGTTCCTGAATACGATGAATACATGAGAGATATTAATCAAAATTAGGAATTTATAAGTCTAGTAGAACAGGTATACCTCACCGACAATTTGTTATCAAAGGTGAGGCCAATGCCTCCATGATATCACTAAAAACGTTTGGTGATTTGGGTGAAATTCTACTAACCATACTTCAGAATATAGATGAACCCAGAAATATTTCTGAAGCTCTGTCATCTCCACAAAAGAATAAATGGATTAAAGCTATGGAGGAAGAAATGTCTTCTATGACCAAAAATCGGGTTTGGAACTTGGTTGATCTACCTAAGGGACATAGGGCTATTGGGAATAAGTGGGTTCTCAAAGTCAAGCGTAATGCAGATGGTAGTATCGAAAGATACAAAGCTCGTTTAGTTGTGTAGGGATTTAGACAATAGGAAGGAATAGACTATGAGGAGACTTTTGCTCCTGTTGTTAGATTCACGTCCATTAGGGTTATTTTGGCAATAGTCGCTAAAATGAATCTAGAATTACATGAGATGGATGTTAAGACTGCTTTTCTCCACAGAGAATTGGATGAAGAAATCTATATGATTCAGCCAGAGGGCTATATCCAAAAAGGCTGCGAACAAAAGGTTTGCAAATTGATTAGATCAATTTATGACCTTAAGCAATCATCTAGACGGTGGTATATTTGTTTTCAGAATACTATTATGGCAAATGATTTTATTATGATAGACGAAGATCATTATGTGTAGGTTAAGCGATCAGGAAAGAAATTTGTCATCATCACTTTGTATTTTGATGGTAGCCTCAAATGACATGGAACTACTTGTCGAAATCAAAAATTAATTTTCTTCCAATTTTGATATGAAAGACATGGGAAAAGTTGATTACATACTCGAGAGTTAAGATTTCGAGGAATCGTTCAAAAAGAATATTGTCTCTTTCACAAGACATATATATTCTAAATTAGTAGAACGTTTCAATTGTAATAATAGCAATCCAAAATATGTTCCATTAGTAAAAGGTCATAATTTGAACAAAGACCAATGTTCAATCACAGTTGTACAGAAAATGAATATGGAAAAGATTTCTTATGCCAATGCGATTGGGTGTCTTATATATGCAATATTGTGTACGAGACCTAATATCTACTATACTGTGGGCATTGTAAGCAAATATCAATCCAGTCCTAGTATATCTCACTGGATAGCTGTCAAGGAAATTTTAAAATATTTAAATGCCACTGCAAAATATTCCCTATGCTATCAAGGTAGAGACCTGAACCTGAAAGGATACACTGACGCTGATTGGGAGGTGATGTAGACAAGAAAAAATCTACATCTGGCTTTTCTTTCCTGTTGGGATGGGCTGCCATTTTATGGAGCAGCAAGAAACAATCTTGCATATCCCTCTCAACGATGGAAGCCGAATATGTAGTTTCAGCTCATGCTGCTCAAGAGGCGGTATGGCTGAAGAGATTCTTGAATCACCTATCCCTGATTAACTCAATAGAACCAGTGTGTTTATTCTGCGATAATGAAGAGGCTATAGCTTATGCTAAGGATCCACGCATTCATAACAGAGCTAAACATATAGACATTAAATTTTATTTCGTTAAAAATTTAGTAAAACACAAAGAGTTGTGCATGAAACATATATCTACGCAAAATATGGTTATAGATCTAATGACCAAAGCGTTATCTCGAGAAGTGTTCGAGAAACATGTAAAGTCATTAGGTTTGTGACAGGTTCAATTTTAAATAAAGAAGTTTTGTTTTTGGCAATATGAATAATCTTGCGTAACATGTGAGACAAAAAAGTAGCCCACTCACACGGGTGTTTACCTTAGTGGGAGTCAAATGTGTTGATTCTTGATTGAGATAAGGCACTTGTTGGATATTTTAGATGTACAATATCCTACGGCGATAATGCCGTCTTGCAGAGGAAGCAAGATTGTTAATGAGATATAGTAATGAGTTATTGTGTTTGGATTTTCTATAATCCATATGATAAGAATTAAGTGGAACTTATCATACTCTCTGTCTTAAAGCCTAAAGTTAAGCTGTGGCTATGACTTTGGTATGGTGTTGATTGACATGTGTTCCTATTAGATGAAATTTATACCATAATACGAGAATGTGTATTTTGTGTGCTGTTCGACCATTGGATGGAATAAAAATGTTTATTGATTTCACAATCCCTAGTGTGAGACTGCGTATCGAGAGCTGTGGTTCCCAATATTTGCCCTTAAGATCCTAAACATATTTTGCAAGTATGATTTAGTGCTGCCAGCTTAGAAAGTCCATAAAAAGGTCATGACATATAGATTCGAACTGGTAGGGCTAACTAAAAAAGTAGGCTAAATCATTATGGAAAGAATATTGTTAAAGGAGAAGGAACTTTGTCTATCATATTTCGAGATTCGTTGTTCAGGTGCACCAATTGTATTGAAAAGTACAATAGTGAACACGAATAAAATTGTTTGAAATTATTGTATGAACAATGGAATGTGACATGAGTCCTGGGGTAAAAGCACACTTTATTATATATGAGATGTTGAGATGTTACTATTCAATTAGCTCGTGTGTTAGTGCTTCTGAATTTTAGCTCAACAGACTCGACGTGTGTTGGTCGCACAAAGTGATCAATAATGTTGTTTGTTTTTCTATACATTGTTGGAAGTGATCAAAAATGTTTATTTATCTATACATTGTTGTTTGTGATCAATGATGATTGAGTAGGAATCTAGTGGACTTCTAGGCCTAAGTTGCATCCATTATTGAGTGTGATCAATAATGAATAAGTGAGAGATTGTTGGGTTTAGGCACGTTGACCCATGCTGACATCATCATGACGTCAATAACCAACATCAGTGCTGACGTGGGTCATCCATGCATGTTAACATATGGCTGTCACGTGGCATGCCACATGAACGACATGCAGTAATCCTATGCCATGTGGCAATACGTGGCACATGCATGTGTGCACTCTGCCACGTGTCGCCACATGGCACGCCTAGTGGCAGCCCATGCAGCTGCCAGCTAGGCAGTGCAATCCTTATAAATAAGGAAGTACCAGGACTGATTTGGAACTTTTGCCAACCAGAATACTCTCAAAAAATAGAATTATAGTTTAGTCACTGATAATTTCAGTAGATAGGCGAATAGGTACATTCGTGGAATCCGGGCATCGATTCGTTTCGAACGTTATCGAGCTTCGACCGACAACTCACCAACAACGTTGCAGGACTTTGCGTGCTCACGCTTCAACAAGTAAGCATCATTAATTTAGCTCAATTTGCATTTAATTAAGCTTTATTATTTGTGTAATTATATGTTAATTACGCACCCGAAAACCAACAATCCGAACCGCCCAAAATGCTACGCGCTTTGTAAAGAAATTTTGTAATTTTAAATAATACGTAGAGACATTATCAAATGCGCAGTGAAGTTAAGACACTCATTATTTTTCTTAATGATGTATTTATCCAATAAAGAAATAATCAGATTTTAATTATTGTTATTAATGAGTTTTATCCAATATGAAATTGTAATTCTTTAGTGTGTATAAGGAATTCTATTTTGGAATTATAAGCTTTCTATATAATAAATAAACTTATTAATTATGTAATTATGATACTAGTATTATCGTATACCAGTGCCGACTGACATGGTGTACATGTATGATTTCAGAATCTGAAGTGATAATTGTGTGTCCTTGCGAATTGATAATTGTAAACAATGTTACACTAATATAACCTGTGATACAATAGTTATAAAATTGGAAATATATTTTTATTTAATGATTTCGTGGATTACATTTCTATAATTCTATGAGACATTTCCTTACTAGATAAATAAAATTATTAATATAGATAAAAAAATCTTGATTGTAAGGAAACATGTTATCATTACATAAACATACCATTAAAAAAATAATCAATGCATTTAAGACACATTAATGACACAAGTTTTTCCAAAAATGTCCTTGTATATTGTGTGTAGATATTAGTTGTCAATTTAAAGGAAAACATGTTCCTCAATCAACAATCCAAAATCATTTGATGTTGTCTATTCTATTAGACTATCTTTATTGGTAATGGAACCAATTTATTTATCGAATCAACAATTGATTTTGGGAAAATTAGGTTAAGGCCTCTGTACTTTGGAGATTCAACTATTTTGTCCAACCTGTTTAAAAACTACTCTTTCAATCCCTACTATACCAAATAACCGAGTTTTTTAGTCCCTAAAAGTCACCAGAATTTTTTTATGACCATTGTACCCTTGGTTTAAAAAATTAACCAAAACTCAAATCCAAATCGAACCAAACAAAACCAAAGCAATAAAAAAAACCGAAATGAAACTTCAAGCCTTCCCAGAGGGGATCGTAGCTAACTTCGTCGTCATCATCCCTTCACCCGCCGGAGGTACCGATGGAGCTCCACGTGGCTAATCGAGAGAAGCTCCTCAACTCCCTTTTTCGATTCCTCTCTACAAATTCTCGCCCACTCCACGGCATCGTTTTGCTCCAGATAACTAATATATCTCGACATAAACGATGAGGAGGCAGGACCACTCGAGAGGAGGAGAAGGAAACGACAATGTCGAAAAAGAGGATTCAGACACATGCACCGCTCGGATCTTCCAGTTTACTCGGGAGCTCGACCACAAGTCCAACGGTGAAATTATTCGGTGGTTATTTGAGCCCGCCGAATTAGGATTATCGTTGCCACTAGCGCCGGGACCATCCCGACCATCGCCATGCCTATCAACAAAACCCTAAAGATACCGACCACTATAGGCCCCTCCTCGTCAGAGCCCAAAAATGGCATTTGTTATAGCCTCGAGATTTTTTACTGTTGTGTCAATGGAATTATGATCCTCGTAGGTGTTGGAGCCTCGTGCTCGGTGGCCTGACGAGATTTTTGGGTTAGTTTATTTGGTTTGGTTATTTCGGTTTGAGTTATTTCGGTTTGGTTTATTTAGATTTGGGTTAATTTTTCAAATCAAGGGTATAATGGGCATAAAAAAATTCTGGTGATTTTTAGGGACTAAAAAATTCGATTATTTGGTATAGTAGGGATTGAAAGAATAGTTTTTAAACAGTATGAACAAAAACAGTTGAATCCCCAAAGTATAGGGGCCTTAACCTAATTTTCCCATTAATTTTTTCTCATCGAAGTAAAACTCAACCCAACTTAGTCTTTTATTATCTTTAGTGGTGATCTTATCGAATTCGCTCGCCAACAAAAAAAAACTTATTTCTGTATTATCTATGTATGATCTATAATTAATTTATGATTACATATAAATTATTCAACTGTGATTTTAATGTGATGGTTTTAGAGGAAATCCGGGAGACTTTTAATATCTTTAATCATATCTTGAAACATTACACCCTTAAATGAAATGGTGCACGTAGCTTCTCAATAAAAATATCATACTGAAATTAACGCCCGCAAATCATCTTTATCTGTATAAGAGATGTTAACTAGATAACTTGTGTAAATTCAAGAATTGGCAGGTACGAAACCACTTAAACGCTAAATTCTTTCTCCCACACAAATATATCTCCGTGCGAATGACCAAAGTATCACTTTGGTCCATTTAACTACATGGCTCAAAGAATTCAGTACTTGCCGATTCTGAAATTTCCACATGTTATCAGGTGGTTTGAGAAACTACACTCTTTTAGGGTGTCTTTGTTGGTAAGTGATACAGGATAAGTTTGGACATTAAACTTTGTCCAATTTTTTTTTGGTGTGAAAATAAGCTCGCACAAAACTTAAATTTAGTTCTGTCCATCTCTAAAATTTTGTTCCATCCTTTTACTATGGACAAGAAAAATTATCCTTCTATTTCTCCTTAATGAAATTAATTTTCCAAAAAATTTCTATTTCTCCTTCCTCTTTCCTCCTCTGTGCATGCTCCTTATTTTTTTCATGGTTGTGATTTTTGGCTTGTTATAAACTTGTTATACTCTTCCATCAAACAATAACAATAATCCTTAGTTCTTCATAAATCTTTATCAAGGATCGTTCTTCATAAATTATTTTTTCTCTGTCTTTCATTTGCTTTATTATCAATTCAATCTCAATATTGAGGTTCACTTTTTTCAAACCTTATACTTCCTAATGCTTCAAGAGTGATACACACACTCATCTAGCATTTCTATATGCCGTGAGTCTTTTTCAGTCAAAATTTTTAAAGAGATATGTTGATTTTTAATTAGGGTTTCATAAAGAATCTGCATATGATAAATTTGGTCATATTCCTATTATATATTATTCTAACAATTATTTTGTTGTTTATTAGGATACGAGTACTTGAATAGGATCGTGTATAGTCGAGGCAAGTGTTGGACACTTTCTCTGTAAGATGAGATTGTCCCGTATATTTCAGTGCACTACGAGCTACGACAATCATCCCCAAGATACAATGACTATTTTGGATGGTTCCAAGATCGTTGCACACGACTCTCGGACCTTTCGGGCAAACCCTTATATACCCGAAACTTTCGGACTCAAGAGAGGGGGAGAGAAGAACAATTATTGCTAATGAATGCTTATGCAATGAATTGTTGGGATGGATTAAAATGGCAAATGAAGTCTCCTATTTATAGTATGCCAATGGACATGTTGAAATTGTCCAAAGGACATCAATAAACAAAAACTTCCAAAAGCCATGTCAATTTTATTTATTTATTTCTAATTCTAATTGTTAACCAAACTTATGTCTTTTCAATTTAAGTGTGATATGCATCATTTGGTTAAAAAGCCAAATGACACAAATCAAACACCATCGTGACTTATGAGGCTACTGCCTCTTTATTTCGAAAAGATACCAACAATTCCCCACTTGGTTAACAATTTAGTCTATCATGAATGACCAATGCATGCAGACTCTAATCGAAAGTTCTGACGTGTTATTATTACATCGAGACAGGTAGCTTGCGGCTTTGAACCTTCTTTAGTAAGATGTTATCGGATTTACTTGCTTCTTAATGAACGCGATGTCTTGAACCGTTAGCTTTTTGCGTAAACCAAGATAATAACATTTACACAATAACAACCCTAGTATATTTAGATTCTCACGTTGTATCCTTTTCAGCCATGGACCATATCTTAGATTCATAAGTGTTTTCCCTATTTGAAGCAGCCTCACTTCACACTTATATAGGTGATCTCCTATCGGGAGTATCCTACCATACTCCAACAAGGTATAGGAATCATTACAAGCAAAATGCTTATCCTAGCCACACCTCTGTAGATCGACACCTGGGCAGCTTCTGAGAATGAGGTAGGTTCCAGGTGATTAGTTGAACCCTCCATAATTTAGTTGTCTTGTTGAACCAAGTTTGTAGGATCTTCACTCATCATGGTTAAGTTACTGCTATGGACATCCTTTAGTGTATGGACTTTAATCCCATTCCCCTTATTGTATTGTACATTTGATCTCGATTGATTCCTTTCGTAAAAGGATCAGCTATGTTGTCCTTGGACTTTACATAGTTAATGGTGATTACCCCGCTTGAGAACAACTGCCTGACGGTATTATGTCTTCGACGGATATGTTGAGACTTACCATTGTACATTGTACATTGTACTTTGTGCTCTCCCGATTGTAGACATACTATCACAATATATCAATACAGGAGGTACTGGTTTGCCCCAACACAGAATATCCTCCAGGAAGTTTTTGAGCTATTTAGCCTCTTCGCCAGCTTTGTCTAGTGCTATAAACTCTGACTCCATTATGGATCGAGCTATGCACGTTTGTTTAGAGGACTTCCAGGACATAGCTCCTCCTATAGTGAATACATATCCACCCATAGATTTGGAGTCCTTCGTGTCCGATATTTAGCATAATGTATGCTATGGTTTATGGTATGCTTTAAATACCGTAAAATCCTTTCTAGAGCTAGCTAGTGATTCTTTCCTAGATTACTTGTGAACTTACGAAGCTTACTGACTGAGTATGCTATATTGGGAAGAGTATAATTTGTTAGATACATCAAGTTCCCGATAATTTGTGCATACCTCATTTGAGATACTGGGTCCCCTCGATTCTTGGCTAAGTGTAGATTCAGGTCTACCAGAGTCTTAGCTAGAGGTTTGTCAAAGGCTTCAAATTTCTTGAGCATGTTTTCCACATAGTGAGATTGTGTCAAGATAATTTCGTCCACTTTCCTAGAGATCTTTATCCCTAATATGACGTCTGCCAGACCTATATCTTTCATGTCAAAGTAATTCTTTAACATGTTCTTAGTTTTTACAATAACCTCGTTATTGCTTCCCATAATTAGTAAGTCATCCACGTAGAGATATACAATTATATAAGCTTTAGGTGTGCCTTTAATGTAAACACATTTATCGCACTCATTAATCTTGAAACCATTTGACAGCATCATCTTGTCAAATTTCTCGTGGCACTATTTTGGTGTTTATTTAAGCCCGTATAGTAACTTGACTAGCCAACATACTTTATGCTCTTGTCCAGGAGCCACAAACCCTTCAGGTTACTCCATGTATATCTCCTCCTCTAGATCTCCATTCAAAAAAGCTATTTTTACATCTATCTGGTGGATCTCGAGGTTATAGAGAGCTGCAACAGCTATGAGCACTCTAATTAATGTGATTCTTGTAATAGGTAAGTACGTGTCAAAGAAATCATATCCCTCCTTCTATTTGAACACCTTAGCTACCAATTGAGCTTTGTACTTATCTATTAATCCATCAGCTTTGTATTTCCTTTTAAGGATCCAACTACATCCCAAAGGTTTACAGCCCGGTGGGAGATCCATAATTTTCCATGTGTGGTTTTACATAATGGACTCTATCTCACTATTGATAGCTTCCTTCCAGAGAGGAGCATCTGGACTCGACAATACCTCTTGGATTGTCCTGGGTTCATCTTCTAATGCATAGGTTAGATAGTCTAGACCGAAAGATTTGACTACCTTTGTTCGTTTGCTATGTCTAGGTTCATCGTCCTCCTGACTTGACCCTTGCATAGTCTTGTGTACCTTTTTCTTGGGACTTCCTTCTTTTTTTCCTTATTAGGAAAGATATCTTTAAAGAATGTTGCGTTCCTTAATTCAATGACCATTCTCGCATTAATTTCTAGGTTCTCAGATTTGTGCACCAGAAATCGATAAGCACTGCTATTTTTGTGCATATCTGATAAAGATACAATCAATGATCTTGGGTCATATCCTCACCTGCTTAGGCTTAGGTACTTCAACCTTTGCTAGGAACCCCCACACTTTAAGGTAATCGTAGGAAGGTTGTCTTCCTTTCCATAGCTTGTATGGGATTTTGTCCCTTTTCTTGTATGGTAATTTATTTAGAATGTGGTTAGCTGAGAGCACAGTTTCTCCCTACATGTTCTGGGGTAAGCCCGAGCTAATCAATATAGCGTTCATCATCTCCTTAAGAGTTCGATTTTTGCGTTCAGCTATGCTATTTGACTAAAATGAGTACAGAGTAGTCGTCTGATGAATAATACCGTGTTCTTGGCAAAGTTCCTCAAATAGAGCTATATACTCTCCTCCTCGATCACTTCAGATTGTTTTGATTTTTACGCTGAGTTGATTTTTAACCTCATTCTTATATCTCTTAAAGGCCTCAAGAGCTTCGTCTTTACCTTTCAAGAGATATATGTAATAATATCTTGTCTAATCATCGATAAATGTGATAAAGTATTTCTTTCCACCTCTAGTTTGCATATGTTTCATATCGCAAGTATCCATATGAATTAACTCTAAAGGCGTGGTACTTCTTTCTACTGAATGGAAAGGTACTTTGGCCATTTTAGCCTCCACACATACCTCATATTTATCGGAAGGGTTGAACTGTAGATTTGGTAATAAATTTAAACTTACTAACTTTTTAGCGAGTTTAAATTTACGTATTCTAATCTACCATGCCATAAATTAGAACACTCGGCTAAATAAGAAGAAGCTTTAACTTTATTACCACCATTGTCAAGGTTACGGTACACAGTTATTATATTCATCTTAAAGAGCCCCTTTTCTAGGTAACCTTTACCTATAAATTGACTCGCTTTGGTCAGTACAAATTTATCTGCCTCAAATACAAGCTTAAGACCAGCTTTGCTTAACAGGGAGTTGAAAACTAAGTTCTTGCAGATGTCTGGGACATGCAGCACATCATTGAGAGTCAGCTCCTTTCCCGAGGTCAGCTTCAAGACTACCTTGCCTTGTCCGATGACATTGGACATTACAGAATTTTCCATGAATAGCTTTTGGCCATTAATCGGGATGTAGTGCGAGAACAACTCCTTGTCTGAGCAGACGTGGTGAGTAGCTCCTGTGTCTACGAACCACTCTCTCAGTTTATACACCAGGTTGGTCTCGAACACCACTACTGATAGATCCATCTCGGATAGGTCTTCAGCTAGGTTGGCCTTTCCTTGATCGTCCTTCTTAGGCAGGTGACAATCCTTAGCCATGTGGCCGAGTTTTTCGCAGTTGTAGCAAGCACACTTGATCTTCTTATTCTTGATCTTCTAGGGCTCTTGCTTCTCCCGCTTTTCCCCAGACTTCTTCCTCTTTCTGCCACCTTTACCTTCGGTAAGGTTCATGGTGCTCTCAGAGGGGGCCTTGCCTTGCTTGACTTCAGACTTCTGGTTGTCTTCCTCGATCCAAAGTCTCATGATCAGGTCTTCAAGGATCATGTCCTTTCTCTTATGCTTGTGATAGCTCTTAAAGTCCTTCCAGAGTGGGGGGAGCTTCTCGATCATTTCAGCCACTTCGAAGGACTTATTGAGTTGCATCCTTTCAGTATGGATCTCGTAAAGGATCAGTTACAACTCTTGCACTTGGTCGATGATCTTCTTGGAGTCCACCATCTTGAAGTCGAGGAACCATCTGACGATAAACTTTTTTGTCCCGACATCTTCCATTTTGTACTTCTTCTCGAGTGAACTCCATAGCTTCTTAGCAGTCTTAACTACCGCATAGACATTATAAGGCATGTTGTCTAGTCCGTTTAGGACATAATTATGGCGGTTCCAAGATCGTTGCACACGACTCTCGAATCTTTGGGCGATCCCTTATATACCCAGAACTTTAACTTCCAATTCTCTTAGACAATTGTTGTGATTTTTGTAAGTATTCTTACAAGGATTTTCTTTAGTTATATTCAGTTCTAATTTTTGGTCTAAAGTGATTTTCACGTGTTTACGACCCTCTTCTTCTCCACCTTTGGCTTTCCAGTTCTATTATAGCACCCTTCATAACCATCTCAGTGATCATCTTTCACCTCGATGGACTTTTGGCGACCTGCATAGGTTTTAGTTGGGGAGGTTTAAAAGTTAGAGGTGGTGGATGCGCAAGTTGATGCAGAGGTCGTCTCACAATGATTTGTTGATCTCATGGATGCTTGGTTTATGGAGAATTTAGTTTTTTCAAATGGGGGGCCTTTGCATGTTGCTTTGCTGTCCCATCCAAGGGTTAGTATTTGTAATCCTTTCTTACCAACCTCGACTAAGTCAAACTATCAAGAAAGGAGGCTCATGGAAAAGGTCATAGCCCGCACGAAGTCCCCATTGCAAAAAATGAAACTAAGGCCATCTATAAACTCATAATCGTCCCGTTGCCTTGGATCAATTATCTATGACTTAGATGAAAATGATGCTGAGCTTTGCTCGGTGCTCACCACTGAGGCGGTGCCTCACAATTATTGTGGGATTCTTTTGAGAAGAAGACACTTTGCATATCCTCCATACGATTAGACTTGCGGTTCAAGGTCAATTTTTTTCATGGTGTTTTGATTCTCCTTGATGTTTCTAATAGTATCGTGATGATTACGTGTTTTAGTGTTATTCGACCTGAGAGTTATATTTGTTGGAAATATTGTTTGGAAATAGACGAACTGATCTGAGTCGCTTAGTGTACACTGTCCTTAAGAACTATTTTACTGTATAGTGTAGCTCTCCAAGATTAAACACATCCTTCTGAAATGAGTTCGGATAATCAATTAACTAACGAGATCAAATATCACACTCGGAATAAATAAAGGAGCCACAGACAGTGAGTAAAAGGATTAAATATTCCTCATGAAAATCCAGGGTTTTAAAAAATATGGTCCAATCGGCAGTCTAACCGACAAGATTGCAAATCGGCACTAATAATGTTCTGTTTTATCAAAAAATGATGACCTTACAGACCGGAAGAATTCTGGTCAGATCAGACAGTTCGCCTAGAAAATCTGATCAGATGAGACGGTTCAACCTGAAAATATTCACTTATTTATTATTTTATCTTTGATTCGAGACTATCCATTTATTTGGATACTTTATTTGGTATATTTTATAAAAATTGGTATGTTTATATGTTATTATTATGATTATTTTATTACATAAATTATTTACCTATATATCTATATATATTTCAAAAAAAATTACAAAAAAATATAAAGAAAAAAATCAGTCTGACCTGTGATTGGACCAGTAGGACCGGCTGACCCAGAGGTTAGATCCAATTCTAAGTCGACCACCGAGTCATTTGTAATACCCCTGCGTAAATCGATCACCTCCTTATAGCTCACGTATGAGATGGGCCACCAAAACCTAGGCATTTACTTTCTTAAAAGTATAACAGTCAAGATTTTAATTTCCAAATCAAGAAAACGGAAAAAAATGGGGAAGATTTAAAATAATATAAATTGACTGCTACAAATTTTGGAAATAAAGATTGATTCCCCCTTTTAAATGTAGGTTTGTAACATCCATTGATAAATTTGGATTTTTAATATAGGCCATTGCAATCATGTAACATTTTTCATTAATCTACTATCTTATTTTAAGCCCATGTTATTTTATTTTTAAAAATCATAAAGTTTGTGAGATATCTATACCGTGCACACATGAGTAAGCCCAATTCTGACCAATCACATGTGTGCGAGATCTATTCTTCTCACAAATTTTTTATTAGCCCAATATTACACACTCCTGTTTTTTTTTTTGGAAAAAATTATGAGTTAAATTGTTTCCACAATTCCGGTTCTGGGTAGGGGCTTATGAAGCTCGAACCTCCCACCTCATGCTTAAGGCCATACCCCCTGTTTTAACCGCTAGGCCATACATGCGGTGGTACACACTCTATTTTTTGACTAGCTAAATATTTGCACAAGTCAACTTCTCTTTGACCTTTTTATACAAAACTCATTCTAATGGTTTTAGCTCCTTTTTCTAACAATATTTTGGAATTAACTTTTTATAATCTTGGATCTAAATAAAATTTAGTTTGTAGACAATATTTTAATAAATTTTATCTAGCTTTATATGTATTGTAACTATGTGCATGTAATTTTTTTAGAGTTATTATGGAGTAAAATAGTTTACTTATGAAAAAAATCACAAAACCTTGACAACCCTTGGAAGGCTAAGAATTGACTCATCAGACGACTATGTGCTTTGCTATCCGAAATAGTAGAATGATATATTAGGTTAGTGAAATCCTTGACATCCCTCAAATCCTTCACATGCAATGGACCGTTAGAATCAACTACATTTATAGGGAAGTTAACTCGTGTGCGGATTAGTTTACTAACTATGGTTGCGCTCTACTTTTAGGACTTTCTTGTCTTTGTACTACTCCACCTAGCGACCTTAATGTATTTTTGTTGAGGAATTTGAGCGATGTCTCCTTCCCACGATAAGTTGTAACAATTTTCTAAAATTAATGAAATTTCTGCTTCAGGCGACTTACCCCTCCTCTCTTGACAAAAGAAGATGGTCCTTAAACATAACCAAATACGGTACCCGCTAATAAACATAAATCCCCCACAAATGTTTATTACAACATAAGACAAGGAAAATCAATTAAAATTGTTTTTTGAGATCCGACTTTCATCCTCCTAAGACATAAACCTCACGCAAAGGAAAAAGTCAAATAAAGGAACAGATGCAATTAAATTCCCGGATACCCATTTCAAGAATCCCTCTTTTTCCTCTCAAAGACCCGATTTTTCCCGCGAATCTCAAACCGGGTTTCTCTCGTTGTTCTTGTTCTTGTCGTTCCTTTCTTGGGTTCTTCCGAGCTCTCGTTGTTTTTTTCCTGAAAAAAAAAATTCTCTTTGCCAATTGAACCAACTTGGTATTCCGAAATATCCAAATCTTGTTGTCGGCTAAAGGTGCCAACTTTATGGATAAAATGAATCAGAGCAGTACCGGACAAAATGTGTCACCTTTAATCGGCCAATCAAGGAATAATAAGGTATGGAGGAAAGAACCAATAATTGTATGATTCCCCTTTTTGCCTTGGTTGACTTTGACTTTCTTGGTCTTTTAATATCAGGAGGAAGAAGAAGAAGAGGAGGAAGAGGAAGAAGTTGGGAAAGACATTGAAATTGCTGCATTTATTGTACCTGAGAAGGTTTGTCATTTGATGTTTCACAAGTACCCTTTTGAGAATATGTTGTTTCTAGGTTAGGTGTAGTTTCTATTTTGGGGTTTGGAGCCTTCTAGTTGGTTAATTGTTAGAAATATATCGTAATTATTGGTTGTGTATCGATGCCTTAGTTGTTGTTGACTTGTTTCTCTGTTGGGCAAGTTGACGAGTTTGTTAGAATCTTGGTATCCAACCCGAAACATGGTGCTGCAATTATGTTGATTTTTTTGCATTCGTTCCTACTTTGTTTACATGCCCTTCTTGTAAATCATAGTGCTGGGAGTGTTCCTATTCTAACTTGATTCTTTATCAATCAAGTTAAGAGCTTTTTTCAAGTCTCTCCATTTACTTGTATTGCTTGTTAGAAATGTATGGTGTGTATAGATGTCTTGGTTGTTGTTGACTTGTTTCTCTGGTGGGAAACCCGAATCATCGTGCTGGGCGTATGAAAACTTGTTGAACAGTGTTCTAAAACATTATTATTGCCTTCCTTCTACTTTGTTTACATACTCTTCTCCTAAATCATAGTGCACAACTCTCTCTGTTTACATATTACTACACAATTCTTGGTTTCGATCATTACAACAGAGAGAACGAAACTAAAAGTTGTTGGTTGGCATTCACCATATCATCTCTTCCACTTTCTAGATGGCAGATGGAGAGCAAAGGTACACTGTTGATGAAGCTCTTCTGTCGACGGGGTTTGGAAAGTTCCAGTACCTTATTCTCTTTTACGCGGGAATGGGTTGGGTTTCGGAAGCAATGGAGATGATGCTTCTTTCGTTCGTTGGACCAGCAGTACAGGACGAATGGGGTCTAACTTCTCATCAAGATAGCATGATAACGAGCGTGGTGTTTGCGGGAATGTTGATTGGAGCTTATTCTTGGGGATTAGTTTCAGACAGATTTGGAAGAAGGTGGACTCTTGTCCCTTAAATTGAGCAATAAGTTTCCTTCTTTTAACTTTCAGGTTTCTGTTCTTTTGGTTTTTTTGAGTTCTTTGTCTTTAGAATTCTGGCTAAATGATTTCCCTGGTTTGTCCCTTAAAATTTGCAGGAGGGGGTTTTTGGTCACAGCAACAATTACTTCTATAGCTGGTCTTTTGAGTGCTTTTGCTCCAAACTATGCCACTTTGATCACTGCTCGGTTTTTTGTTGGTCTTGGTGTTGGAGGTGGTCATGTACTCTTATCTTGGTTCTTGGAGTTTATTCCTGCAACAAACCGGGGCACTTGGATGGTCATCTTTTCTGCCTTCTGGACCGTTGGAACAATATTTGAAGCTGGATTGGCCTGGGTATGATTTCTTTTTTTCCTTTTCCTTCTCCACCATACATATATTATATATGATCTCTCTTGTATGATTTGTAAACATGGAGACCTCTGCTTAGATTCTGTATTCCTGTTTTTCAGTATATCATGCCACGATTGGGATGGAGGTGGCTACTTGGTTTGTGTTCTCTACCGTCTTTTCTTCTCCTTGTATTCTATCCCAAGACTCCAGAATCTCCAAGGTACCTGTGCCTGAAAGGCCGGAAAAATAGCGCCGTCAAAGTTTTAGAGAAAATTGCTGAAATGAATGGTAAAGAATTGCCTCCTGGCATTCTTGCTTCTGATCGTGAAATCGAGATGAAAACACATCTTCATCGGGAGGGTGAACAAGCTCCGGATACCGTTGTGCCATCCAAGTGGAAGGATTCTAACATGAGCCCCTACCAATCACTGTTAACACTCCTGTCACCTAAGTTGATGCGGTCAACTTTCCTCTTGTGGATAGTGTTCTTCGGTAATGCATTTTCATACTATGGTTTGGTGCTGCTGACTACCGAGTTGAACAAAGGGAACGGAAACTGCAGCCCACATTCTAAGAAATCCAATGATGTTAATTACAAAGACGTCTTCATTACAAGTTTCGCCGGTACGCTTGTCTGAATCTGATTTTTGCTTCTGTTTTGTGAGATAATGGTGCTTGTTTACCTTTGTAACTGGAGCTGATAAATTTGGAAACATCGGTTTATTTCTTTTGAAGAGTTTCCCGGGCTTATCCTGTCAGCATTCATCGTTGATAAGCTTGGCCGTAAGATTTCAATGGCAGGAATGTTTTTCCTGGGTTGCATTTCCATGCTTCCATTGGTGGTTCATCAATCTCGCGATCTTACAACTGCTTGTCTTTTTGGAGCTCGAATTTGCATCACGGGAACCTTCACTGTCGTCTACATTTATGCTCCCGAGGCAAGTCATCAACTAATACCTAAGGATTATGTTCTCTACATTTGAAGTTGTATAAGAATCTCAATTTTATGTATTTTTGCAGATATATCCAACATCGGTGCGATCAACTGGTCTTGGAATTGCAAGCTCGATGGGGAGGATCGGTGGAATGCTCTGTCCTTTGGTGGCTGTGGGTTTGGTTCAGGGATGTCACCAAACTGCTGCGGTTGTTCTCTTTGTCGGGATAATATTCGCATCTGGGGTTGCTGTGCTTCTGTTTCCTTTCGAGACCAAAGGCCGTCAATTGACCGACAGTGTGAGCAGCACAAAAAATGATAAAGTAATGGATGTGGAGCAAGCACAGTCAAGAATTGAGCCATAGATAACCATCATAAATGGCAGAGCCCGCGATTGTGCGCAACTCAGTGGCTCGGTACATAGAATTGATACCAATTGTGTATTACAGGCCCCTTTGGACCCTTTACTTCACCACAAAAGAGGTTGTTCTCTAGTTTACAGGTTATACTAGAAGAAATTAAGAAAATTTCAAATCAATACCATGTTGTTTTCATACATTGGCAATTGTTGCAATAGAGTTGCAAATTTGTATTGTTGTACAAAGAATAGTTGAAGGAAAGCGTTAGCATCTTCTTTTCTCTGGTGTTCTTTCCTTTACTCCTTGAATGGTGTTCTTTGAAGATCATCAACCTGTTATTTTTTTTCTTGGAGAAATATTGTCTGTTAGTTAGTATAATAGCCTGAGAAAAGAGTGGTTTGTGTCCCGAATGCCAGCAGGTTCAGACTGGAGAACCACCATTTACTTGTGAGGTTTCCTTCTGTTCTTCGAGGCTCAGGTTCCATTATGGGAACATCCTTTGTAAAACGGCAGTCATCTGATGGCGACGGCTTAGCTGCTTTCTCAGTTCTTCGTCCAGAGGTAGGTCTTTTGCATATCTGTCAAGTTTCGTTCTGTTCTCAGGCATACTTTTTGGTGATGAATATACATGGATCGTCGATTGGAATAGGGACCATACCGCCTTCCAACTATGCATACTATTCGAAAGAGTGAGATTTTTGTTTGTAGCATCTCAGCTCAAGCCATAACTGCAGCCTTTTTCGGTTGAGCTGCAGCATGTTCCAAAGCTGCAGTATTGATGCCTTTGTAGAGCTTTGAAGCAAACTAACCAGGCAAATCTCCTCTTCCATCGTTGTCATAGCGATTGGCTTCTGTTACATCAATTTCAACAAATAGTTATCTTTGTTGTGCATACCAAAGGATCCACACAGGTGAACGACAAAGTTGCATTGCTCAAAAAATCCCCGAGTCTTAATTTGTGTTATCAACATTGCCATCTTGTTTATGATGCAACTTGTTTCTAACATCATGGATAACAGCAGCAACAGATATCTTACACAACAGCAACAATATCCAAAGGACAATGCACATGCAATTAACCAACCATGCACATTCTTGGCTACATTTTTGCAGCATCTACATCGCCATCGCTGTCGTCTTCTCGTATTGAGGCTCGTAAGCTGTCCCGAGAGCCCGACCGTTCTCGGCGCCTTTTCCGGACTCTTCCTCTTGGTCATCGAAGTGGTCTTCCCTGGCATTCTCTGTGAGCATCAAGCAGACGATCCAGAAGAGGCAGGCGTTCAAAGCCATGAAGGCGCCTCCTCCGAAAACACCGCTAGGCGCGGTGGCGCAGTTCGATTTCCGGTTGGGAGTGTTGTTGATCAAGTTCTTGAGCTCACTGATTGTTGGCCATAGGAGCAGTACTTCAGCAAACATGGACACAAACCTGTACAACCATAATCCACGTGAGACAAGCATTATATTATCTTTTTTGTCTTTGTTCTGAAATTATTAAATTATTAATTGTAAGAGCAGAAAATTTGTTATTTCAATATACATTCAATATCCTCTTTTTTTTTTTCTCTCTCACGGGTAGCGGGACAGTTGCCCGTGAAGTCTGATTAAAATTTTTTTGGAGCATTTTGATGAATTTTAATTCACACAGGACTGTACATATCACATAGCGAAACCACGGGACGTGATTCGGTTCTGGACTCCTTGTCCAGGACGCGTGCTGGACTTTTTAAAAAGGGAATTTCAAGTAGTTTTTCAATGAAGATCAAATGGTTTTGAAAAAAATCACTTGATCTTCATGAAAAAACCAATCGAAAACAAGTGGTCGACCACTTGAACATACTGGTCAAAACACTTGAACGTACTGGCAAAATCACTTGAACATACTAAAAAAATTATTTGAACTTAATAAAAAAACTACTTGAACTTAATAAGAAAACCACTTGAACATACTAAAAAAACCAGTTGAACTTAATAAAAAAACTATTTGAACATACTAAGAAAATCAGTTAAAACTTAATAAAAAAAATCACTTGAACTTAATAAGAAAACCACTTGAATATACTGACAAAACTACTTGAACATACTAAGAAAACCAGTTGAACTTAATAAGAAAACCACTTGAACATAATAAAAAACCACTTGAACATATCAATAATTAATTACCGACCATTAATTACCGACAATTACTTATCGACCATTAAATTCAGGTGGTTTTGTCAGTATGTTCAAGTGGTTTTTTTATTATGTTCAAATGATATTTTTATTAAGTTCAAGTGGTTTTTCTATGAAGATCAAGTGGTTTTTCACTTGATCTTCAGAGAAAAACCACTCGAACCACCGACCTCCCTCTTTCCTTTTTTAGCACGCGCGTCCTTTTAAGTTGTCCAGAATGGTCCTAGACTCATTTTAATGTCCAGGACCGAATCCAACCCCCGAAACCACACGTTATTAAACTAAAATTTTCCAAAAATAAAAAACCCACGTAGCCCATAGTTTGCAAAAAATGAGACAGACAGACCGACTTATAAGAACGAGGAAATAACGCATATGTTTCCCTAAACCTGTCTTATTCTATGTATTTCCAATCTGTGGGTCTCTTGTATGCCCTTTTTTTTGTCTCTGTACGAAATTAGATTCTAGCAATTCACAATATTTCAAATCTATGGATCTCTTGTATGCTTCTTTGTGTATCTATCTGAAATAAGATTATGGTAATTTGTAAATAGATTGTATTAATATGAAAATCTAATATGACATTAATGTTGTGTTTATTAGTGTGCGTAATCTACCAATCATAAATTATATCTTAGAGATTTTGAGTTGTTTTACGGATATAAATACAATATTGAGAGTTCCGTCGAAAAAAATCCAACTCCCAATATCATAAATTCACGAGAATTTTGCAACTTACAGTGCAATCTGGAAGAAGACGATCATTGTGGTGGTTCGGAACAAAGATCTGAGAGGCACAACTTTGCCTTGGTATGGAAAGAACACGGCGTATATCCCAATTGCTACGCCCACCGTGAGCGATAAAATCGACGTGAAGCCGAAATAGACTGATGGGTCCGACGGATACTTGCACGTTGCGATCCCACCGGCGATCACCGCCGTCCCCGATTCAGGCTATATTCAATGCACAATAAGGAAAATCTCTGTTAGAAACTCGTCAAACATAGAACATATTTTTTTTACTTGAAATTACATACTATTTAATTTATCAGTGCAAATTTTTTAATGACAACAAAATTATTGGTTGAAGTGATTATATATTGCGCATATTTAACAATCTTTTTGTTTTGTCCAATAATATTTGAATATGATTAAATTTTTTTTCTACTTGTTTTTAATGAACATACTTAAGTAGAATTCTAATATTTTTTGTTTATTTATGCTGAATACATCAAGGGTATATAATGTTGGTGAACAAGTCAAAATAATAACTTCGTTGTCAGTACGAAGCACTTATTGGTGATTAATTCTGTTGGACAATACATATCAAATTGAAAATGAAAAAATCACGAACTCGCGTAATTGAGATTTCGAGTAAGAAGATTCTAACAAGTTCTCTGGGTAATATTCTGAAATTAGTAGGAAAATAGAGAGGTGGAAGAAACCCTAACCTTCTTACGTTCGGCAGCAATCCCAAGTGCAAAGGCCTTCAATCCCATGATGGCCACCACAAGAGCCATATGTCTCACGCTGATCATGTTCCTCAACATCTTAGGCTTTCAAATTCTAATGGCTGCCAGTTGGGCTAAAGTTATGTGTAGCTCAAGGGATATAATTTGATTAATTTTCGACCAAAGATTTGAGGATTGATGATGCCCTATTATAAGAGGAGCAACCAAACTATTGTATGTGAACTAGGACAATGTAGATATCATCACAATTATTTGTTGGTTTCTTCTTGGCTTTTCGTGTGGTGGAATTGTTTGAAAATTTTGGTGTAGTTTATACACTTAATAAGATTTGGTATGTATTGTTCGAAATCATATTAATCGATTAATCTAAATTCGAACATGAAAAAAAATGATAGTAAAATTTCCTGATTTTAAAATTTAATGTTGTCGTATTTTTTATTTTTAATTCATATTTTTTTGATAAACTGGAATTATGTTTTGCTAATTGATCTTAGTGTTGGGTGATATATAACTTTGTATATTCCATCAATAAAATATTAATTTTTCTAAATTTGCAAAATGCTATAAAATTTTGTCCCTTAATTTTTTCTCAATTTCATATTATTCAGTTTATTATGATCACTATAAATTTACTCGGGTACTAATGTTTATCTGCCATTATAAAATTAATAGGGTCGGTAGTTGTTTCATAAAATTACATTTCTATCTCTTTGTTCAAAATTTTATTTATCGATTTCATTCATTATATTACTCGCTTAATAGTTGTTTATCTGCCATTTCAACGTCCTAGTAAACATCTGAATGCATCTGTCAATGGTGACGAACTACAAGAGACAATGTTATGGTGTTGTTTTTGCCGTTTCCGTAAATTTCTTTTCATTGGACAAGATAGCAACATATATTATACTTATTATAAACTATATTGACATAATCAAATAAAACAGACTTCTACAAGTCGTTGTCTCCGTGCCGGTCGATCTTATAGCTGGCAGATTGAAGTGTGTTGACAATCTATCATATTCGGCCTTGTCACATTGCCATGTTTTATGTTTTATGTTTTTCGAATATTGTTGAAATTAGGTTCTAACCAGATAATTTTTTTGAGATATATAAAATTTCCCTAATAATTATTTTTTTATAAATTTCTAATAGGTATTTTTGACAGAATTTCTAATAATTTCTAATAATTTCTAATAATTCTTATTCTCAAAATGTCAAATTCTAGATCTCTTAATAAATAAAATAATTTTATTACCGCTGGATTTAATTAATAGTTAACGAAAGGTTTTGTTATATGCCATCCGTCAACTGGTTCCGCCAAAACAATGCTTGGACCTAATAAAGACAACAGGGTCTTGTTCACAGGATTCCAGTACTCTGCCCCTTCTTATCTTAGGCTAGCGCCCGCAACAGCGGCCTTGTGCATGCCCCGGGACTGGCTGGGCCCGCAGGGGAAAAAAAAAAATCTTTGATCAACTAGAGCTGGTTGACTAACCGGGAAAAAATGGGGGTGGGACGGGCCCCACCTCTTATTTTATTATTTTTTTTTGTTTTCTGTTTTTTTTAAATCTAAATATTATCCTATTTAGTATATTTGTCACAAAATTATTCGAGCCCAATATTTTTAAAAATAAGATTTGAGTTGGAAAAAATTTTATAAATATCTATTAAAATTTAATTAGCATTATTTACATTTATAACTTATCATTTGGCATTTTTTATGTAATTTGAATTATTGCTAATGTAATACTTTTCTAAAAAAAATTATTGTTTATAAGATAAGATTTGAGTTGGAAAAAATATTATAATTATCTATTGGATTTTATAAAATAAAAAATGTACTAACTTTAGGTTAAATAAGTTGCATATATTACAATGATCTTAAGCATAAATTACAAAAAAAATGAATTAATAAACTAAAATTAATTAGATTGATTATGTAGAAGATATATATATTAATTGTTTATTGGCTGGGGCTGAGTTGGGTGAGGGCAGCTGCTGTGGGTAAAACATTGAGGCTAGGGCGGTTTGGCTGAGAAATTAATTAAATATTGCAGGGTTGGCAGGGCTGGGTTGGCTCGGGGCTGCTGCTGCGGATAGCCTTACAGAATCGGTGAGAAAATTTGTTGGATTGATTAAGAATACAAAGAAGAAAACTACATCGTTTGGATTTTGTTTTATACCACGCTAGGCGAACTAAATTTTTAAAAAAGTGATTAACAATTACATTAGGGAAAAGAATTTTTAAGTACCCTGTGGTTTGGAAGTATTTTTTTTATTTTTCAAAACGCTAAAATTTTATAAAATCATATAAAACAGAAAATACATCCAATTAAGTTGAAACTTGTCCTAGGGATGCATTTTAGTTCCTACATTTATTGGAGGTTCTTAAGGTTTCATGGGACAAGTTTCAACTCAATTGGATGTATTTTCTATTTTATACAATTTTACGAAGTTTTAGCACTTCGAAAAATAAAAGAAATACTTTTGTGCCTCTAAAATTCCTAAAATATATTTCTTAAATCATATGTATTTTTAGGATTCTTCCCAATGGGACAAGTTTCAACTTAATTGGATGTATTTTCTATTTTATATGATTTTACAAAGTTTTAGCACTTTGAAAAAAAATTATTTTCGGGCCTCTAAAATTTTTGAAATTTTTTTCGTATGTCCTACTTATTTTTAGAATTCTTCTTGTAAAATTTCAGCTCAATCCGAGTCATATTTTATTTTCTACGCTCTATTGGGTTAAATTGAATATGAGTTCGGTCTGGTTGAATTGGGTTTGGTTAGGTTCTGATTCAGAGAGGGGCAATATCGTAATTTTGGGACCAAAGTGATAGAAAATTGGTGAGGTATGACTCGAATTAAGGGTTCTTTACCACAGGGTACTAAAGTGATTTTTTTGCAAACTACAGGGTACTTAAAGATTCTTTTCCCATTACATTACATTGGAAATCTATAATTATATTCAAATAACTCATCCCTGGATTCATTGGATATTCAGTCGTCGAAGTACTTGTAGGATGTATCTCAAAAAAAGGTAGTCTGAGGATGTGTCGTGAGGTTTCGTTATTATGACAATTTAACGCCTCCTTGGTGCGGAACGGATCAGGTGCTGAGGGAAAAAATCATCAGTATATACTGAGAGTAATATAGACCATTGGATCAACATATTTTTCTAAATATTCTGATCCAATGGCCTACATCAATAAGGGTATTTATGACTTTTTGACAAAATCACTGTTCACCCACTAATAAAATCACTGTTCATCCACTAATAAAATCACTATACACTTTCAAATAAAATTACTGTTCATTTCGTTTGGATCCGAAACAAACCAGTAATACAGCCAAGAAAACCAGCAATGCAACCAAATAAACCAGTAATACAACAAAAAAAACCAGCAATGCAACCAACGAAACCATCAATACAACCAAATAAACCAGTAATGTAACTAAGCAAACCAGTAATGCAACCAATAAAACCATTAATACAACCAACGAAACCAGTAATACAACTAAGCAAATCAGTAATGTAGCCAAGCAAACCATTAATACAAACAAACAAACCAGTAATGTAACTAAGTAAACCAGTAATACAACAAAAAAAACCAGCAATACAGCCAATGAAACCATCAATACAACCAAACAAACCAACAATGCAACCAAATAAATTAGTAATACAACCAAAAAAACCAGCAATGCAACCAACAAAACCATCAATACAACCAAATAAACCAGTAATGTAACTAAGCAAACCATTAATACAACCAAACAAACCAGTAATGTAACTAAGCAAACCAGTAATACAACAAAAAAAACCAGCAATGCAGCCAATGAAACCATCAATACAACCAAACAAACCAGCAATGCAACCAAATAAATTAGTAATACAACCAAAAAAACCAGTAATGCAACTAACAAAACTATCAATACAACCAAATAAACCAGTAATGTAACTAAGCAAACCAGTAATGCAGCCAATAAAACCATTAATACAACCAACGAAACCAGTAATACAACTAAGCAAACTAGTAATGTAGCCAAGCAAACCATTAATACAACGAAACAAACCAGTAATGTAACTAAGTAAACCAGTAATATAACAAAAAAAACCTGCAATGCAACCAATGAAACCATCAATACAACCAAACAAACCAGTAATATAATTAAGCAAACCAGTAATGCAACCAATAAAACCAGTAATACAACCAACGAAACCAGTAATACAACTAAGCAAACCAGTAATGCAACCAAGCAAACCATTAATACAACCAAACAAACCAGTAATGTAACTAAGCAAACCAGTAATACAACAAAAAAACCAGCAATGCAGCCAATGAAACCATCAATACAACCAAGCAAACTAGTAATGTAACTAAGCAAACCAGTAATACAACCAATAAAACCAGCAATGCAGCCAATGAAACCAGTAATACAACTAAATAAACCAGTAATATAACAAAATAAACCGGCAATATAACCAAACAAACCAGTAATGAAAAGAATCAAACTAGCAATACAACCAAATAAACCAGTAATACAACCAAAAAAACCAGCAATGCAACCAACGAAACCATCAATACAACCAAATAAACCAGTAATGTAACTAAGCAAACCAGTAATGCAACCAATAAAACCAGTAATATAACCAACGAAACCAGTAATACAACTAAATAAACTAGTAAAATAACAAAATAAACCGGCAATATAACCAAGCAAACCAGTAATGAAAAGAAGCAAACCAGCAATACAACCAAATAAACCAGTAATACAACCAAAAAAACCAGCAATGCAGCCAACAAAACCATCAATACAACCAAACAAACCAGTAATGTAACTAAGCAAACCAGTAATGCAATTAATAAAACCAGTACTATAACCAACGAAACCAGTAATACAACTAAATAAACCAGTAATATAACAAAATAAACCACCAATATAACCAAGCAAACCAGTAATAAAAGAAGCAAACCAGTAATACAACCGAATAAACCAGTAATTCAACCAAAAAAACCAGCAATGCAGCTAAGCAAACCAGTAATGCAGCAAAATAAACCAGCAATGCAGAAAATAAACCAGCAATGCGAACCAACCAAACCAGCAATGACAATAGAAAACTAAACCACCAATTGAATGTTATTCAAATGTCAATAGCGGGAGGAAAAAAGGGAAAAGGAGAATGGGTTGAAAAGGAAGGAAAAAGGGGAAATAAGAAAAAACGTGAAAAGAATGAGTGAGTGGATGAAATAGTTAGTGGATGAATAGTTAGTGGATGAATAGTTAATAGTAAATAAATTGACATATATATCCCCCTCAGTATATACTGAGGATTGGAATCCTCAGCACCATTCCCTATCCCTCGTTGGTGCTACTACTATTTATGTGCCCTCTCTCTCTCTCTCTCTCTCTCTCTCTCTCTCTCTCTCTCTCTCTCTCTCTCTCTCTCTCTCTCTCTCTCTCTCTCATCTCATTGCTTCGGGATATCTATCGACTGTTTTTCCTAAAAGTAGATGTAATTTTATAAACCATATATACGTATCCCGTGGTGATATGAATCCTAGCAGCTTATAAAGTGTCAATCCGATCAATTATAAAAGAATGCAAAAAGTATTTTAAGCCGGAACTTAATAAGTTTATTTTGAAGAGATGATTTAAGTGAGTTCATTGAAGTCCATTGTTGAAGAATTACGAAATTGAATATTTATTTATGTTGAAAAAGAAATTTAACACCAAAAATTTAAAAAATTTGCTCTTTAATTCGACGACACTGTTTAGGAGTTTAGTTCTAACCATTAGTTTTGTTTAGAAAGTTAGTTCGAGCAATTTTTGGCTTAGAATTGATATTCTCATTTTTTTGCATTCCTAAAAGGTTTACATTTGATTTTTTTTAAGTTTTTATTTCAAGTCATACTTTGACCTATTTAGGAGTTATTTTGATAAGAAATTTCTTTGTAATAATCAGTCTACATGCCCTCCCCATGCATAGTCCAGACATTCCTTTCCATTCCTTGATTAGACTTCCGATCTCCAAGCCTGCATAAAATAAAATATTTCTTGTGATTCCCAAATACCTTACGCATAATCTAAACATGTCAATAGCAACCAAAGAAGAAGACCAATTTTATTTTGGATGGTAAATATTTGAATGATATAATATGTGTGGTAGTTTCGAATAGAAAACTGCGAGAGGCTTTGAAGGGGTTTAACGTTTCATTATTATGTTACTTTCTCACTTTTTTATTGGTTCAGAAAATTTAAATAATGAATTATAAAAGTATATTTAGAAAAAATCAATTGTGATTTGTTCTAAAATGTTTCTAGTAGAGCTCACCGTATTCGTCAATTTAAAACCTCTAAGTTTAATATCAAAGACTAACTTTTGAAAAATTGTTTTCCACTCTTTCAAAAGATTTTGAGGGTTCGTAGCTAGAAGTAATTTTGTACTTCAATTACACACACTAAGAATTGACACCAAACATATGTATCTACGTCGCCTTGTGTCATTTGAGTGAATGTCTTTTCACATTAAAACGGTCAATCACTTAATTTTTTTATTATTTACATGATTTTTAGTCATGTAACTTTTTACAAAACTCGTGCAATTTAAAAATTCACTCATTATCATAAAATTTTGAAATTAAAAAGCATTTTTTACCTCAATGAAATGCCCTAATAATATTGTAAATATGTTAGTTCACACAGATAAAAGAGAGTTAGATCCACACAAACTTCTGGCTATTATTTCCTTGTAAAATTTGGGAGGGAATGCCCACGTTGACATTTCACATCTTTTACCGACCAAGTATCGCGAAGTTGCAAGACAAAAACTGAAACACACTTTTCACCTTTCCCGTGTGTCAATTTCGGACCTATTTTCGACCAAGAAAAAATTTCGGACCTATTTCTGAGCCTTTAAACTGATAAGAGCGTAGTGTCACGGGCAGACATTTTCTTCGCTAGATCGTTGTGCGGTCTTAAGATTTTCTAAATGTAAGTAAATCCTTAACCCTCAAATACTCTCAACACTTAGAGTAACCAAGACAAGTAAGTTTTCAAGTGAGGGAATACTTGTATAAAAATTTGGATGATTACAAACGAGGGTGACAAACTCTTATATACAACTCAAAATACTTCTTCAGCTACCCTACTGAATACCGGGAAAGAAACCTTTCAAACTACCCTCATAAATACACAAAACTTCTAGACTATCCGGAAAACTCTAGAAAACTTCTGGGACACTCTGGGGTTAACCTTCGGTCTTCTCCTCCTCTTGACCAAGTTCGGCCCTCGATGACCAGTTCGGGCTTCCGTAAAGTTAACTCGTGACAATTTTCCCCTACCTAATCTCGCGATGCCCTCGTCGTGGCTTCAAAATCGGCAATCTTCTCCTTGAATTGCCAAAGTACATCCTCGCGCTCCCAACTTACTTCGCTATCCGGTTGACCCCTCCAATGCACCAAGTTCTTGTTGTATCTTGGGTTAGCTCCTCTCCTCCGAATCACCCGCTTTGCCTCTATCGACTTGACTTCCTTGTCATATTACGAGTGAATATTCGTTGGGGTGCGCTTTGACTCTCCAAGGCTCGGATCTTCCTTATCCGCGTGATAAGGCTTTGAAAGGTTCACATGAAATATTGGATGGAATCACAAGTTGTCCGGTAAAGCAAGTCGATAAGCCACCTTCTCAACTTGCTCCACTATCAGAAATGGCCCATCGTAGCGCCAAACCAAACTCTCAGTTGCCGTGAAGTCTTTAACTGATAGGCTAGATTATTTACCAACACAAGGTCGTCCTCTTTGTACGACACATCTCAACTCTTAGAATCTACCCCCTTCTTCATCCTCTTCTTTGCTCGGGCCAAGTATGCAAAGGCCATCTTACTCTGCTCGTGCCATCCCTTGGCAAATCGATAGGCAGCCAAACTCGACCTCATATAGCTTATCACAATAGTAGAAAGGGAGAGCAGCTGTTGCCCCATTGCTATCACGTCTAGCAACTTTGCCCAATCAGCTTGATTGGCACTTACATAGTGCTGCAAATAGATCTCGAGTAGCCCATTCACTCTTTTTGTTTGTCCATCCGTCTGTGGATGCACTGCCGATAAGAAGTTCAAATCTGACCCTATTATCTTGAACAACTCCTTCCAGAATTGGTCGGTGAAGCATATATATCACGATCGCTCACAATCGACTTTGACACTCCTCAATACTTCACCATGTGCTTGAAGAAGAGCTTTGCCGTTTCCTCTGCAGTACAATCTTTTGGTGCGACAATGAAAACTCCATACTTGGAGAACTAATCTACCACTAAAATAATTGTACTGCATCTGTCAGATTTTGGTAGGACTACGATGAAATCTATCATGACACTCTCCCATGGTCTCTCAGGAGTAGGCAATGGTTCCAACATTCTGCCGGGCGGGCATGATCCACCTTATCTTGTCAGCAAACAAGACAAGTCTTCACGTAAAGGTCTATGTCATCCCGTATATAAGGCTAATAGTAGGACTTCTCCACTATTGCTTACTTAGAATTCATCCCTGAATGTCTGGCCTACTTGGAGTCATGTCGTTCCTTGATGATGCTCTTCCGAAGGCCTCCCTATCTCAATACAAATAACTAATTACCCTCAGTATAGAGCAATCCATCCTTGACCCAGAATCGACGAGTCTTCCCTTTGCTCACCTGCATCACCAACTATGTCGTCAATAGGTCGTGCTCCATGCCTTCTTTGATTTTGTTGTGGAGAGTTGTTGTAACCAAACTTACCGTGGTTAACTCGAACTCCTCCACTGACTTTTTCCCTAACTTTTTCTCCCCCACTTGCATCGGCAAGAGTCTCTTCAAGAGCAACTTTTCCTCCCTCGTGATCGGCACCGTACAAGTAGATTCACCAATAATCACCATAGTGTTAGTGAAGAAAACATGAAAAGTACTAACCTTATCCATAAATCGATTCCCAGTCATCCATCATAACCACCAAGAAGTCCACTCCTCCTTGCTAATCTCTGAATTGCACCTTTATATTCTTCACCATTCCAAAGATCGGAATCAGACTCGCGTTCACCATCTTCAATGATCCCTTCTCCTTCTCGAACTTAATCCCTAACTGCACAGCTTCTTTGACTTATAGGAAGTTGTGGGAAGTCCCAGTATCAAGAAGAGCCTTAGTGTCCTGGATGTTAATCGCACCATGACATACATCCACTTTTTTCTCTCTATCTTTGGTATCTCTGTCTTGGTATTAATGGTGCTTAGGAGCTTCAACGCTCCCACTATTGCCTCCTCCTCGCATGCCTCTTCCTCTTTGAGCAACGAGTTGATGACATTGAGCTTGGCCTTCTTTGGACACTCACTTACCTTGTGAGGTCTATCACAAATGAAGCAGCCACAAGGCTTTGCCTTCTCGTAGTGTTCCTTACTTTGCCCACTCCTTTCCCTCCTTCTCTCATAATAAGAGTTGGTGCGATACTCTCTTTCCTTGCTCAATAACTTGGTACACTCTCTCCTACCTTTTCCTTTGTCCTCCTTCCTCACCTTCGCTGTCGACTCAGACTTTTGAAAATCTATCAGGGATTCAGCAACCATAATTATCACTTTTTTGCACAAAGTGCTACATGGGAAAAGAAGTGTGCGATGTTATAATCGATAGAGGAGGTCAAGAGAACTTTATTAGTTCATACACTGTGGAGAAGTTGGGGTTGAAGACCACACAATATTCTGCTCCTTACTCCATCGGATGGGTGCAATCTAGAGGGAGCATAAGAGTTGAGGCTCGCTGTCAAGTACCAATCTCTATTGGCCAATTCACTGACGTCATGACCTGTAATGCGCTTTGCATGGATGTACGCAACATTCTCCTTGGAAGGCCGTGGGAGTATGATAATAAAGCCATGCATATGGGAGAAGAAAATATGTACAAAGTTGTGAAGGCAAACGATTTACCTTGCTTCTGAGGAAACCGAAGCCTTTTGCTAAGAAGGGGAGCAATTTGGTGCAAATGGTGAGCCTTGTGACCTCTAGAAAGGAGTTTCAGCTCTCTCTGAAGGAAGTAGGATGGTGTCATGTGCTTGTGGTAGACGATAGCTCCGAGCAACCCATGGATGACTCAGAGGAATATATGCAAGAAGTCAGACTCCTCTTGCGAGAATTTGCTGATATTTTTCTCTCAGAGTTGCCAAGAGGACTTCCACCAATGCGTGAGATTCAACACCATATAGACTTGATTCCTGGTACAACTCTCTCAAATCTACCACACTACAAGATGAGCCCGGAGGAGCATAAAATTTTGAAGGATCAAATGCAAGATCTTTTGGAGTGCGGATCCATCCGGGAAAGCTTAAGTCTACATAGAGTTCCTGCCTTACTTGTGCCAAAGAAGGATGGCTCGTGGAGGATGTGTATGGACAGTAGTAACAACTCAAAAGACAAAAATGAGCAAGGTAAATTTAAAATCGATATAGATAATATATTCAGGGGGTATTTTGTGTATGTGATATGGTCCGAGTATTTCGAAGGCAACCAATCTACACCTTTGTACTAGATTAGTCTAAATTGATCTTTAGCTAAGTTTAGAATGGCAAGATGTGCTTTTGCCCCCTGATCCGGATCCACCCCCTCCGCCAGCATCCCTTTTTCCACCCGCAAAATCTGCAAAATTACCAAACCATAATAGCCTCTCTAGATCAGCTACATTTGACTTTCTCAAATACTCTCTGCACAAAGCATCAAATGTTGCAAAATAGTGTAATTTTTAAAAAAAATTAAAAACCTAAAAAATATTTTTTAACAAACAATATTTTATCTTACTGCTGCCAATCTCAAAAAGTTCTCTCTCAAAGTTCCCCTAAACCATAAAATAAATCCTCTGATTGCATCTTAACATCTAATTACTTTTCATGACTAACATATAAAGAACCCTCGTCTAACTTGGAGTTGTTGTGTTATAATGATGATTCTCATATCATCGCATCCTTGGAAAGATCAACATCCTGCACCCCATGTTGCTGCAGCTCCGTCTTTGCCTATGGTTCGAACCCATCTACAAAGGCAAACAGTGCTTCTTTCTTGTTCATGTCGGGAATCTCCAACATGAGCTCCTAAAACTCTTTCACATACTCGTGCACGTTCTCCTTGTGTGCGAATCTTCAAAGACGTGCACGCGCCTCATGCTCCACGTTCTTCAAATAAAATTGCTTTTTGATCTCCCTCTAGAAATTAGCTCACATCGCCACCATGCACGTCCCCCTCTCTATCTCGCCTTTCTTCCTTCTCTACCACAGCATGACAGTGTCGACAAGATAATATGATGCGATCTGGATCTTATCTTCCTCTACCATGATGTGCGATGACTTGAAATATTGCTCGAGTTCCCACAAGAAATTCTTGAGCTCCTTTGCATTCCTCGAGCCTTTGAAATTGCTCAGCCTCGTAAAGTCTCCAATCCCTCTTAAAAGAGCCGCTCTAGCACCTGCGACCGCCTTCACACACAGAGTGATCTCATCCTTCATAGCAAGCATCATCGCTCGCATCTCATCGACTTGCGCTTGAAGGTTCATTGAGCTTGCCTCGAGCATCCCTCGCATCCAGCCTTCCATACAGTCGAGAGGGCCTTGCATCCTCTCCTCGAGCTGAGCATCTCCATGCTCCAACTCTTCGATGCGTAGCGCCAAGTCCTCCAACTTGGACTTATTCTCTCCCACAACATTGCTCAATCTTTCAAACGCCTTCTGCACAAAATCAGCACCTTCTCGCGGTACCAACCTGTCTCGACGAGTACTCTTCCTCAACGGTTGCTTCTCTTGTACCCCCGCAACATGGTCGACAACTTCACTATTGGAAGCATTTTCCACATTCGCCATTTGGACACAAAACCACTTTGATACCAAATGTCACGGGTAGACCTTTCCCTCGCTAGATCGCCGTGCGGCCTTAAGCTTCCCTAAGCCTAAGTAAGCCTTAATCCTCAAACATTCTCAACATTTAGAGTGACCAACATAAGTAAACTTTCAAGTGAGGGAATACTTGTATAAAAAGTTGGATGATTACAAATGAAGGTGGCAAGCCCTTATATACAACTCAAAATGCCTATTTAGCTACCCTATTGAATACAGGGAAAGAAACTTTTCAAACTACCGTCATAAATACAGGAACCTTCTAGACTATCCGAAAAACTCTAGAAAACTTCTGGAACACTCTGGGGTTAACCTTCGGTCTTCCCCTCCTCTCGACCAAGTTCGGCCCTCGATGACGAGTTCGGGCTTCCGTAAAGTTAGCCAGTGACAGTAGCCTCCGCTTCTACTACAAGTAAACCTATAGGCCAAATTAAACAACTTTGAATTTTTGTAATTAAAAATATAATGATAATTAATTAAATTATTGTTCTTAACATTTTTTTGTCAAAATTTATAAATCTTACGTTATACATAGATCCTATGTATTAGCAGTAAAACCAAACGGCTTCATCAACGAGGAAGCACAAACAAGGAACATAGGTTAAAAATAAACGAGATTTCATCTTTGCATACTTAATACCGAGTTAAAACGTATTAAATAATCGTCCGAAAAAATTAACCCATCCACGAATGTCTCGATCTGAGAATTGAGATGATGCTATGTTATTAATACAAAAGCAAAAGATATAGTACTGTTTCTTTCCACACAAAAAAAGCCATTTTTACACGTAGAGGTGTATTGTAATATGTTACTTTTTTAAAAGGGAATTGTAATATAGTATTGCCGGTAAATTTGTAGGTAGATTCGGTGGTACTGCCTCTTCGGATTCTGGTGGCAGTTTTTATTTTCCTTTTTCTTTTTCTTTCTTCTTTATTTTGTTGGAAGGTGAAAAGAAGAAACACAAACACAAACAGATCTCTTTCTCTCTATCTTGTCTAGTTCATGGCAGCAACCCAACCACAACCATTGGATCACATAGCTGGTATCGACCCACTTGCTTAAATCTCTATCTCTATGTAAAGATTGAATCTTTTTATGACATGGGACTAAGTTTGGTCCCGTGATCTTGATCATGTTAGTTAGTGTCTAAAATGATTATCTGCTGTCTTTTGGGGTCCTTTGTGTTGTTTTGTTTTGATGCCAATTGGATTTGTGGATGCCTTTGGGTTAATTTGGTGTAACTTTTAGGATAGATTTTGATATACAATCAATGGGATCACTGTTCCTCTATTATTTCGTCTATTCTAGACTGTCATCATTTGCTTGATTGATGGAAGTTATGGAGACATTGATCCGAGGTTCGAGGAGGTTTTTGAGTTTGAGAATGGGATCTGGTTTCTGGGTTGTTTGAGTTGACCCAGCTTTTCGTTTTTCGGGTTATAATGATGCATTTGTGGTGTTTCTGTCGTGAGAATTAACGTGGAAGTGCAGTAGTGGTTGTACTTTTTGTGATCTGGAATATGCTTCCGGTGATCTTGTGGATTCGTTGAATTACACCCTCAGTTACTGTTCAACATTTACCGTTCAGCATTTCCTTTACTTGATCAGTTTGATTGCATGCAGCTGAGTAGATATTAGTGTGTTGATTTCTTTTAGCTTAGCAATGTTCAGAAGATTGATTCAGATGGTGGATTAGGCTAGCTCGGTGATCACTGTTAAATCATTCAAGCTTAGTGGACCATGAGTTGAAAAAGACGGCATAATCATAAATCATGTGAGCTGCTCTTCAGGGTGTTCCTCTGTAAACAAAATGTTTGTAGTGTGGTCTAACCCTAAAAGGGCAGTGGTATAAAGAATCATTAATGGATTAGCTTTGTCATCTTAGTTGCTGACTTGCTGCCACAAGCACGTCAAAGTATGTGAAAAGTTGCTTGTGAAATTATGCAACATCTCAATCCGTTTTGGATCTATCAGCATCTCTAATTGGAAGTTTCTTGCTGGGGACAAAGGAAAATTGATGAATAACGAATATGCATCTAATGACTGCACACTAGAGAATCAAAGTTTTGGTTTTCCTCGGTAGCAGACACATGTTGTTTAGGGAAATTTCAGATTCACATTCATTAACTGATAAACTGATTATTGTTTGTCTTGGTGTGAATTTACTCGAGCTTTCTGTGCAGTTTGTGTCCAGAAGATTGTTCTGATGGTTACTCTCTTTCTGCTGTTAAATGGAACTGTTTTCTTTGGTACTTCTTGTTAAAATCAGTAAAACCAAAATATATTCAAGGACATTAGCATCCTTGTGTTCTCAGTGAAGTGGATATTAATTTCATCTGTACTCTTGATTGATGCTTCACCAATTAATTTAAAATTTCCACTTCCTTGTGGACATCTTCCATCTGCTTCTTTTAGCAGCTTCTCGAGTTGCAAGAAGTTAAACAATTCATTGATAAGGTCTATTGACCTATGAAGTAACATCTCATGGGTTCCAGATCTCTCAAGAACATGTTCTAGTGCTTGACATTCTAAGTTGATCTTCTGTGTTTATGTTCCCAAGCAGTTAGTTCTTGACTGAAGATGTCACCTTTCGTCCTCGTTTTGATTGATTCATATTCCATAATTTTGGTGTACATCTTGGCTTGATAGCTCTTTTCTCTCTTGACTTGATCAGTAGTTACTATGACTCACATTAACGTGTCTTGTGTTATTCGGAGATATCTGGAACTATCTCATAATTGCAAGGTTATTCAATTGCTGACATTTCATTCTGTTGATCGATAAGTTGTAATATATATTTTGAAAGACTGACTAAGTTACTAAGCATAGTGATCATTGATGCAGAAGACAAACCTGCCAAATCAGATGTCATGAAGGAGCGGGTAGTTACATAGACACTAAAACCTTCAAAGTTCTCATTTGTTTTGTTTTCGTGTGGATAATTCTGAAAGGGGCTCAGCTTCATGCATAACCTTTGACATCTTTATGATTGCATTACTCGGCAACCTAAGACGTGCAGTCTTTCATGCTTTCTCAGGAGGCTGGAACCATTGGTCATCGGAGAAACAACAGCGGGTATCCACCTAATGTCTTTGTCCCTCAGGCACCAACCTTCTATTACAGAGGTTATGAAAACGCTATCCCGGAGTGGGGAGAGTATCCTCCATATGTTAATGCTGAGGCAGTGGAAATAGAATCACCTGTGAGAATTTTATGCCTTGCTTATCTTGATTTTCTTTTCCAAACCTATGAATTGGCTTTTGGCACGTTCTTGTCTGAGGTTTGACGTTAATTAGGGTATCTACAACGACAATCTGTCTCTCATGTATCATCCTGGATATGGCTACAGTTCGCAGATGCCATACGGTCCATTTTCTCCCGCACCGACACCTTTGTCCTCTGCAGGTGGAGATGCACACTTGTATCCTCCGCAGCAGTTTCCATTCTCCGGGCCGGCATTTTACTCTCATCCAGGTCAACCCGGTCTGCCTTATATTGCATCACCTACACCAATGTCGCAACCGGATTTGAACTACTTAGCGGGTTTTGACCAACATGGTGACAATATGGTTGTTGGACCAAGGCCTAACTATCCTAACCCGGTGGGATCTTTCGGCAGAGGGGGAAACCTTGGTCCTGTTGGTCCACATGATATGATTCAGGGTTTCAATGGATCGAGGTCTGGGGGATCATGGTCCGAGTGGCCTCAGCACTCTGATAACCGTGGTCAGTTAGCCCCCTTCTCGCCCGCTGTTTCTCCTCAGCCATTTGGAACGTTTAGGTTGTTCGGACCCAATAGTGGACCTGTGAGTTCCGTTGTCAAGTATTCCTTCTATGTTTCGGAGATTTGAGCAATTATTTTGGAGATTTGATTACTTAGCTGATTTCACTTTTACAGGCATCTCAGCCTCAAAGGACCTCGTACAGCTCTGGATCCGGTACAAACTCGTACGGTAGAGGGTACCTGCCTCCCAGTGTTAACCAGGGATCAAGTTTCAGAAGTCCAGCTGTAGCTAGTTTTGGGACTCACAACCGAGGTTGGATTTCTCTTGAAAACATGAAGCCACGAGGTACGGGTAATATTTCTCTTTGTGGATGTGATGGTACCGATATCTTTAGTGAACAAAATCGAGGACCGAGGGCCTCAAAGCCGAGAAGTCAAGAGGCAACTGAACATAATTCCACCGACAATGCCAAGGTTTACGACGAGTCTTACAATCATCCTGATTTTGTTACCGAGTACAAAGATGCCAAGTTTTTCGTCATCAAATCTTACAGTGAAGATAATGTGCACAAAAGCATCAAATATGGTGTTTGGGCAAGCACCCCAAGTGGTAATAAGAAACTGGATGCAGCCTATCGTGATGCCGTGGAGAAGCAAGAACCCTGCCCGACATTCCTTTTCTTTTCGGTGAGCGTTAAAGCTAGGCTCGCTCGGTGCTTCATGCTGACATGTTTATACATTGGCAAAATTCTTGACTTGTTCTTTTTGGTCAATTGTTCAGGTTAATGCCAGTGGTCAGTTCTGTGGAGTGGCTGAAATGGTCGGAGCTGTTGATTTTGATAAGAATGTTGATTACTGGCAGCAAGACAAGTGGAGCGGGCATTTTCCGGTCAAGTGGCACGTCATAAAGGACGTTCCGAATGGCCAATTCCGGCACATTTTGCTCGAAAACAATGACAACAAGCCCGTCACTAATAGTCGAGACACGCAGGAGGTAAGAGTTGGTGCGGAACTTGCTTGAATCAGCAGAAAATTTCCTTTTCTGGAATGAAATGTTCCCTTGCATGAATAAATCGAGCTTCTTGTTTTTATTTTTCGTTAGAAAATTTCGGTTTGTAGAAGACCATATGCTATAACCTTTGTGAAATTTGACGTTTTTCAAAGTCCTATTTGAACTTCGATTTCCTGACGCCAACTGTTGCAGGTAAAACTCGACCAGGGTCACGAGATGTTAAAGATCTTCAAGAACTATGAGACAGATATGTCTATTCTTGAAGATTTCGACTTCTATGAAGACCGGCAGAGAGTCATGCAAGAACGAAAGGCCAAGCAACAAGCAACACTGATGGCCGCAGGTGTACTCGTAGACAGTGAGCCGATAACCGCTCTCACATTGCCAAATGACCTCATCAAGCATATGTCAAAGAGCTTTGCGCAAGTTGTCCGCATGGATGAACCCAGAATAGAAAGCAATACTCCTGAGCTTGCTGGCTCTGGCTCGGATCCTCCCTCGGTCGCTGTTGCCGGACTAGATGATGCGGCCAAAATGATCTCCTCCACATAGAACAGATCTCTGCAGGTGTCCACGAGACTCCGAGTTTACCATTTCCCTT